>JAGFNQ010007304.1:0-12897 GCA_024364735.1 Boesenbergia rotunda | reverse complement strand
ATTGAGATTTATTATTGCTTGAGTATGCATGTTTTGAGCTATACATGTTTGTAGTTTTCTTTCAAGCATATTAGTATCTCATATGATGTTCAGTTTGATCTAGAAGCATGTTTGGCATATTTCGAGTTTTTGTGAGCTAGATAGTACTTTACTAAGCTTTTTGCTTACTAGTTGCATTTCCTCTTATTGCAGATAAAGGTAAAGGCAAGCAATTCTGAAGGAAGACGACGAGGCGGTGCTGAGTAGAGTGTGTGTGTGGTGGCTGAGTATGGAGAGATCTTTGGCACGAGACAATTTAGTTATTTTAATTCACAATGTTATAGTACATTTGAATTGCAAGTTCTTGCTTTATGGAGTTTAGCGAACATTTAAGTTTTGGATAGTTTTACATGCTCAATTGCTTAGAGTAAAGATTCCATGTCATTTCATTTAGCTTATATATTCTTATGTTTGCATTGGATGAGTAGAAATGTGAGTAGATGGAGATATTGATACTTTGTTAGAAAATAGACACATGTGCCAAGATAGTATCAAATTCTCTTTGAATTAAGTTTTATTGCTTATAATGTTTAGAAAAGTTGCATCCACATTTTATAATGCTTTAGCAGGGTTATAGAACATGCATTTGGAGTTATGAGTACATAGGAATCAAGATTGGTACAACTTTAGTGTTAAAGTTCATATATCTTGAATAGTTTATTTTCCTCCGCAAAAGTCCAAATTTCAAGTTTATGGATTCGTTTTGATTGACTAAACTCATTTGAAAACTGTCATAGAGTGTAGAAATGGTGCAATGATTCCATATGGCTCGAAATTATAGGTATGGAGGAGCTGAGAAGCAACTGCCGAAACCTGAGTTTTCTGATTTCAGGCCTATCAGTTGACTGATACAGTATCAGTCGACTGATACCTGCAGTTTGAGTTGGGCGAGGCAAGCTTCAATGTTTATCATCTTGCGAGCTTTTGGGATAGAAGGGTGATATGTTATTATGCATGATTGCTTAAGTTAGAATATAATTGTTAGATGAATTTAAAAGTTTAAAAAAAAAAGATTTCCGCACTTTTAGTCATGTAAAAGAGTTGAGAAGTAGAGAAAAGTAACGATCCGTCTAAGGTAGAGAAGGGGGGTCGCTACAATGCTTATGTTCATGAAAAGAAATATGCCATGATAAGTATGTTTATGCTTATGTTCATGATAAGAAATATGCCATGATAAGTATGTTTATGCTTATGTTCATGATAAGAAATATGCCATGATAAGTATGATTATGCTTATGTTAATGATAAGAATTATGTCATGATAAGTATGTTTATGCTTATGTTCATGTTAAGAAATATGCCATGATAAGTAGGATTATGCTTATGTTCATGTTAGGAATTATGCAATGATAATTATGTGATGCCCATGTTTTACGTTAAGAGTAAGCTTATGTTTTATGTTCAGGATTATGCTATGATGAATGTTTCATATGTTTATGCATGATATGACGTATGATTTTTAGTGAGTAGGAAAGGGTCTTACTAAGCCTATGTGCTTATAGTCTTATGTTCTTATACCGCAGATCAAGCAAGGGGTTATTAGGTGAAGCAACAGGAGGGGCTAAAAGTGTGTGTGTGGTAGTGACATGGCAAAGGAAAGAGAAAAAAAGGACTCTTTTATTATGTCTTGTGTTTCGAAATGCCTCTTTAGATTCTATGCTATACTTAAGATAAGATACTTGCTACTTATGATGCTCATGGATAAGTTATGTGCTACTTCTGATGATTATGGATAAAGTAAGGAATGTTATGCTGTTAATATGCTAACTTACAATGCTACCATGTTCAAGAATGATAAGTTAAGGCATAAATACATGTTCAAGTAATAGTTGTATGGTAAAACGCATGTGTATAAAGAAGAAAAATTTATTCCGCTGCATTTAGATGTTCACATGCCTAGGTATGTTAACATAACGCCGCCTCTCGCCACACCGTGAGAGGTGTAGGAAAGGCGGGCGTTACAATTCTAGTGACCATTGTTGCTCAGTCTTCCATCCGGACGAGGATCGGAGAGGCTCAGGTGAGCGATCAGCATCTGCAGTTCCTCGGCAGTCGAGCAGCCACAGAGCAGCAGTCTGATTTCACACGAGACGACGCGGGTGTCTTATATTTTCGCGGGAGACTTTGCGTACCCGAGGGCCACCCTATTTTGGAGGAGCTATTACAGGAGGCACATCGCTCCCGATTTGCTATCCATCCGGGGGCCACTCGCATGTATCGGGATCTGAGACGTTCCTACTGGTGGAACGGAATGAAGCGAGATATTGCTGACTTCGTAGCCCGATGCCTGGTATGCCAGCAGGTTAAGGCAGAGCACCAGAGACCTGCTGGGCTACTTCAGAGTATTCCCATTCCCGAGTGGAAGTGGGAACACATTACTATGGATTTCGTGGTAGGGTTGCCTAGGACCAGACGAGGCCTTGACGCGATTTGGGTGATCGTTGATCGATTGACCAAATCCGCGCACTTTCTAGCTACTCGGAGGACCGATTCATTGGATAGATTAGCAGAGCTGTATTGCAGAGAGATCATCAGATTGCACGACATACCGTTGAGTATTATCTCCGACCGAGATCCGCGTTTCACCTCACGTTTCTGGCAGAGTCTGCAGAAGGCCATGGGTACAGAGCTCAAATTTAGTACCGCCTTCCATCCGCAGACCGATGGTCAGTCAGAGCGTACCATCCAGACCTTGGAGGACTTACTGCGAGCCTGTGTTATGGATTTCGGAGGCAGTTGGGAGGATCATCTGCATCTTGTCGAGTTCACTACAACAACAACTATCATGCGGCTATCCAGATGGCACCGTATGAGGCGTTGTATGGTAGGCCTTGTCGGACACCCATCCTCTGGGAGGAGGTTGGGGAATCCCAGTAGTTAGGACCTCAGAGAGCTCAGCACGTGGCAGAGTTAGTTCATACTATCAGACGCAGGATATCTGAGGCGCAGGATCGTCAGAAGAGCTATGCCGACCGGAGACGGAGACCTCTGGAGTTCTCCGTAGGTGATCATGTATTTCTGCGAGTCTCACCCACGAAAGGGGTGAAACGATTCGGTCTTCGAGGTAAGCTTGCTCCGCGTTACATCGGACCATTCCAGATTCTGCAGAGGGTTGGAGCAGTTGCTTATCGTTTGGCCCTTCCACCATCCATTGTTGGGACCGGGTGCATGTTGACAAGGATACGGGTTCGTAAATTTTAAAATATTTACGTGCAGCGGAAGAATTTGCATAAATAATTTTCAAATTAATTTTTAACCACGTATCTAGCATGCGACCTTATGATGTGTAGACATGATCATTGTAACGACCCGGAAAATTCTCGTAATATTTTCTTAAAATATTAAGCATGTCTAGATAATTTTCCGAAGGATCTAGAAATATTAGTACGAACCTTAGCCTAGAAACCCATGGTTCTCTCATTTAAATTGAGAAACTAAGTACTGAGGGGTCTTATAGGGGCTTTCTAGTGCCATTATTATGGGTGGTTTTTAGGTAGAATTTAATATAAAAATAGATGGATTTTAATGAAAAATATTAACATAATTATGGGAGAATTTTTAAGGAATTTTCGAAAATAATAGGAAATAAATTAAAAATAAAATAGAAAATTAGTGCATGCACCAAGAATTGAACCTTGGACCTCTTGTACAACCAAGCATGCACTAACCAATTCACCTAGCAAGGGAGTGCTATTAGGGAATGAAGTGGATATTAGTTAAGGTGTAGGAAATGAAGAGTCATCAAGGGAAGAGACACCATGACTCTTCATTTACCCCTTTTAAAGTGATATAAATATGGAAAGGAAGTTACAACTTCCCTTCTCCTCTTCATTTCTTCTTCCTCCTTGCTTTGGCCGAAAACTCAAGGTGTTCTCCCCCTTAAGAAAAGTTCCACCAAGGACTCTATTTGGAAGATCTAGGTTCTCTTCCAAGGTTACAAGGGCAAGAAGGGTTCAAGTGGCAAAGGGATTTCCATTCTCCTTCTTTTTAAGGTCTAAAAATCCAAAGACAACCCAAGGTAAAACCTCTCACCTGTGGTATGATGGTTTTCAAGATATTTATCATGATCTAAGTTTTGTTGGCATGATATGTTGGAAAAATCCATGGTTAGGGCTTATGGAAGTTTCGGCCAAGGCTATTGCTTGGGCTTAGGGATGATGTAAATCTTCCTTTGTGCTCTTAAATGTTTCATGATGTTATGTAAGGCATAGATTATGATTTAGGGAAATTTTTGATACCCTAATAACCCTCTAGGGTTTCGGCCACATCAAGGTCAAGGGGCTAGGGGAAAACTCCAACCCCTCCAAGCATGATTAATATGTTTCTTATGATACCTTATGGGTAAAAATGGTGTTAAATGAGCTTTTCCATGGGCTTGTTACCCTTCTAGGGTTTCAGCCAACCCTTGCCTTAGGCCTAGGACTTGGGGTTAAGTCCAAACAAGGGTTCAAATGGTTTTTCTATGGCATGATATGTAGGTAAGAGATGTTAAACATGATCTAGGTAAATTTTCCATGGACCCATGGTCCTTTATGACTTTCGGCCAATACCCAAACCTAGGGTTTGGTTTGGGTTAAGGTCTTAAGAATGTATGTTTATAAGTTAACATGATGCTAGTACATTGTTAAGCATGATGTAAGGGCCTCCATGTGACTAAAATCCTAGTTTATGTGTCATATAACATGACTTTGTATGGTTGATGTTATGTTATGTTATGTTTAATCATGAATATTTAGATCATATGCCATGAATACATGTAATTGATGTAGGAGTAGGTTATGATAAATATAATGATGCATGAATATTGGTAAATGCTTATAATGGATTTATGATTCATGAAGATATATACATGTTTCACGATGAATGCTATGAACCCTAGTAGTATGTGTTAGGTTTATATGTAGCTTATCATCTATGTCTTATGATGAATACTAGGATTTTGTATGCTAGATGAAATGTATCATGTATGAGGTGTATGTTTATTATGTATCATGATCATGCAAGCTTGATGAACCCGGATAAGGTTATGACTAGAACCATGATTATGCATGTATGTCCTATGTTATGAATAAAGAATGATAAGTATGAATGAAGATGATGGTTATGCCTTAAGTATGAATGATAAGTATGAATGATGAAGGCATAACGATGATATGAAATAAGTATGAATGATAAGTATGAATGATGAAGCATGCATAGTTATTTTCTTTTATGAATGAGGCTTGTACCGGACCGAAGTAAGGGTCCAAGGGATGGGTACCTTAAGAATGCCCCGGTTCTGGACTACCGAAGCTGTCCACGGTTCTGGCACTACCGAAGCTGTGCAACAGGGATGGACACCTTAAGAACGCCCCGGTTCTAGGACTACCGACTATGCTGTCCTTACCCTAGTAGGTTGAGGCTAGCTACCTCATATTTACTTAGGGACGCGCGCTTATGATGTATGTATGTGGTACAAGCCGGGGACCCCAATGATGTTATGTTTATGCTAAGCATTTAAAAGTATGATTTCAAAACTAAGCATCCTTATGTAGTAAATGCATTCGACTCATTCATACATCCATGTTATGCATCCCGCCAAGGTAAGTATATTTTATGCTTGTGTTTATGCTCATATTTCATGTCATGTATAAGTATGCCTTATGTTCATGTATGCTAAGAATTATGTTATGATAAGTATGCCTTATGTTCATGTATGCTAAGAATTATGTTATGATAAGTATGCCTTATGTTCATGTATGCTAAGAATTATGTTATGATAAGTATGCCTTATGTTCATGTATGTTAGGAATTATGCCAAGTATAAGTATGTTTCATGTCATGTATGTATGTTTTATGCTCATGTATGTAAGATTTATGCCATGCTAAGTAGGTTGTAGATCTATGGTGATGTTAAGAATCATGCTATGTTAGTTGTTCATATGCTTATGACTTATGCCATGACTATGCTTACGTTTATGTTCGAAGTTATGTTACGTCAGATACTTGATATGTTTATGTTTAAGCGACGTATGATTTTAGTGAGTAGGAAAGAGTTTTACTAAGCCTATGTGCTTATAGTTTTATTTTCCTCGTACAACATTTCTCTTTGGGATGACTTCGCAAAGCCACGAGTTTTGTACCGATGAGAACTACTAGATTCTCCAAAAGCACAACTAGAATATCAAGAGAGAAAGATGGAAACTAACCACCAAGTAACGGAATCAAGATTCCGAGGAAAGGAAGGAAGGAGACGCGTCCCGCTTCGTCTTAGTGGTGGCTCACGGCTAGGGAAGATGGCGCCGGCCCTAGGGGGTTGCGCCGGCCCTAGAGAGAGAGAGGGGGATGCGCCGGCCCTAGAGAGAGAGAGAGAATAAGGGAGAGAGAGAGCTTCTTAATCTCTTGATTAATTAGAATTCAAGGCTTGCCTTTGGTTCCTTTATATAGTAGCCTCTCTATTGCTAAGTCTCCCTTTTAACGGAATTAACGGAATAAATTTTCATAAGAAATTTATCTCATAAATTCTCTTATGAATTATTCCGTTATGCCAAGTTTTATTATAACTAACTTTATAATAAAACAAATACATCTCTCCTTTTAATTATGGAATAAAATTTGTATGAAATTTTCCTATCATGGAAAAATCAATTCATAATTGATTTTATAAATTAAAATTAAACCAATTCATGGTTCATTTTTAATTTCCAAGAAAAGAATAAATTTCTATAATTTTCTTTATATACATTTCTTTATATAAATTAATTTATTTATCCATAATTTTATGAAACAAATCGCGCTTGATTTATTTTATAATTTAAACCAATTAAATTGGTTTTCTCTCTTTTATTGTGGCCGGCCAAACCAAAGAGGGTGGGTGATAGATTCCATTTTATTGATCATTCGAGTGCTTAAATCCATGTTTGATCTATGTTTTTATTGCTAAAATTGTGAAATTGCCCTAGGTTTTAGAACTTATTCATATTTTGGACTTAATTGTAAAATTACATATATTTGGGTTAATTGGCCACTAAATTCTTGATTTATTTTTTGTAGGCATCAAGGTTCAAAGACCTGGGGCATATTGGGTCAAACTCGAGTCGGAAGTGACCCAGATCAGATTATCAAGATTACGATTAAATCTGGGCCGTTCGATTCAAAAGCGGCTAGATCGGAGCCATCCGGGATGATCTGAAGCAATCCGAGCTAGGGCTAGGGTTGATCAAGCACCCTGATCAAGATCTGAAGGTTTCATCACAATCAGAGCTAAATCAACCGTTGGATCAAGCTTGGAGGGCTCTAGATCATCTATTCAAAGATTAGCTAGATCTGGACCATCCGTTGCAAATCTGGAGGATCCGAGCTACCACGAGGCAGATCCCGACCCCAGATCTTCATCATCAAAGTTTGGCTCAAATCAGACCAAGATCAGCCGTTGGATTGAAGCAAATCAATCACAGCCGTCCATTGGTTAATACTTAAGGAAATCTTCTGCGCAGAAAACCTTTGTCGCGTCTTCAGCCAGCTTCCACTGTTCTTCGCCGTTCTTCATCATCTCTTCATCGTTTTCGAAAATTTTTGTTTCCATGAAGGCGTGACCACCTCATCTTCCATTCCAGATCAAGAATCAAATTTATGGCAATCGGTGATTGAAGAATTCTGATCGTTTGCGCTGGAACAGAGAATTTCTTGGGGGTTCCGGCAGTTCTCAGTCCGATCAACTTCCTCACGACCTCAATCCATTTCAAGGCTTCTGAACCACTTGTAGGGGTTCTCAGGTGAGCTCAGAAGTCTCCCATATCATCATCGCAGCTCTTCCACTCGAGATGAAGTGAATCGGATGGAAAATTCCATCAAGCGCAAATTCTGTTCAGAAACAATTTCAGAATCGATTGTCCATTGATTTGCTGAGCCTAGGGGTTCGAAGCCAGTTCTTGATTGACAACCAAGAATTTCTTGAGCTGAGGAAGGAGTTGAGGAGTAGTTTTCCGTAGTTAAATTCCTGTTTTAGCTATAGTTTCAGTGTAGTCGAATTCTGCCCTGTTTTTCTGCAATTTCAGTTTCTCAGCAACTTAGTTTGTAATTCTGAACTGTTTGAGCTCAATTAGGATTTTAATCTTCAAGTTAAGTTAACTAGGAACTTGTTTGGTGATAGATTAAGTCAGATTCCAGTTTGCTTTAGCTTAATTCTTGGCGTGCCAAGTCAAGTTGTTGCGTGCCAAGTTTACTTCAGTTTTGTTCTTCTTCCCTTTGGTTTCTGCACTTGTTTCGAATTTCTGAGTTTCTTAGCGGTTAATTACTGCTCTAGTAGTAGATAGATAGTTTGTTTGGTTTAGAATAGCATTTGCTTAAAATTCTGGGCATAAATTTCCATTTTGCGTGCCACTTTCACTTCTTGCCATTTTATTTCTGCCATCCCAAATTCTGTTCTGAATTTTTCCAGCTGTTGTTGGAGAATTCTTGTTGGGTAAACACAAGACATTTTGGCTGAGTTCATCTGGTTTTTCGATTAGTGTATCAAGCTGAGTTGGTTTGTGTTTCGATGCCCAAACCTTGTGCTGAAAATCTGAAAACCAAGTTCCAATTTCTGCACTTCCCATTTCCGAATTCTATTTCTCTTCTTAAATCTGATTTCAGTTTCAATTCTCAGTTGTGTGCCATATGCTTTGGATCTAATTGACTCTGAATTTAACTTGTCATTTGTGGCATCTGATTGAGTTGGAATCAATAAGTTGTGGTTTCAAAAATTGTAGTTAGTTGGAGTTAACATGTGTAGCTTGTTTAATTTCCTAAAGGCATAAATAGCAATTTATTTTTTTGTGCCAAGTTAAGTTGAGTTTGGTGTCAAGATCAAGTGGGAAGAAGTGGTTCGAGTTGGAAGCAAGTGGAGATCTTGATTCTTGATTAATCTTAGAAGATCCAAGTGGCATGCAATTGAAGAATGAAAAGGAAAATATGCAATGAAAGAAAAAGAAAAAAAAAAGATGGCATGCAAAAGCAAAGGTTTGTGCCAAAATGAAGTTAATTTGGCTCGGGAAAGATGTGGACCAAGAATTGCTAATAGCCCCTTGTTTGCTGGGTAGCTGCTGAATTATGAAGCAGGAGAATGCAGAAAAAGTCTAAATCAATTGTAGCAAAATCTTTGCCAAGGTGGAGCCCAGAACAAGGGGTCAAGAATGAAATCTGTACAATTGCAGCTAAGTTATGAGGTTGCTGAAGGATGAACTGAAGCTGAGGAAATCTGAGAAGTAGAAGCCGAAACTGGACTGCAATAGAAGCTGGAAAACAAGGGCAGAAATCTGTGCCATTTAGAAGGGGAACAAAAGGAATCTGAAGTTGTTCAGCCACCCTGCTAGAAGTTAGTTGCTGATGATCATTGCTATAGAAGTCAGAACATGATTGGTGGGAAGCTTAAATGCAACTGTGCAAAATCAGGATGTCAGGATTGTAGCTGAACAGATAAAAATTTGTTGGATTGCAACTAATCTGAATTTGCCTGCAGCTGTACTAATCTGAAACCAATGTGAAGTGGCTGTCCAGAATTAAGAAAAAAATCCTTCACCATGTGATCAGGTATTCTGAAGAGCAGCAGGGCAAAAACAGTTGATACATGATCGAATCCTTGAAATAGATGAGAACAAGCTGACTAAAAACAGTGAGGAAGTAGAGTTATCAAACCATTAAGTGGAAAAATCTGTTTCAATATCTGAAAAGAATTTGTGCCAAAAGGAAAATCTGGTAAACATAATTTGGTTATCAAAAGCTTGGATTAAGAATTTGGAAGTCAAGATCAGCAACTTCTTGTTGATTAAGTCCAAACTGAAGTGCTCTAAACTGCAGCTGAACTCCAGTTGAAAACAATTGGGAATTTAGTTGGCAAGCTGAACAAAGCTGCACAAGGTTGAGAATTAGCTGAAAACTTATCTGAAAACTCTGCGTAAAGCTGGAAAGCAGTGTAAAATCTCTGGAATCAAGCTGAGGAAAGAGTCTGAAATGCATTGCAATGTTGTTCTCGAAATCTGAAGCTGAAAGCTGCTGAATGATACAAGCAAATTAGATTGAAGCTGAGCTGAATCTGAGCTAGAAATTGCTGCCGAATGCTGGAATTGGACCTCCATCTGAAGCCGAATTGAAGCTGAATTGATTTAGAACTTCTGAAATGATGTAGCTGAATTGCAGTGGGACAATGGCATAAATTCTGAGCAATTCTGGAAACGATGCAGCAGAAACAAGATGAACTGCAGCTGTATAATCTGACCAAAAGCTGAGAAGAAATTCTGAAACTGCCCAAATCTTTTGAGGAGCTATGAATCATGATATTAAGTGTAAAATGAATCTGAAGTTGAAGGTGCACATTCAATTTCAGATCTAAGAAGAACAAATGGTTATTAGAAGTTTTAAAGTGGAGAAGAAGGAAAGAAGAGAGAAACAAGATGACACACAAATTGGAAGTTTCGGCACCATTGAATCAAGTGAAGCTTTTCTCATCCAAATTGAAAAATTGTTCTACCATCATTCTGATTTCATTAGAGAAGGAGAAAGGAAAGAAACCAAAAGTCAGAAAAAGAAGGAAGACATATTGGCAAATAGATAAGAAATTGGCACATTGAACCAAGGAAGGTTTTTCATCCAAATCCAAGGAAACTATTTAAGTTTGAAGTCACAACACTTTTGAGATCATTAGGGGACTGTATGGAGAAGCAAGAAGCATCGAAAATATCCTCAAACACTCAAGTCTTCCACTTTATCAGTTTTTCCATTTCCTTGCTTTTATTTCACTCCTTACCATTTTCTAATGTTTTGATTTGTTTTTATAGTTGTTGATCCTATTCATGATGAATGGTAGAGAGTAGATAATAAGCAAGCCTATGGTAGTGCAAGAAGCATGTGTGTTTGAGTGAGCTCCACTTCCATCATCAACTTAGAATTTAAGGAGAGAGCCACCACTATTTTCCTTGAAAGGGCTAGTGATTTAGATTCATCTCAATGACTCATGATAGATGAAAAGGGCCAAGTTGTTGATTTAAGGACAAGATAGTAATCCATAGAGCTTAGATTTATGAGAATTGGCAACCTTAGGTAATTTCTTTTCATTTGTTTCTAATTATGCTTAAGAAAATCTAGGGGATACAAATTTACTGTTTTCGCGAGACGCTCAAGGCTAAGTGTGGGGGAGTTGATAGATTCCATTTTATTGATCATTCGAGTGCTTAAATCCATGTTTGATCTATGTTTTTATTGCTAAAATTGTGAAATTGCCCTAGGTTTTAGACCTTATTCATATTTTGGACTTAATTGCAAAATTACATATATTTGGGTTAATTGGCCACTAAATTCTTGATTTATTTTTTGTAGGCATCAAGGTTCAAAGACCTGGGGCATATTGGGTCAAACTCGAGTCGGAAGTGACCCAGATCAGATTATCAAGATTACGATTAAATCTGGGCCGTTCGATTCAAAAGCGGCTAGATCGGAGCCATCCGGGATGATCTGAAGCAATCCGAGCTAGGGCTAGGGTTGATCAAGCACCCTGATCAAGATCTGAAGGTTTCATCACAATCAGAGCTAAATCAACCGTTGGATCAAGCTTGGAGGGCTCTAGATCATCCATTCAAAGATTAGCTAGATCTGGACCATCCGTTGCAAATCTGGAGGATCCGAGCTACCACGAGGCAGATCCCGACCCCAGATCTTCATCATCAAAGTTTGGCTCAAATCAGACCAAGATCAGCCGTTGGATTGAAGCAAATCAATCACAGCCGTCCATTGGTTAATACTTAAGGAAATCTTCTGCGCAGAAAACCTTTGTCGCGTCTTCAGCCAGCTTCCACTGTTCTTCGCCGTTCTTCATCATCTCTTCATCGTTTTCGAAAATTTTTGTTTCCATGAAGGCGTGACCACCTCATCTTCCATTCCAGATCAAGAATCAAATTTATGGCAATCGGTGATTGAAGAATTCTGATCGTTTGCGCTGGAACAGAGAATTTCTTGGGGGTTCCGGCAGTTCTCAGTCCGATCAACTTCCTCACGACCTCAATCCATTTCAAGGCTTCTGAACCACTTGTAGGGGTTCTCAGTGAGCTCAGAAGTCTCCCATATCATCATCGCAGCTCTTCCACTCGAGATGAAGTGAATCGGATGGAAAATTCCATCAAGCGCAAATTCTGTTCAGAAACAATTTCAGAATCGATTGTCCATTGATTTGCTGAGCCTAGGGGTTCGAAGCCAGTTCTTGATTGACAACCAAGAATTTCTTGAGCTGAGGAAGGAGTTGAGGAGTAGTTTTCCGTAGTTAAATTCCTGTTTTAGCTATAGTTTCAGTGTAGTCGAATTCTGCCCTGTTTTTTTGCAATTTCAGTTTCTCAGCAACTTAGTTTGTAATTCTGAACTGTTTGAGCTCAATTAGGATTTTAATCTTCAAGTTAAGTTAACTAGGAACTTGTTTGGTGATAGATTAAGTCAGATTCTAGTTTGCTTTAGCTTAATTCTTGGCGTGCCAAGTCAAGTTGTTGCGTGCCAAGTTTACTTCAGTTTTGTTCTTCTTCCCTTTGGTTTCTGCACTTGTTTCGAATTTCTGAGTTTCTTAGCGGTTAATTACTGCTCTAGTAGTAGATAGATAGTTTGTTTGGTTTAGAATAGCATTTGCTTAAAATTCTGGGCATAAATTTCCATTTTGCGTGCCACTTTCACTTCTTGCCATTTTATTTCTGCCAACCCAAATTCTGTTCTGAATTTTTCCAACTGCTGTTGGAGAATTCTTGTTGGGTAAACACAAGACATTTTGGCTGAGTTCATCTGGTTTTTCGATCAATGTATCAAGCTGAGTTGGTTTGTGTTTCGATGCCCAAACCTTGTGCTGAAAATCTGAAAACCAAGTTCCAA
>JAGFNQ010007303.1:48426-102642 GCA_024364735.1 Boesenbergia rotunda | reverse complement strand
TCAATTCTGCTTACATCACTTTACACAAGAAGAAATGTATCATAATATTGAAATACTTCTTCAAGTCACAACATTAACAACAACTAGTTTTTTTGACAATACTATAGCTGTAAAATATACAAAATCTTTACATTCAGTTATCCTCCATACAAAATATACACTTCACTCAGAATATTGGGTCACTACATATACCAATTAACTCAAGACCTTGGGGCTGGCGGCATTCTACATGTCCTTTTATTATGACCAAGTTGTTTTGCACCGGCTGCATTTTAGTTTGACCTTGCATTGTGTCTGGACTCTATCCGTGCCTTCTTTCGTCTACCAGGCTGCACAAGGCTACGGGGACATAGAACTGTAATGTCGTTTACTCCAGTAGGCCAAAACTGCTTGCTTCTACAAGGGAAAATACGATCCATGTAAACCCACTTCCAAGTTTCAGAATAAAAAAATACTCACAATAAGGAAGTGTATCCATGTTCCTGTAAATGATTACGGCAATAGCATGTGAGCAAGGAAGTCCTGAATTTTGAAACTCCCCACATTGACAAACCTTTTTTTCCAATCAACAATGTATGAAGTGCCCCATGTTTCTACTTCCATTTCTGATTGAGAGTAAGGGTGAACCTTATAAGCTCTTGCTTTCTCTCTCCTTGAATCCATTTCTTTTGTAGCATTAGGTGTCAAAGCAAGCTGCCATTTGGAGACTTGCTCTCTACGGTTATAGAACCATTGAGCAACTTTTCTTCTTGTATTATCAATTAATCTGTTTATGGGAAGCTCACGTGTAGACTTGAACAAAGCATTTAATCTCTCCACACAATTCGTGGTAAGCATTCTGTACCTTCTCCCTGTAAAGTGTGCATTTGCCCACCTTTTAGGGTCAATGTTGTGAAGCCACTTATGGGCAACTGGATGTTTTTCAAGCATTGTCTGCATTATCATATCATATTGGAGTGTTGTGTTGGCTCGTGCTGCTGCCCAAAACAAACCTACAGCAGCTCTACTCCCAGTATCAGTTACCAAATTACAACACATGTGGTGGCAACAAAAGGCATGATGCGCGTTTGGGTAGACTTTTCTAACTGCTGATATAATGCCCCGATGTCTATCTGATACTATGGTGATTGAGTGATCATCGACACCAAAGAACCTCTTTGTATGCTCCAAAAACCACTCCCATGCAGACCACATTCAACTTCAGCTATTGCGAAGACAACTGGAAGAACATTGTCATTACCATCAATCGTCGTTGCAATCAACATTACTCCCGGAAACTTCCTCTTAGGTGTGTGGCATCAATTCCGATAAGTCTACGCAAATAAGACCTGAAAACCCTTCGGCAAGCACCAAAACCCCAAAAACGCCGCTGGAACTGATTGTCACCATTCCTGCATAGTGCCACATACGTTTCAGGATCTCTAGCTCTTAACTCACGCAGATATTGTGGAAGATCTCTATAAGCCTCATCATAATCTCCAACAACCTTTTTCAATGCTTTCTCCCTAGCTATGTATGCTTTTCTGTATGATATGGTCACTCCAAATCTAGCTTTAATATCTGATATAATCATACTTGGTTTGTATTGTTCATTATGAAGAAATTGCTCTTCAACAAAAGAAGCAACAAATGATGAAGAGCATGCATGATGATCAGCACTTTCCCTAATAGTTCCGCATTGGTGCTCCTTTATATATTTTGTAACAGTGAACTCTACTTCCCCCCCTTGCTACTACTCTCCATGTACATGGTTGGTTGAAGCACACTACTTTAACTCTATTTTTTCGGGTGTCAACTGGGTTATATCTCATATGCTTAATCATGGCATGTTTGACAAGTGCATTCTTGAATTCTTCTCTAGATGGGAATATCTGCCCAACAAAAAATTCATGCCCATCTCTTGCCTCTAACTCTCCAATTGGCCCAGCAAGCAATCGAGAATTTAAAATATAAGGATCTTCAGCTAATGGAAACTCCTCCTCTAAGTCACTGTACTCATCTCGGGGGAAATCATATTCCTCAATCTGCATATCATCGGCTTGGAATTCTAGTACACTTGTAATGGGTTCTAATTCATTTGCATTCCGGATTTCAATTCCTTCCTCCCCACTCCAAGTTGCCTCAAAGAATTCAACAACTCTTGAAGAAGAATTCAAACCCTCACCTTCTATATTAGTTGCTTCTTCATTTAGATCAATTGCCAAATTCCTTGTAATTTCTGATCCATTCCCCGTGACAGCATTATCATCAAGAGTATTCCATATTTCGGAGATAATTTCGTCAACATCATTATCATCCCTGAAAAATAAATTAAAATTACATTTAGCAAACTTTGAAAAACATAATCAAGGACCTAGGAAGGCCCAAACCTCTAACCTTGCTGAAAAACTCGGAAATTTTCCCACTTGAGGCTCATCCTCGGCCTGAAATGGAGGTATTCATGCCCAAACTGGGCCTGAATTGAAGTGATTTCAGGCCCACCCTAGCCCTGCCAATTTTTTATTTCAGGCCCTCCATTGGGCCTGAAATGTTTTTATTTCAGGCCCATGGTGGGCCTGAAATGATTTATTTCAGGCCCAAGGTGGGCCTGAAATGATTTATTTCAGGCCCAAGGTGGGCCTGAAATGATTTATTTCAGGCCCAAGGTGGGTCTGAAATAAAATGATTTCAGGCCCACCGTGGGCCTGAAATGATTTATTTCAGGCCCACCGTGGGCCTGAAATCATTTTATTTCAGGCCCACCCCCTTGTGCCTCCCAGGGCCTGAAATCACAGGGCCTGAATTATATTGATTCAGGCCCTCAAATCCAATGATTTCAGCACCTGTAAGGACCTGAAATCTTTTCATTTCAGGCCCTGGGAGGACCTGAATTTCTTTTTTTCAGGCCCTAGGTGGACCTGAATTCATTTTTTTCAGCCCCTGCCAATGCCTGAAAATAACATATTTGATTCACTCCTAGGGCCTGAAATCTAATGATATCATGCACTCCTAGGGATTTAACTCCTTTAATTTCTGGCCCTTCTAGGGCCTGATATGGTAATATATCATCCCTAGGTCGAATTCAAGCATTTTTTTATCTTCATTTTAACAAATTTCACAGAGCCTTATTATGTAATCATATCACCCTTAGACTCCTCCAAACATACAAATTCTAGTAAGAGTTGATAAGTATAAAACCAGGTCTGATACAATATCAAAGATGACAATCATACGTACATTACTATTTGTATTTGTTACCAATCTGTTGCTTGCTTTTTCTCCTTCAACACCTATCTTCCTCAGCTGCCTTGATCAATTGAGTTGTGCAAAGTCGAAATATATACGTACCCTCGTGATGATTCGACTTTTGCAAGTTAGTATTATATATATAGGCTGAGAATATTTCCACTACCTAGCCATCCGAACCACATATTCTTATTTTACTGCAAAAGTGGTTCGGATGTCTCGAAAATGGTAATGAAAAAGGTGTATTGTGGCGCCAAGGGTAGAATAGGAAGTTCACTTAAAGGGCTGCGCCCTTTGGTAAAATAGAAACCATGGGACGCCCTTTGGTAATTTCGTATTGTTACGTACGCCCTTTGGTAAATTGCCGTAGAAGTTAAGGAAGGATCATGTATATGTCTCTAGGGGTAAGAGATAAATAGGGGAGGTTTGTATCATATTGAGAATATATAAAGAAAAAGGGAGAATTGAGGGCAATTTCATGTGAAAAATGAGAATGGTTAAAGTTGGCAAACACAAGGAATCATGAATAGATTTTAAAGTTGATACAAAGTGCCAAGTTCTGAGAAAATTCGAGTTTGTACCAAAAGTCAAGCACATTTGATATTTTTCATGAAACTATATTTTTCTAGGATATAGTATATCCTAACAAATGTGCTTGCAAAATTTTAGATTTTTCTAGATTTTCTAGAATTTTCTAGAAGTTTCTGAATTTGGGCTGAGAATTCAGAATTGGCAATATCAGTCGACTGCCCTGGGGGCAGTCGACTGATGTCTCGGGCAGATTGAGATGTGTTGATTTCTGAGGGGTTTTTCAGAAATTGGTTGAGTTCTTTTTGGCACTAGGGTTAGGATTGCTTGGGGCAATCTTTTTGATGGTGTCAAAGGGGGAGAACTTGGGTGTTAAGTTAGGTTTAACATGACATGAGAAAATGTGTGATGTTAAGTGTTAAGTTGGGAATAACTTAAATTAGTGTTGTGCTTGTGGTGTTAAGTGGGGTAGAACTTAACTTGTTGTGTTGTGGTGAAAATTAAAAATTGGGAGAAAGCATAGGTTAAGGGGGAGGTTGCCTCTTGTTTGCTATGCTTTAATTTTCAATTGCTATTGCTATTGTTGTTTGTGTTTACCTAACTTAAGTATATTGTCACACATCAAAAAGGGAGAGATTGTTGGGGCAATCGGCCCGAGTATGATCTGGAGGATCATGGTTTTGATGTGTGTGCCAATATGGTTAATTTGGATTTGTTGTTGTTCTAATATGTGTACGAGAGTTTGCAGGTTTGCAGGTACACATGGACTTGGTTGATGTCTTCAGGTGAAGGGTGGCATGGAGGCAAGCTGGAGGCTTGTGTGCGCATCTGAGAGACCATGGACAAAGCAGGAATGATGAAGCCGAGGGAAGCGAACTTCGAGGCGTACGTGAAGGGTAGCATGGAGGCAAGCCGCAGGCTTGTGTGCGTATCCGAGAGACGAGGGCCAAAGTCGAAGAAGGCTTGAAGGTGATGGATCAAGGCTGCTAGAGCAAAGATGATGAGCCGAGGGATGCGGACTTCAAGGCATGCGTGAAGGATGGCATGGAGGCAAGTCGGGGGATTACGTGCGCATCTGAGGGACGGGAGCCAAAGATGAAGAGGGCGTGAAGGCAACAGATCGAGACTACTGTTGAAGAGTCAACCGGGTCGTGAGGGTCCGAGTGATGAGTGATTGTACTTGGGAACTAAGCCGGGAGGGTTCGAGTGCGTAGAGAAATGTACTCAGGGAGTGAAACCCTAGGTTTAGAAGGGGACCAGTCGACTGCTCTGGGAGCAGACGACTGGTAATGGTTGGGGATTCGAACATTGGCTGTAACGGTCGAATCTGAGTGGGACCAGTCGACTACCCCAGGGGCAGACGGCTGGTAGCGGTCATTTACTACTCGAGCTCTATTTAAAGGAGCTCGTTTAAGGCTACTGTTCCTTGGCGAAACTTGCTTGGTCAAAGCTTGTTAGTAGCCTATTGTACTCAAGTAGTGCCTAGAGCTTGTGGAGAGGTTTCTCCACCCACAAGGAGCTACGCGATCTAGCCGGAGGTGCTCCGAGGAATCATCCACCGATGAATTAGGGATCGCCCACCTTACGGGCAGCCGTGGAGTAGGAGTATCATCTCCGAACCACGTACATTGGTGTGTTTCTTCCTTGTTTTAGTTTAGTTTAGTTTAGCTTAGTATATTCCGCTTGCGCAACTAACCTTGTAGGAAGAATGAATCGAAAATTGATATTCACCCCCCCCCCTCTAGCAAGCCGACATCGATTGGTCTTGGATAAGGGCCAATTAGTAGTCTACCAAGCTTAGAGTTCTTGTTGAGATTTCTCCACCCACAAGGAGCGATACGAGCTATCCGAAAGTACTCCAGGGGCTAATCCGTTGACGAATAGGGATCGTCCACCTTACGGACAGTCGTGGAGTAGGAGTGTAATCTCCGAACCACTTAAATTGATTTGTCTTCTCGTTTGTGTTAGTTTTAGTTTAATTGTTATTCCGCTTATGCACTAACATGTGTTGGAAGAAGAGAACCAACAAATTGAGGGTGACAAGCTATTCACCTCCCTCCCCCCCTCTAGCTAGCCGACGATCCCGTACAGACACGAGCTAAACCACTTTGTAGTAGTTACTTTACATGTAGCTGCTACATCTTGTAGCAGCTATGTGTATGCATAATTGCTACACCTAATAGCAACTACTAGACAAGATCTTCTAGTGGACAATAACTACTAAATTATGTAGCAATTATAATATAAAAGTTGTTACACTTATAGCAGTTACGAGAAAAGAGTTGCTACACCTTGTAGCATCTTCCAGACAAGAGCTACTACTGATTATAGCAGCGACATGAACACATATCAAAAAAACTTTTAAAATGTTGTAGTGCCCACCAAATCATATGGGGTAGTCTTTCGATAAAATGTTACAGTTATACACGACAAAGTCAAAGTCAAATCATGGAACCAGAAACTCTGGGATCAAAACAATGGCAACTTGAATTTGTTTAATACTCTCAATTTTATGTTATAGTCATACACGAAAAACTAAATTATATTGAAGTAGAAATTCTAGAATAAACACAATCACAACTAGAATGAAACATAATATACAAGTTTGAATTTGTTCAATAGTTTTAAGACAGAAAATAATCTGACAAGACCAAAACACCACAACTTAAAATAATATATCTATTCCTCATTACTAATTTATAGAGAATGATTTTGTTTATTCCTGACTCTCTTACAATTCATTAACCATAAAAATACTAAAACTTTCCGCTTTCAATTATTTTCTCTAGGAATTTGAACTCTATATTGTATATGACCTTTCTTTTCATCTTGATACAAAGATGTAAGTGCTAGATTTATATCAAAATGTCCTTCAAGTGCTCGTTTTGCCTCTTCTTTAGTTTAGTACTTCTGGTGTAAATCCATAAACTCTTAAAGCTATCAACTAGTTTAGATTCATTTATCCAAGCATCTTAATTCCCTAGCCGCTAACCTTTAAAGACAACATATGTTTGCCACCTATGTTAAAAACATCATTTAGAATCATGTATAAATAGTTTATTTGTGTTAGAGCGAATTACAGCTTAAAATTAAAAAAGCATACCATCAAATAAACTATTTGCGAAGATTCCAACAAATTATATAATACAAAAAATTTTAAAATTCTAATAAAAGAATGAAGAGCTTATGATAAAAAGCTAGTTTAAGATTGTAGCAGCTGCTATTATTCAGTAGTTGTTACAACATGTGTTTGACGCTGTAGTAGATTTTATGCTTGTAGCTACTACAATGAGCTAGTCAGGTGAGTTTCACATTGTAGCAGCTATTTGAACAAAATATACTACAACGTTATAGCAGCTAATTTGAGGTAGCTACTATAATGTGTTTAAGCAGAGTTAGTTTGCTGTCAAGTTATAGCAGCTATTCGACAATAGCTTGGATGACATATAGTAAATCGTTAATTTAATGCTATGACTCTAGTCAAGTGAGTCACTTTATAGAAGTTCCATGTTCAAAACTTTCGACAACGTGGTTCAGCAGCTCTACATTGTAGCACCATCATTGACATTTTGCAATTGAGGAGGTTGCACTTGGTTTGAGAAAAACCATGCCGGAGATAGAATGAAAGAGGTGGGGGCACCATCGTCAGGTTTTTTCGAGTTTGGGAAGCTTCGTTGACTATCGAGAAGAGGCTTAAGGTAACTTTTTTTTGCGTTAGACGAAGGAAGCAGTGGCAGTGATGAAAGACGCTAGTGAGGGTAGGAACAAGAGTAACAGGGGAGAGAAAATGAAAGAGTTTTTTTAATATAAAAAACTGAGATGGAAGTGCCACGTGAGAGTGTGTGTATATATATATATAGCGTAGCTACGCTGCGGACCGTCCACAATGTTTTGCTGCGGACAAAGAACCAAGAACATAGGCTCCTGTATTAATACAGGCGCCTATGTTTGTGGTTGTTTTTTTTTTAAAATAATAAACATTTTCTTAATCATTTT
The DNA here is from genome assembly GCA_024364735.1 of Boesenbergia rotunda. Classification (NCBI taxonomy): domain Eukaryota; kingdom Viridiplantae; phylum Streptophyta; class Magnoliopsida; order Zingiberales; family Zingiberaceae; genus Boesenbergia; species Boesenbergia rotunda. The sequence goes on along the minus strand of JAGFNQ010007303.1, from coordinate 94,893 downwards.
TAATCTTATAATATATTCCGTTAGCATCTAAAATTTATTATTTTGAATAATCCAAATGGGAAGTCTAAACCTTAGGAGAAAATTTTATTAACTTAAACTCACTATAATTCAATTCTAAAATCCTAAAATTTATAACGCTAAATACATATAATATGCCCCATGAGCATTTAAAATTTATTATTTTAAACACTATAACCCAAGAGAGAAGGCTAAATCCTAAGAGAAAATCTTATTAATTTAAATCCGTTATAACCCAACCTTAAATCTTAAAATCTTAAATGTTAAATATACCCTAAAAATTAAAAAAAATCTGAACAATGGATCCCAGATATAGGAGTCTAGGATTCTATAGGGGCGCATGAATTCAATATAGGCCCCTCGAGTCTGTAAGGTCGTGCGACATTGAGTTTGCAGCGAAGCAATTTTATATATATATATATATATATATATATATATATATAGGGTTAATTATATTTGGCCTTAGAGGCTTAACTAGAAAAAACATCGGAAGCAAGGTGTTACTTGTCTTATATGACTCTAGGTTCGAAGACAAAGAAAAGGCAATCATCGGGCTTATTGAAGTTGATATGAACAATAACATAGGAAGCACATACTTTTGCCCTAATTTTAATATGGCAATTCAAGACTTGGTTAAATATATTAAAATCATAATCAAGCCAAAAGGTTATGGAGACTTTAAGAAAGATAATATATAAATTGATATCATTTTCCTAGGAAAGACAATGACTCAGATTAATAATAATTTTAGAGTATAAATTAATGATATCATTGAGACTCTTATTTCTAGAGGAATATACTTCCTAAAATCAATGGATTTTTCTTCTGAAACCCTAGCAGGATTAGAATGGAACATCACTTTAGATATACCATCCCAGACTTTACAATCAACACAATCAATAATGTACAAAGACAGGAATGGAGATCTCACGATATGATTCAACAATTATAAACTTCTACTAGAATGAAGATAATGAAGAAGAAGATAATTTAAACCTAATGTATATAGAAGATACTAATTAGCATTAGTCAGCAAAACACACCTTCAGTAGGTAACATGACTTTTATGTTACATCAAGAATCACAATATAGGTTTTTTTGATGACTTAGATGAATTTTTAATATGCCCTCAAAAATGGCAACTTATCTGACCCCTAAAGAATTAACTGAACTTGAAGACTTTGAAAAGAAACAACAAAAACATGAGAATAGGGTTGTCAATTCGGGTGGGTCAGGTCGGATTCGGGTCGGGTTGGAAAACTTTTTTTTTAAAACTCCCAACCCGAACCCTACCCGAACCCGAATTCAACCCGAAATGCCCAAACTCGAACCCGAACCCAACCAACCCATCCAACCTGAACCCGACCTGTATAACCCCAAAAAACCGATTCAAAATGACTTTTTAAATCTATTTTCCCTATAATTCTTCACTTTTATCTCAATACTTTGTCATGATCATACTAATATTGATATTAATATACATAAAAATATCTTAATTTTCAAATAAATATTGATTTAACCTCAAAAAACTCAGTAAATATTAAATTCGGGTCAATCTGAACCCGATCCAAAAATTTTCAACCCGAACCCCTCCAACCCGAACCTAACTCGAACCCGAAAATTTCCAACCCGAACCCGATTTTTTTCAGGTTGATTCGGGTTGGGTTGTCGGGTCATGTTTATTTTTGACACCCCTACTTGGGAATGACTGAGAATTATATTTTGATGAAGACCATAATATAATTGCTAGGAAATAAAGTAAAAAACTTAAACCTTATGTGTAGGATCGGTGCCGTCGATAGAGGGGGGTGAATATCGATCATAAAATCTTGGCCGAAACTTCGTAAACTTTTAGATGTTCGTTCTAATCAAAGTTAGTAGCACAGCGGAAAATAAAGCAAAAAAATAAAGAACTACACAAATTGCACACGGGATTTTACTTGGTTCCCGACCCCCCAGGGTCAGTACATCCAACGCCTAAGCACGGGAACACTCGTCCACTAATGGTCTCCTTTTCGGACTTTCCGGAGGCAGAGAAACCCGTCTTACAGTGCTACAAACAAAAGGATAAATAAATTTAAAGGCAGAATGTAAACTCAAACCGAACAAACAGATTGAAACTCGACCGATCTGGACCTCCGAAGTGTCGCGCACTTCCTCCTGGAGCCTCCTAGTCACAGAGCTTCGTTGTTAGCGCTTTTTCGTAACTTGGGAAGCTTAGAATCATTCCGGAAAGTTATGTCTCGAGTTGAAGGGTCGAAGCCCCTTTTATAGTCTTCATTAGGGCGCCTGTGATCACTAGAGTGCCTCAAAGGGCTTGGTCAAATCTTATCTCAGCGCCGAACTCACCACAGCCTATAAGGCTTCTAACCAGGGCGCCCTGGACCTCCCAGGCGCCTCAAAGAGCTAGGTCAAAGCTTATCTCTGCTTCAAACTCGCAGCAGCAGATACAACATTCAACTAGGGCGTCTATAACATGTGGGGTGCCTGAATGAAGACCTGGTTTGCCTCCTTTCACTGAGGCACCCCAGTTGATGGGGGTGCCTAGCTCCTTTAGGGTGCCTCCTTCAATTGGGGTGCCTAGCAGACAGGCTTCCAGCCGCGTAGTGTGTTGTTTGCCTGCTTTGTCTTCCATTCTAGGTACCTGCAAGATACATAAATACAAGGCGAACAAGTAGATAATCTTAACCTTAAGGAAATGGTTCTGAATTTGGATTTTCACGAAACCCTAGGTCAAACCGACGCATGTTCCCACCCCCGAGAATGCGTCATCAACCTACTCCTCTCAGGAGACGGTTGCCACCCAGTTCATTCGGGTGGACTTTTACTTAGCCTTCGATACTCTCGGATCTCGAGACGTCCGAACCTCGACCCGTCTCTACTTATGTCCTTAGTCATCGCTTAGCTAAGTTGCTCAATCCCTCCGACCAAGACTTCGTGCCTGTTGAGGCAATTTGTGATCCGGAGTGATCATGAGTTTTGATGTTTGGGCAAAGGGTTTAAGTTAGGTTTACCCTTATTATCTCATATGTATGTTGAGTGTGCAGGTTGTACAGGTTGCACATATGGACTTGATTGGACGACCTCGGTACGGTGAAGGATGGCATGGAGGCAAGCTGGAGGCTTGCATGCGCATCCGAGGGACTTTGGACAGCAGGGATGATGAGCTGATGGGCACGGACTTCGAGGCATGCGTGAAGGATGGCATGGAGGCAAGCTGGAGGCTTGTGTGCATCCGAGGGACGGGAGCCAAAGATGAAGAGGGCACAAAGGCAATAGTCGAGGCTGCTGAAGAGGAGTCAGTCGAGTCATGAGGGTACGAGTGTTGTGTGATTGTACTCGGGAAATCCTAGGGTTCGAGTGCAGTGTAAAATGTACTCGGGAAGGGTAACATTAGATATGTGAGTAGACCAGTCGACTGGCCTGAGGGCAGTCGACTGATGAAACTCACAGAAGGGTCTCAGCCTGGGACCAGTCGACTGCCCTGGGGGCAGTCGATTGGTAGGTGGCTGGTGAGTTGGCTGAGAATTCTAACGTTGAGATGCATCAGTTGAATTTCAGTGGCACCAGTCGACTGGTAGCGAGGGTTTCAGCCCGAGTCCTATTTAAAGAGGACTTCATGGTGGCTGAGATTCTTGACGAGTTTGGTCTTGGTTAAGGGCTAAACAGTAGTCTTTGTGCTCAGAGGTTCTCAAGGTGTTGTGGTGAGGTTTCTCCACCCACAAGGAGCGACGAGAGCTAGCCGGAGATTATCCGGGAATTGATTCACCGACGAATTCTAAGATTAGTCACCCATCCGGGGTGGATACCAAGTACATCTTCCGTGTTAGCATTGGTTAGTGTTTGTTTATTGTTTTTATTGTATATTCCGCTATGCAACTAACCGTGTAGGAAGAACAAATTTGAAGAAACGCTATTCACCCCCCTCTAGCAGACAAAAACGATCCTATAATTGGTATCAGAGCGAAGGACCGCTCTTGATCGGACTAATCGCCGAGGGAGTAAGAACGCTAGAGGAAGAACGATGGAAGACAAATTTGGGGGTGACATCTACATCCCACCGCCCTACGATCATGAAGACTTCGACTATTGGTGGGCAAGGATGGAGACTTGGGTTAGCATGGATTGGTCATGTAGGATAGCCATAGAAGAGCCCTTCAAAGTTCCAAAGGACAAGCACAGGAAGAAGCTTCGTCCTAGATATTGGAACAAAGAGCAACAAGAACAATCTCAGGCCAATGAAAAGGTAATCAATATATTGATTAATATTTTACCTAACAAAATTTTGAGTGATGTTGGGAAATACCAAAATGCATGTGAATTGTGGAGCAAATTGAAAGAAGTTCGTAAGATCCCTACACAACCTCAACTAGTGGAAGAGCTTGAAGAAACAATTTCGAGTGTCCAAGAAGTATCAACGTCTTCAAGTGAGATAGAGGAATTGAGTGAGAGATCCTCCACCTCATCGAGAGAACAAGAGGAAGCTTCCACATCATCAAGAGAGGTTGAAGAAGAAGTCAACCTAGCCTCCACCTACACCAAAGCAAATAAAAAGGACCACATTATATGCTTTAGGTGCAATGAAAAGGGGCACTACAAGGGCAAGTGTCCAAAATGTAAAAAGGAGGTAAAATCTACACTCAGTTTAATTCCGTTTAAATCAAACATGAAGTGTAGGAATGAAGAGGCCCAAGCTAAAAAGAAGAATATCTGATGCTTTACATGTAGTGAGCTAGGGCACTACCACACTAAGTGCCCAAGGAGTAAAGAGTTCAAGAAAATGGAGCACTTGAGGAGATGGGAGAAGGAGGAAAGAAAGAAGAGAAGAAGATCACATCAAGGGGGAACTTCAAGGGTAAGGGAGGTAATTCCTAACCCTATGGTAAAATGTAATTCAATTTCAAGTTCTTCCTTGCATTTTAAGAATCATGTTAATTACCCACCCATGCATGCTAGAATACATGAAAATTGCCTACTTGTGCATAATCATGGTTTCAAATATAATGTTAGGAATAGGGATAACAAGGTAGGTCAAAACATTAACAAAAGCATGCATCATGAGAGACCTAGGACCCTTGTATCTAAGAATCAAGGCACTAATCCCAAGAAGGGAAGGAATGTGCCTAGGAAAATGGGTAGCTCTAGGAATGTTCAAAGTGGACCTATGGACTGTAAGGTTAAAGGTCTAAAAAGGAAAAATCAAGCCTTGAGGGCAAGGCTTGATAAATTAGAGAAAATCCTAGAGAGATTCACGGTTGGATCTATGGGTTTGGATATGGTGTTGGGTGGCCTAAACCGCACCAATGATAGATCGGGTCTAGGATACTGATCTAAGGTCTCCGATGCCAAGGGAAAGAGATATGCTAGGATAGCATATGATTGTGGCAAGAAGGGGGAGTCCAAAAATGGCAAGGGAATGTCATTTAAAGGGAAAAAGAAGGACTTAACCAAAGATGAGGTGTCTAAGGTTAAAAGTGTCAAATTTGTAGGCCAAGAGTCACCGGTGGAACACCAATATGGCCTAGTGATGGTTGAGTCACCTAGGGAGGTGGCTAGGGCTAAGAGCTCAAGGGAGAGCTCTAGGAGCCTTTGGGATATATGATGAATAGATCTTTGGAGGGTTCCTCATAGAGGTCTAGTTGGACTATGGAGTGTGCCAAAGGAATTGGAGACGGACTGGAGTCTCAATTCTTGGGTTTTGGCACAGTGTTTTTGAGTTTCATGCATGGAAATATGACGTTAGGGTCATATTGCATGAAAATTAGTTTTTGGTGTGTAATTGCCATGTAAATCAATGCTAGGGACGCATTGTGGGTTGGCATGGACAGAGACATCAAGGGAAACAAAAACTAGGATTTTTTGTTAAGGATTGAGTAAACCTTTTTGCTAGTTTTTGAGTTTTGTGTCAAACATGGGAATGGTGATAGATATATTTTGGAATGTATTTTTCTCAAGTAGATATGGGTACCACAAACCTCTCCACAAAATTTAGGAATTTTTGGAGATTTATGGAATTTCTGGCGCATTTCTGAATTTTATCAGAAAGGCTGAAATTCTGGTTTTCAGAGTATCAGTCGACTGCCCCCCAGGGCAGTCGACTGGTCAAGGATGATTTTTGTGTCAATAGCTGGTTTAGGTTCCAAATGATGCAAAACAAGTGTATGGGGGGCTAGTACACATTATGTATGGTCATTGGGGATTAAAAGAACCGATAATTGGGATATTGTTGGGTTCTTTTTTATGTTAAGCAAAGGGGGAGAAGTGTTGGGTTTAAGTTGGGAAACCAAACACACCTTTACTAGAAACCCTAAGTTAAGAGAAGTGTCCTAAGGCAATCGTCTTATGATTGTAATCATTTATTTTAATAAATGAATATTCACTATTTGAGTATACATGTTTGTGTATTTGATTGAGATCTTAAACTCATTTACTGAATGCCCGCAATACAATTCACAGCATGAGAGAATTTGTGATGAATTCACAACTAGTGATTATCTCTACATGTGCAATTGTGAAGTATTGAAATTGTCCCTAATGAATTGATAAATACGGACACTATCAATTCTGTTGAGACTAGCATGGGTTATTCTCTAATCAGCTGATTCTCACTAGCTGGTGACATTGGGATGTCCGAAGATAAACATGAATGCTAGTTAAGGGAACTAGTTCATTGGAGTGACTGGCTGTAAAACTTCATATGGTAATCTACATATAGATATGTCAATGAAGTTCTTACTGCAGCTTAAGTGCAATGTTCCTTTGACTTGCGGTGTTCAAGCCATCTTGGTCATGAAGACTTATACTTTGACATCTTAAGCAAGCATCTCCAAGGAGGTGTGGACCCAGGATGATTGGGTATAAGCCGAAGTGCCCGAAGATATTTGCACAGCCTACAAAGGATTCACCACTCCTTGCGAGGAGATGTATACCCAAGGCCTATCGTCGGATTGTTACTCGAAGCCTCTGGCCAGAGCATCATATGTTCAGAGTATGAATCTCTCAGATACATGAGAGTAATTAGAATCCGTTGGACGAGAAAGACATTGCTTGGGCTAGGTGTGACATAGTTAGCCTAGTGGGGACTGACACACATAGACCGTGTCCTGAACCAAGTGGGTATAAGATGGTGAAGGGAATGAGGCACGATTCATTATAGCTGCTGAAGGGTTTCAGAATCATTTCTGAGGTCAACCGTTGATCTTTCGATTAATTGGGGATCATGATGTACTACTAGGTGTCACTCATGATCGTTCTATAATTGGTTAATTATAGACGGCCAACATAAATCGAAAGCCTATTTAGTCACACGCACTACGAGTAATCTGAGGGATTTAAAACGAGTTGAAAATTGGATTTTTCGATCAAGAGAGATAAGTCGAATCTGAATTTTTCAGAGACGCATCGGAAGCATAAAATGGCTAAGTCTTTTAAAGACTTATTGGACGAATTAAATGAGTTTAATTCATATGGTCTTGGCTTGGGTTTGGCCGGCCAATGAGGGTCCCCACCCTCTTTGTTTGGCCGGCCACATCAAAAGGGAGAACCAAATTGTTTGGTTCAAATTATAAAATAAACCGAGCGTGGTTTGTTTTATAAAATTATGGATAAAGAAATTTATATAAAGAAATTTATATAAAGAGATTTATTTTTCATAGAAATTAAAATGAACCATGGATTGGTTTATTTTATTTTATAAAATCAATAATGGATTGATTTACCATGATAAAGAAATTTATATAAAAAAATTTATATAAAGAAATTTCTTTCAATAAGAAAAGGGAGACATGGTTGTTTTTATCATAAATTAAATTATGATAAAAACTTGGCATGATGGAATAATTCATAGAAAAATTTATATGATAAATTTCTTATGAAAATTTATTCCATAAAAAGGAGACTTGGCGATTGAGAGGCTACTATATAAAGGAACCAAGGCAAGGCGTGGAGATGAATCTAAGAGATCTAGAAATAAGCCCTCTCTCTCTCTCCTTCTCTCCCTCTCCCTCCTCTAGTGCCGCCAGCCCTAAAAGGAGGACCCCTTTGTTGCCGTGAGCTTCATCCACCAAGCAGCTGTCGAAGAAGAAGAAGATGCGGGCGCAACTCCTTCCTTCCTCCCGGAATCTTGATTCCGTTCTCCGTTTGGTGGTTAGTCTTCCCATCTCTCTCTTGGTATTCTTGTCGTGCCTTTGGAGAATCTAGTAGTTCTTGTCGGCACGAAACTCGTGGCTTTGCGAATTCATCCCGAAGAAAACTCGACGTGGACGCGAATAGAGGCGGAGCTTCCAAGGGACGCTTACGGTTGGATCTCATCCCTTCCTTCAAGTTACGCGAGGTATTGAGTAAATTAGTTTACTTTCTGCAAAATTTTAATATATGATCATGTCTACACAATATAAGGTTGCATGCTTAGATGTGTGGTTAAATAATATGGGAAATTATTTATGCTAAATCTTTCGCTGCACGTAATAAATTTTAAAATTACGAACCCGCATCCATGTCAACATGCACCCGGTCCCAGCAGGCGCCCCAGTGAAAGGGATAAGCGCTGATCGAGCCTGCGGATAAGAGTTCACGCAGGAGAGGCCACGTGTAGGCGCCCCCATCGACACAGGTGCCCCTATGGGTGCTATAAAACGGGGTTCACTGATAGATACCATTTTTGTTGATTATTTTAATTGCTAAAATCCATATTTGACCTATGTTTTTATTGCTTAATTATGAAATTGCCCTAGGTTTTAGAATTTCCCTTTAATTTGGACTTAATTGCAAATTTATACATTTTTGGATTATTTGGCCACTAATTTTCTGATATATTTTTGTAGGCATGAAAGGATCCTGGACCTAGGGCATACTGGGTCAAACTTGAGTCGGAAGTGGAACCGGATCGAATTATCATGTTTTGGATTAATCCGGGTCGTCCGATTCAAGAGCGGCTAGATCTGAGCCATCCGGGATCATCTGAAGCAATACGAGCTAGGGTTATGGTTGATCAAGCATTCTGATCAAGATCTGAAAGTTTCATCCCAATCAGAGCTCAATCAACCGTTGGATTAAGCTCGGAGGACTCTAGATCGTCCATTCAAAGATTAGGTTGATCTGGACCATCCGTTGCACATCTGGAGGATCCGAGCTACCACGAGGCAGATCCTGACCCCTGATCAACATCATCAAAGTTTGGCTCAAATAGAGCAAGATCAGCCGTTGGATTTCATCAAATCAATCACAGCCGTCCATTGTTAGCTATTTAATCAAAAATTCCCAGCAGCTTCTCCTCGTTGCGTCTTCGCCGCAACAGTAGCATCTTCTTCGTTTTCCTCGTTTTGCTTCAATTTCTTCTCCAATTCGAGGCGCGACCACTCAATCTCTACCTTGGATCAAATTCTGAGTCCTTGGCGATAGTTTCTTGAAGAATTCAGCTCCATTTGCGCTGGAACAGGGATTGTTTGAGGGTTTCGGCAATTCCTCAGTCCGACCACCTTCTTCTCAACCACGATCCACTTCTAAGCTTCTGAGCCATTTGTAGGGGTTCTTAGGTGAGCTCAGAAGCTTCCCAATTCATCATCGCAGCTCCACCAATTGAGATAGAAAGATTCGGATTGAAAATTCCAGCCAAGCGCAAATAGGAATAGAATCGACTTCAGAAACGAATTTCCACTGATTTGTTGAGCCTAGGGGTTCGAAGCCAGCTCTTGATTGACAACCAAGAAGTTCTTGAGCTTAGGAAGGGTTGAGGAGTAGCTTAGATCCTTAATTTCCAAGTTTTGTAGCTGTAATTGAATTTCTGCACATGTTCTGTTTTTTGCAATTTCTTACCAGCTGTCTTAGTTGTAATTCTGAATTGTTTGAGCTTAATTAGGTTGTTAATCTTTAAGTTAAGTAGTTTAGAAGCTTGTTAGTGAACAAATAGATCAAATTTCAGTTTATTTCTTTGTCAATTGTTGCGTGCCAACTATATAGTTCGCGTGCCATTTCATTTCTGCATTTCCTTTCAGAATCTGAGTTTGTCTCAAATTGTTTGTTTTCTGAATTTTTCCAAGTTGTTTAGTTGTTGATTTGTGCTCTCATAGTAGATATATAGGTTGCATTAGATAGCATAACACTTAAGTGTAGTTTCCCGCAATCCCATCTCAAGTTTTAGCTTAGCTAGGGTATAAACTTAACTTCTGCTATTTCAGTTTCAGTTTTAATGTATTTCAATCTGTAGTTTCTGAATTTGCACCGATTATGTCTCAGTTCCAAGGAATTTTACTGAGCATTAGCTGAAAACAATCAATCTTCGTTGCTTGTTTGGTTTTAACATCCAAATCATTTCTGAATTTCACAAGGCATTCCTTGATTTCTGCATTTTTGCATTGAGTCTTCACAAGTGCATTTCGAATTTTAGTTGCTTGAATTGGTTGGAACTTGCTCTGAAATTCTGCATCCATTCTTACAAGGTTCTTCATCGATAGTTAGCTGTTCAATCTGCATTCGGTCAGCTGCAATTCTTAATTAACAGATTCAGTTTTTTGCACAGAACTTCAGTTTTTGGCACAAGGGATTCAGTTTGCTTGCCGAGCTGTTTTGAGCACTGATTCGAATTAGTTGTTTGCTTGTCTTTTGGTGTAGAATAGCTCTCGAAATCTATTGATATTACCTTTAGCTATTCTGAATTTTCCCTGCATTAGCTAGCTTTGAAAACTTCAAAGTTGAGTTGAGTTTAGTGTTTGTCAATTTCTGAATTTCGTATGTTTTTGTTTGTGTTAAGTTCATTTGTTTCGAAAATCTGCCATCGCTTTGTTTGTTCAATTGCTCAGCAATAAGATTGTATTTAATATCCATTGTGTTTTTTTATGTCAATTTAATTCCCTTGGTTGAGTTGTTTTGGTTTAATTGAGGTTTCCATTGGTGGAGTTATTACTTGCCATCACATTGTTTGGTTCATTAGTTGGTTTTCTCCATTTTGATTGCCATTTCATTTCAGATTGCAACCCTAAAACCCAAATCACATTTGAAACCCAAAAACACAAACGACACATAAATACCAACTTGAATCGAACAACGTCAACTAGCCCCGAGAAAAATACGACCTGTGGCCCCTTTACTACGCTTTTGTTCTTAATTGCAAAAAGGGTTTTCAGCATTCATATACATTTAAATTCTGATGGTCCCAACTTTCGTGACAATTTAATCTAGTATTTCGGGGCTATCATTCACCCCCAAGGCTTCAAACAACTTTGCTCACAACTCTCCAAGCACTTTCGTTCAAGCGCTACGCTCCGACAAGCTTCGACTTCAAGATTCCAGCCCCGACGATGACCCTTTGCTCTAAACTTCGATCCACCTCGGGCATCGGTAAATTTAATTTACAAAAAGTGTTGCAATTTCAATTCCAATTATATATTTGTACTTAAAGTTGTAAAAAAAAATTTCCGAATATAGAATTGCCCAACGTAAACGGTCAAGGACCATGGGCCTTGGAGTAGGAGCCGACATCGACTCCAAACCAAGTAAAACTAACTTGTGTTCGCGATTATTTTGTTATCTTTCCGCTGTGTAACTGCTCTATTTTCGTGAAAAATTTGATATCGATATTCACGCCCCCTCCTCTATCGATTTTCTCCAGTCCAACAAGTGGTATCAGAGCAGGTGGCTTAAACTTGGTGCACCACCAGTTTGAGAGTTTTTTTTATTTACGAAATTTTGAAAAAAATTTCGAATCTTTCTCGTTAATCGAGGTTGGTGCAACACCACTCGATCGTTTTTTTCGTTGCTATTAATTTCTTCCGCACTACTAATCGAAGACTCAGTCTTGGAACAAGTTTTTTGTTAAATTTTTTTTCAGAAAATATTAATGGCCATGCAAGAGGGATTCAGCAATGCCAGACCATCGCTTTTCAGTGGAGAAAATTTCTCCTACTGGAAAAGCAGGATAGAAGTCCACCTGAAAACTCAGGTGAACATGTGGATAATCATCTAATCTAGCCTGGAGATTCCCAAGAATACAGAAGGAGTGGCACAACACTATTCAGAATGGGATGCCTCGTTGAAGAAGAAGATCGAGGCTGATGCAAAGGCAACCCAGTTACGTTAGATTTATCCAGTGACGTTTTCAATATCGAAGTTAGCAACAAACGTGCTCGAATAGATAATCGAATAGACTCCTACACTTGGCATTGCCGTCTTGGCCATGTAAGTAAGAAACGCATGACCGAATTACACCGATGTGGAATTTTGGAATCATTTGAACCCGGTTCATTTGATACATGCGAATCATGCTTAAAAGGCAAGATGACCAAATTACCCTTTTCCGGAAAAGGTAATCCAGTGGGAGAATTACTTGGTCTAATACATACTGATGTATGTGGACCAATGTCAACTCTTGCACAAGGAGGTTATAGCTACTTCATCACCTTTATCGATGATCACTCACGATTCGGGTATGTGTTCTTGATGAAACACAAATCTGAAGCTTTTGAGAAATTCAAAGAGTTCAGAAATGAAGTAGAGAAATAGCTTGGCAAAAGTATTAAGATACTTCGATCCGATCGGGGTGGTGAATACTTAAGTCAAGAGTTTCAAGATTATCTAAGAGACAATGGGATATTGTCCCAATGGACTCCGCCGTATACACCACAGCATAATGGTGTATCTGAGAGGCGCAACCGAACCTTGATGGACATGGTTAGGTCCATAATGAATCATGCAACTCTTCCAAAATCCTTTTGGGGCTATGCACTTAAGACAGCTGTTTACTTGCTAAACAGAGTCCCGACCAAGGTAGTCTCTACTACTCCATATGAGACATGGAATAGTAAGAAACCCCACTTAACTAACCTTAAGATATGGGGTTGTCCTGCTTATGTGAAGCGGATTGTATCAGACAAATTGGATGCTAAGTCTGATAAATGTCTATTTATTGGATACCCTAAGGAAACGAAGGGTTACCAATTCTATCATCCCTTGGAACAAAAGGTGTTTGTTTCAAGGCATGCTGTATTTCTGGAAAAAGAATTTCTTTTACAAGAAAATAGTGGGAGTGGCATTGAACTTGATGAAGTTCAAGAAACTCCAATAGACATTACAGAGACACCTAGTCTAGACCCACAACCAATAACTCATAATGATGAGCTATCAGTTGAACCTAAAACTACACCACCTCTTCATAGATCTGATAGGACACGCAATATTCCAGAGAGATACGGATTTCTCATAAGTGAATCGAACGACGTGTTACTCATAAGCGATAACGAACCTATCAGTTATGAAGATATTCTGAAAAGTTCAGAAAGGGACAAATGGCTTGAGGCCATGAAGTCGGAAATGGATTCCATATACGAAAACCAAGTATGGGACTTGGTTAACCCACCTGAAGGGATTAAGCCCATAGGGTGCAAGTGGGTTTTCAAGAAGAAAATCGACATGGAAGGTAATGTTGTTACCTTTATAGCTAGATTAGTGGCAAAAGGATATCGTCAGAAACAAGGAATTGATTATGACGAAACCTATTCGCCAGTAGCTATGCTTAAATCCATTCGGATGCTCCTAGCCATAGCAGCTCATTATGATTATGAGATATGGCAAATGGATGTGAAAACAGCTTTCCTTAATGGAAATCTACTTGAGGATGTATACATGATACAACCTGAAGGTTTCACATCGGTTGATAAAACTAAAGTATGCAAGCTTCGACGATCCATATATGGACTGAAGCAAGCATCTAGGAGCTGGAATATCCGTTTTGATGAGACAATCAAAGAGTTTGATTTCTCACAAAATCCTGACGAACCTTGTGTGTACAAGAAGGTTAGTGGGAGTGCAGTCGTATTCCTAGTATTATATGCCGATGACATCTTACTTATAGGAAACGATATATCAGTCTTACAGACAGTTAAAATTTTGGTTGTCCAAAACTATCTCCATGAAAGACTTGGGAGAAGCAACCTATATCCTTGGGATTAGAATCTATAGAGATAAATCGAAACGGTTGCTTGGTCTTTCGCAGTCTACATATATAGACCGAGTGCTAAAAAGGTTTAGCATGTCGAAATCCAAGAAAGGTTACCTTCCCATCAGGCATGGGATCAACCTTTCAAAGTTTATGTGTCCGCGCACAGAAGACGAGAGGATTTGCATGAATAAGATTCTTTATGCATCCGCGATAGGATCTATCATGTATGCTATGTTATGTACAAGACCCGATGTATCGTATGCTTTGAGTGTCACAAGCAGATACCAGTCGGATCCAGGAATGGATCATTGGGCAGCTGTTAAGACAATCCTTAAGTACTTAAGAAGAACTAAGGATGTGTTCCTAATATATGGAGAAGGAGATATGGTAATACGTGGGTATACAGATGCCAGTTTCTAGACAGATAAGGATGACTCCAAATCTCAGTCTGGATACGTATTTACTTTGAATGGAGGCGCAGTAAGTTGGAAAAGTTCCAAACAAGACACCGTAGCGGATTCTACCACGGAAGCGGAATATATCGCAGCTTCGGAAGCAGCAAAGGAAGCAGTCTGGATCAAGAAGTTCGTCTCCGAACTTGGTGTGGTTCCAACCATTGATGAAGCAATGCTGGTTTACTGCGACAACAATGGAGCTATTGCACAAGCAAAGGAACCGAGGTCCCATCAGCGATCCAAACACGTGCTTCGCCGCTATCATCTGATTAGAGAGATTATAAGTAGGAATGGCATACAAATTGAGAAAATTCCCACTGAAAGGAATTTAGCGGATCCTTTAACTAAGGCCTTGCCTCAGAACAAGTTTGAGGGTCATGTTAAAGCCTGTGGTATTGGATACCGTAGCGATTGGCATTAAGCCAAGTGGGAGTTTGTTAGTGATATGAGAGAAGTGTCCTAAGGCAATCGCCTTATGATTGTAAACATTTATTATTTTAATAAATGAAAATTCACTATTTGAGTATACATGTTCGTGTATTTGATTGGGATCTTAAACTCATCTACTGAATGTCCGTAATACAAATTCACAGCATAAGAGAATTTGTGATGGGATCACAACTAGTGATTATCTCTACATGTGTAATTGTGAAGTATTGAAAATATCCCTAGTCGATGAATTGATAAAAACGGACACTATCAATTCTGTTGAGACTAGCATGGGTTATTCTCTATTCAGCTGATTCTCACTGGCTGGTGACATTGGTATGTCCGGAGATAAACATGGATGCTAGTTAAGGGAACTAGTTCATTGGAGTGACTAGCTGTAAAACTTCATATGGTAATCTACATAGATTTGTCAATGAAGTTCTTACTGCAGCTTAAGTGCGATGTTCCTTTGACTTGCGGTGTTCAAGTCATCTTGGTCATGGAGACTTATACTTTAACATCATAAGCAAGCATCTCCAAGGAGGTGTGGACCCAGGATGATTGGGTATAAGCCGAAGTGCCCGAAGATGTTTGAACAGCCTACAAAGGATTCACCACTCCTTGCGAGGAGATGTATACCCAGGCCTATCGTCGGATTGTTACTCAAAGCATCTGGCCAGAGCATATCATGTTTAGAGTATGAGTCTCTTAAATACATGAGAGTAATTAGAAATCCAAAGGACGAGAAAGACATTACTTGGGCTAGGTGTGACGTAGTCAGTCTAGTGGGGAATGACACAAACAGACCATGTCCTGAACCAAATGGGTATAAGATGGTGAAGGGAATGGGGCACGATTCATTAGAGCTGCTGAAGGATTTTGGAATTCTTTCTGAGGTCAACCGTTGATCTTTCGATTAATTGGGGGGCATGATGTACTACTAGGTGCCACTCATGACACTACAAAAAAAAGGCCTTTTAGAAGCGGTTAAAAAAGGCCTATAGAAGCGGTCTTCAACCGCTCCTAAATCTATTGCACCGGTTAAGCAACCGCTTCTGAAGTTGGCGACGCTAAAAGAATTAGGAGCGGTAAAACAGACCGGTGGTTTAAGTCGCACAACCGCTTCTAATGGATACTAATTGAAGCAGTTAATGCCCGATCCAAATGGTATTTTTTAGAAGCGGTCAGACCCGCTCCTATAAACTATTTTGAGTTGGCTTGCGGGTGGTTCTTTAGAAGCGGTTAGAATTGATTCAGAAGGGTAAATTATAGGACCGTTTTCGTTTGGATCTATAGAAGCGATTATTAACCGATTCAGAAAGATGAGCATCTACAATCAATCATAACCGGTCTTATAGATTCCCATGCAATTCAAATTGCATTCAAATTAGAAACAGTTACAATCATTTATAGGAGCGGTTAAAAACCGCTTCTAATTATGTTAAATTATCAATTTCGAATATAATTCTATATTAGATTATATCTATAAATTTCCAAACCAAATGCTCAAATTGATAATTTTCACATTTAATTTCAGAAATTTAATTCATCTTCATAAAAATCATCATGTTGCCAAATCAACAAGTTATATTCATATTTCATTTTAAAATATTCATAACACATTAAATTTATCTCCAAACAACACCACTACTTGAAACCCTTTTGTTGTTCGCCCTACTTGTGGAAACATTGGGAGTGTGGGAAACTCAACATTTGGTGTCTCTTTATGTCGTGTTCCATGATTGTTTAATGAGTTGTTACCATCTACATAACGAGAGCAAAACACAACACATTCATCTGCTAAATATGCCTCTGCAATGTTGGCCTCTGGTCGTGCTTTATTCCTGACAAATTTTTAAGTTTTCCCAGATATCTTTCTATTGGGTACATCCACCGATAATGTACAGGACCGGCAATTCTTGCTTCATATGCTAAATGTACCACCAAATGAACCATTATTGTGAAAAAAGATGGTGGAAATATTCTCTCTAATTGACATAAAACCAAGATAATCCCTTCTTCAGCCTTCTGTAATTCTTCTTCTTGTAGAGACTTTGCACATACTGCTCTAAAATATTCACACAAAATAATAAGTGGAGCAGTAATCTTTTTTGATAGCACACGACGAAGAGCAATTGGAAGGAACTGTTCCATCATGATATGACAATCATGGCTTTTCAAGCCCATAATTCTACAACGTCCAACATCTACACACTTTGAAATATCAGATGACATACCATCAGGGACACGAATATCTTTCAGTACTGAACAAAATATCTTTTTTTCATCTTTAGACATAGAGTAACATGCAGGGGGCAAATACTCTCTACCATCTGATTGTGTCCGTGGCCATAATTGTTTCATAATACCCAAAATCTTTAAATCTTTTCGTGCCGCATAATTATCTTTGCTCTTGTTGGAATCATCTAAAAGTGTTCCAATGATATTGTCGCAAACATTTTTTTCAATATGCATAGGGTCCAAATTATGTCTGATCAAATTAAATTCCCAGTATGGTAGGCTAACAAATATACTTTGTTTTCTCCACATTTGTTCAATTGATCCTGTTTTTATTCTCACCCTTGGTTTTGATGCATTACTCTTACCAAAAACCACATTCTTGTTTATGATCATTCGTAGAACTTCAGATCCAGACAGTGGCGCCAATTCTAACTCACGTTGCTCTGGTTTGCCATAACTAGAGTTCATGCGAATTTCTGAATTCAGTGGTAGAAAACGACGATGCCCTCTGAACGACCACTTTTTGCCATATTTTAGGTAAACTGCATCTGTCTTATCAGCACAAGTAGGACATGCATTCTTGGCATATGTATTCCAACCAGACAAACAACCCAAACCAGGAAAATCACTGATTGTCCAAAGTAATGCAGCACGCATTTGAAACATTTCTTTGTCACAAGCATCAAATGTAGCAATCCCATTTTCCCATAAATCTTTCAATTCAGTCAATAGGGGACGCAAATATATATCAATATCATTTCCAGGTGCTTTTGGACCTGGAATAAGGGTGGATAAAATAATAGAATGAGGCTTCATGCATTCCCAAGGAGGCAAATTATAAGGCATTACAACAATAGGCCAAGTACTATGTGAAGTGCTTTGATTTTTAAATGGATTAAACCCATCAGCGGCGAGTCCCAAGCGTACATTTCTAGGATCAGAAGCAAACTCACAATGACGATCATCAAATTCCTTCCATGCTCGAGAATCAGCTGGATGCCTTAGATTTCCATCCGAAATGCGTTTTTTGAAATGCCACTGCATATTTTCAGATGTCTTGGATGACATGAATAACCGTTGTAATCTTGGTTTTAATGGAAAATACCAAAAGACTTTGGCTGGAATTTTAACCACAAGATGTTTTTTCCCACCTTTATATGGCCTCTTAGATGATTTCTGTAAATTTTTCCATCTTGAAAGGTTACACACTTTGCAAGCCTGTTCATTCTCACTTTCTCCCCAATAAATCATGCAATCATTTGGACAAGCATGTATTTTTTCATAATGAAGTCCTAAACTAGAAATTAATTTTTTGCTTCATAAAAAGACTTAGGCACTTGAGCTTCAGATGGAAGTACTCGACGAAGGAAATCCAGCAATGCCGTAAATGACTGATCACTCCATTTTCCATTCACTTTCAATTGAAATAACTCAACAAGGAACGTCAATTTAGAAAACTCTGTGCATCCTGTATATAATTGTTGTTTCCCTTCTTCTATTAGTCGATAAAAATCTTTCACATTAGACTCCATTGGTGTATGACTCGTCGATGCACCAATGTAATTTTCATTACTGATAGATCCTTCATGTATTCCAAATGCATCATGCAACATTTCTTGTACCGCAGGTTCTTGGCTAGTTTCTTCATAAACTTGTTGCACTGAATCCTGAAGTTCATTGTTATCATGATCTTGTACATTTAGTTTTTCTCCATGAAAATTCCAAATGCGATAATCTTGTAAGATACCATTTATCATCAGATGTTCATGTACTGTCTCACGATCATGACTTAATGAGTTTATGCATTTACAACAAGGACATGGTCTTGTCACATCTGGAGCCGCATCACCAAATGCATAACGTAAAAAATATAAGATTCCTACACGATACTCAATACTGCCATGTGGGGCAGCCATCCATTCCTTTCGCATGGTTTGATCCTGTTAAATAATTTTTAAAAGTTTATACATTGAAACAAGATTTATCAAATTTTAAAAAAAATCATAGACAAAATTTTAAATAATTCAACAAACATAAAATATAATTCCTAAATATAAAATTTCAAATACATAAACAAAAGGATTTTAAAAGAAACAAAAAACTCACACAAGCTAATGGCCTTATGAGAAATCTGTGATATTATTCAACTTAGAAGCGAAAAATATGAATATAAAGCTTAGCATCATAGAAAAGTTGTAAGCAAAATACTACAATAAAATTGAAAAATAATACGATTAATAATCTAGATAAAATTGATACAATTTACATAAACAAAGGGATTCAATTAAAAATTTTACATCGATTACAAAGGGATTCAATTGAAAATTCATAAACAATTTACATCATAGCAAATACATAAACAAAGGGATTCAATTGAAAATTTTACAAATCTACTGAGCCAACACAAACCCTAATCGATTACAATTTTATCATCCTTTAACACAAAAAATTGTTATCATGCAAAACTAAACCAAGAAATTACCTCGAGAAACAAAATCAACGGCAATTTGATGTGGACGTCGAAGGATGATGCTACGATGCAATTAATCTGCAGATGGGTCGTTGGAAAACAGATCGCTGGAACAATTAGGATCGCTGGAATAATTAGGGTTGTAGGAAAAAAATTGGCTATGGCTATTGGAATTGTAAAAAGAATGCGATGCGTCCCTGTTTTTTTTAAAAAAAATCCGTATTCGGCCTTTAGAAGCGGTCATTAACCGCCTCTAAAATAGACTTGTAGAAACGATTTTAAAAACCGCTTCTAAAAAGGATATGAACATGATTTTTTTAAAAAAATCCGGGCTAGATCTTTAGAAGCGGTCAACGAACGCTTCAAAAAATCTTATATAGAAACGGATTTCTGAACCGCCTCTAGAAGTGTCCAACAAAACTGACTTCGATACTGCTCCGATTTTGAATCAACTGAATCAGTTATAGGAGCGGTTAACTCTAACCGGTTCTATTGATTTTACATTTACAACCGATTTATCAACCGCTACTAAAATTTCGGTCCTAAAGTCTATTTTTTTTGTAGTGTGATCGTTCTATAATTGGTTGATTATAGACGGCCAACATAAATCGAAAGCCTATTTAGTCACATGCACTACGAGTAATCCGAGGGATTTAAAACGAGTTGAAAATTGGATTTTCCGATCAAGAGAAATAAGTCGAATCTGAATTTATCAGAGGCGCAATGGAAGCTAAAAATGGCTAAGTCTTTTGAAGGCTTTTTGGGCGAATTAAATGAGTTTAATTCGCGATGGGTTCGACTCGGTTTGGTCGACCAAAGAGGGTGTCCACCCTCTTGGTTTGGCCGGCCAATACAAAGGGGAAAAACCAATTTATTTGGTTTAATTAATAAAATAAATCTTTGTTTTATAAAATTATGGATAAATAAATTTATTTTCATGGAAATTAAAATAAACTTTAAATGGTTTATTTTTATTTTATAAAATCAATTATGAATTGATTTTTTCATGATAAGAAAAATTTATATAATAAATTTATTCTTTTTATGGAAATTAAAATGAATCATGGATTGGTTTATTTTATAAAATCAATTATGAATTGATTTTTCCATGATAAAGAAAATTTTATATATTAAATTTATTCTTTTTATGGAGATTAAAATAAACTTTAAATGGTTTAATTTTATTTTATAAAATCAATTATGAATTGATTTTTCCATGATAAGAAAAATTTAGAAAATTTTATACAAATTTTATTCCATAATTAAAACAGAGAAGTATTTGTTTTATTATAAAGTTAGTTATAATAAAACTTGGCTTAAACAGAATAATTCATAAGAGAATTTATAGGATAAATTTCTTATGAAAATTCTGTTAAGAGGGAGACTTGGCATGGGAGAGGCTACTATATAAAGGAACAAAAGGAAAGCCTTGAATTCCAATCAATTGAGTAATCAAGAGATTAGTAGCTCCCTCTCTCTCTCTCTTATTCTCTTCTCCCTTCCCCTTAGGGTCGGCGCCCACACCTCCCTTTAGGGCCGGCGCCTCCTCCACCTAGGGCCGGTGCTTCCTCCTCCTAGGGCCGGCGCAAGCTTCCATCAAGAAGGAGAAGAAGAAGAAGAAGAAGAAGAAGCGGATCGCATCTCCTTCTTTTCGGGAATTTGGATTCCGATTCTTGTTGGTTAGTTTCCATTCTTTTCTCTTGCTCTTCTAGTTGTGCCTTTAGAGAATCTAGTAGTTCTCGACGGCACAAAACTCGTGACTTTGCGAAGTCATCCCGAAGAGAACTCGGCGTGGACGCGAATAGAGGCGAAGCTTCCAAGGGACGCAACGGTTGAATCTCGTCCCTTTTCTTCGAGTTACGCGAGGTACAAAGTAAATTAGTTTACTTTTTCGCAAAGTTTTATTTTATGATCATGTCCACACACCATAAGGTTGCATGCTAGATACGTTGTTAGAATAATTTGAGAAATTATTTTATGCTAATTCTTCCGCTGCACGTAAAATTTTAAAATTTTACGAACCCGTATCCTTGTCAACATGCACCCGGTCCCAACAGTGGTATCAGAGTCGGTTAGTATTCGACATAATCATATAATTGTTTTGCGGAAAACTTTGTCATGATATCAATTTTGGAAAATTTTCCAATTATGGAAACTTTCCAATTATTATAAATTTTAGATTTAGGAATTTCAAAGTTTGGCAATCTTCATGAAATTTCGCAAACGTTTGAAATATCCTAGTTTCTGAAATTTTATAATAATTGTGAAAACTTCTCATCTTTGGAAACTTTCCAATTTTGGAAATTTTCTATTTTAGAAATTTTCTAATTTTGGAAATATGTAAGTTTTTTTTGTACCAGAAAATTACAATTATTCTGAAAACCTATTATGAAATCTCGCAATTTTGGGCACTTTCTTTCAAGAAAGTCTAGACAAATTTATGGACAGTTAATTGACAATTAAATTTGAATTGGTTTTTAAATTAACAACAAAATTCTATATTTTGGATTGAGCCTCGGGGAGCCGTCCAATTTAAAGTTAGTTGTTGTAATTTAATTTCCCAATTTTAAATGAAATTGTCATGTTTGATTTGGATTGAGCCTCGAGGTGTCGTCCAAATTGGATTTACAACGAATTACTTGTCTTTGGGTATCTGAGCCTCGAGGAGCCACCCTTAGAAAATAATTTGTTGTAATTAATTAAATCCATGAATAAAAATATGTGATCAAATTTTGGAAATTTGATTTAAGAGGAGATGCTCTAACATATTGTTGTCTCCAAAATTAATTAGGAAAATAGTTTCCTATAGAGTTTCTTAAAAGAGATTTTCATGAAAATAATATGTAGTTGAATTAAGGGATTTGTCTCTTAATTTAATAAGATTTGATTTAGAGAAATCAAAGTCTTAAAACATATTATTTCCGAAATTGATTATGACAATTTAGGAAATTGTTTCCCAAAACAATTCCTTAAATAAAGTATGAAATTAGGAAATCTGGTTCCTAATTCAAATAATGAGACTTGATAAATTAAGTCACATACATACTTTATTAAGGAAATCGTTAGTCATGACATAATTCTATGTCATGAATGTGCTTAGAAAAGAAAGGATGAGACCCAAAACCCCTTACAAAAATATTAAGGCCATCACCTTCCATTAATATGGTTAGAATCGGAGTTTTGTTTCTCGTTTGGGTTGATGGACACATCCATGCCCGGCTTGAACCTCAACATGTTCAAACCATGGAATTAGTTTATGGATAATATAGTTGGAGTCAGAGGTCAATCCTTAGTTTTGGTTGTTGGACACATCCAAGCCTGACTAAGCGGTTGAATAAGCTCCAACCATATTAAAACTATTTCTTGATTAATGGGTCAGCCTTAAGCTTGGAGCATCGATTTGTTGTGCCACAGCTAAGGTCGATGTAAAGAGAGGTGCAGTTGGGTGCTATGTATATTGTTGCATACTTGTTAATGAGTTAACAACCCAATGATTTATGCAAACATTCAATTAGTTGATAGCATAATGTGATAGTTACATATATGTGATGTGTAATCGGTATAATTACTTACCTTCATAGCTAAGAATAACTTGATGGCCACAGTCATGGTTATTCTTATCTATGGTTGGATATCAACCTATTTGGAGATGTTCCTACGATCTCCCGAATTGATAAAAAGGGTTATTCAATTTGAAAAATAAATAGGATTTTATTTATGTATATTGATACATTGTTTAATCATTCTTCTCATATAAGCTGAATTTGTATTTCTAGATTAATCACTCGATCATGTCTTTTCTAAACTTGCGTTCCATTTTGGACACTAATAAATTGACTGGGCCAAACTTCATGGACTAGCTTCGAAACCTGAGGATAGTCCTCAAGGCAGAGAAGCTTGCTTATGTCCTTGAAGATCAACTTCCCAACCGTCCTCCTGAAAATGCAACTCCAGACCAGTTTCCTGAGTTGCTCAACCTGCTGAAGACTGTAGAGCCTTCTGTGAAGCAGGATCAAAAGACGGTACTGTTAGTTGCTTCCTTAAAGAAAGGTTCTAAGAGGAAGGCCAAAGAACAGAATAAGGGAAAGAAGAAAAAGGCCAAAAAGACTGAAAATACCCTAAAAGGCACTTGCCATCATTGTGGCAAGGAGGGTCACTGGCAAAGAAACTGCAAGGTTTATCTTGAGTCCTTGAAAGAGAAGGCATCCGATACCCCATCCTCTTCAAGTATCTTCGTTATTGAATGTCACTCTATTTCCTCAAATACATGGGTACTTGATACTGGGTGTAGCTCACATATATGTAATGACATACAAGGGCTAAGGAATAGAAGAAGACTCGTCAAGGGAGAAGCGAATTTGCGAGTTGGAAATGGAGCAAAGATTGCTGCTGTTGCCATCGGAACATATTTGCTAAAGCTCCCTACAGGACGTGTCTTAGAATTGGATAATTGTTATTTTGTTCCTTCGTTAATAAAGAACATTGTATCTATTTCATGTTTGAATGAAAAGGGTTATCATTTAACTTTTAGTAACAATTGTTGTTACATAACTTTAAATGGCGTTCTTTATGGGAATGGAACTTTGTGCAATGGTATCTACACGTTAGATTTATCCAGTAACGCTTTCAATATCGAAGTTAGCAACAAACGTGCTCGAATAGATAATCGAATAGACTCCTACACTTGGCATTGCCGTCTTGGCCATGTAAGTAAGAAACGCATGACCGAATTACACCGATGTGGAATTTTGGAATCATTTGAACCCGGTTCATTTGATACATGCGAATCATGCTTAAAAGGCAAGATGACCAAATTACCCTTTTCCGGAAAAGATAATCCAGTGGGAGAATTGCTTGGTCTAATACATACTGATGTATGTGGACCAATGTCAACTCTTGCACAAGGAGGTTATAGCTACTTCATCACCTTTATCGATGATCACTCACGATTCGGGTATGTGTTCTTGATGAAACACAAATCTGAAGCTTTTGAGAAATTCAAAGAGTTCAGAAATGAAGTAGAGAAACATCTTGGCAAAAGTATTAAGATACTTCGATCCGATCGGGGTGGTGAATACTTAAGTCAAGAGTTTCAAGATTATCTAAGAGACAATGGGATATTATCCCAATGGACTCCGCCGTATACACCACAGCATAATGGTGTATCTGAGAGGCGCAACCGAACCTTGATGGACATGGTTAGGTCCATAATGAATCATGCAACTCTTCCAAAATCCTTTTGGGGCTATGCACTTAAGACAGCTGTTTACTTGCTAAACAGAGTCCCGACCAAGGTAGTCTCTACTACTCCATATGAGACATGGAATAGTAAGAAACCCCACTTAACTCACCTTAAGATATGGGGTTGTCCTGCTTATGTGAAGCGGATTGTATCAGACAAATTGGATGCTAAGTCTGATAAATGTCTATTTATTGGATACCCTAAGGAAACGAAGGGTTACCAATTCTATCATCCCTTGGAACAAAAGGTGTTTGTTTCAAGGCATGCTGTATTTCTGGAAAAAGAATTTCTTTTACAAGAAAATAGTGGGAGTGGCATTGAACTTGATGAAGTTCAAGAAACTCCAATAGACATTACAGAGACACCTAGTCTAGACCCACAACCAATAACTCATAATGATGAGCTATCAGTTGAATCTAAAACTACACCACCTCTTCGTAGATCTGATAGGACACGCAATATTCCAGAGAGATACGGATTTCTCATAAGTGAATCGAACGACGTGTTACTCATAAGCGATGACGAACCTATCAGTTATGAAGATGTTCTGAAAAGTTCAGAAAGGGACAAATGGCTTGAGGCCATGAAGTCGGAAATGGATACCATATACGAAAACCAAGTATGGGACTTGGTTAACCCACCTGAAGGGATTAAGCCCATAGGGTGCAAGTGGGTTTTCAAGAAGAAAACCGACATGGAAGGTAATGTTGTTACATTTAAAGCTAGATTAGTGGCAAAAGGATATCGTCAGAAACAAGGAATTGATTATGACGATACCTATTCGCCAGTAGCTATGCTTAAATCCAATCGAATGCTCCTAGCCATAGCAGCTCATTATGATTATGAGATATGGCAAATGGATGTGAAAACAGCTTTCCTTAATGGAAATCTACTTGAGGATGTATACATGATACAACCTGAAGGTTTCACATCGGTTGATAAAACTAAAGTATGCAAGCTTCGACGATCCATATATGGACTGAAGCAAGCATCTAGGAGCTGGAACATCCGTTTTGATGAGACAATCAAAGAGTTTGATTTCTCACAAAATCCTGACGAACCTTGTGTGTACAAGAAGGTTAGTGGGAGTGCAGTCGTATTCCTAGTATTATATGCCGATGACATCTTACTTATAGGAAACGATATATCAGTCTTACAGACAGTAAAATTTTGGTTGTCCAAAACTTTCTCCATGAAAGACCAGGGAGAAGCAACCTATATCCTTGGGATTAGAATCTATAGAGATAGATCGTAACGGTTTCTTGGTCTTTCGCAGTCTACATATATAGACCGAGTGCTAAAAAGGTTTAGCATTTCGGAATCCAAGAAAGGTTACCTTCCCATCAGGCATGGGATCAACCTTTCAAAGTTTATGTGTCCGCGCACAGAAGACGAGAGGATTTGCATGAATAAGATTCTTTATGCATCCGCGATAGGATCTATCATGTATGCTATGTTATGTACAAGACCCGATGTATCGTATGCTTTGAGTGTCACAAGCAGATACCAGTCGGATCCAGGAATGGATCATTGGGCAGCTGTTAAGACAATCCTTAAGTACTTAAGAAGAACTAAGGATGTGTTCCTAATATATGGAGAAGGAGATATGGTAATACGTGGGTATACAGATGTCAGTTTCTAGACAGATAAGGATGACTCCAAATCTCAGTCTGGATACGTATTTACTTTGAATGGAGGCGCAGTAAGTTGGAAAAGTTCCAAACAAGTCACCGTAGCAGATTCTACCACGGAAGAGGAATATATCGCAGCTTCGGAAGCAGCAAAGGAAGCAGTCTGGATCAAGAAGTTCGTCTCCGAACTTGGTGTGGTTCCAACCATTGATGAAGCAATGCCGGTTTACTGCGACAACAATGGAGCTATTGCACAAGCAAAGGAACCGAGGTCCCATCAGCAATCCAAACACGTGCTTCGCCGCTATCATCTGATCAGAGAGATTATAAGTAGGAATGACATACAAATTGAGAAAATTCCCACTGAAAGGAATTTAGCGGATCCTTTAACTAAGGCCTTGCCTCAGAACAAGTTTGAGGGTCATGTTAAAGCCTGTGGTATTGGATACCGTAGCGATTGGCATTAAGCCAAGTGGGAGTTTGTTAGTGATATGAGAGAAGTGTCCTAAGGCAATCGCCTTATGATTGTAAACATTTATTATTTTAATAAATGAAAATTCACTATTTGAGTATACATGTTCGTGTATTTGATTGGGATCTTAAACTCATCTACTGAATGTCCGTAATACAAATTCACAGCATAAGCGAATTTGTGATGGGATCACAACTAGTGATTATCTCTACATGTGTAATTGTGAAGTATTGAAAATATCCCTAGTCGATGAATTGATAAAAACGGACACTATCAATTCTGTTGAGACTAGCATGGGTTATTCTCTATTCAGCTGATTCTCACTGGCTGGTGACATTGGTATGTCCGGAGATAAACATGGATGCTAGTTAAGGGAACTAGTTCATTGGAGTGACTAGCTGTAAAACTTCATATGGTAATCTACATAGATTTGTCATTAAAGTTCTTACTGCAGCTTAAGTGCGACGTTCCTTTGACTTGCGGTGTTCAAGTCATCTTGGTCATGGAGACTTATACTTTAACATCTTAAGCAAGCATCTCCAAGGAGGTGTGGACCCAGGATGATTGGGTATAAGCCGAAGTGCCCGAAGATGTTTGAACAGCCTACAAAGGATTCACCACTCCTTGCGAGGAGATGTATACCCAGGCCTATCGTCGGATTGTTACTCAAAGCATCTGGCCAGAGCATATCATGTTTAGAGTATGAGTCTCTTAAATACATGAGAGTAATTAGAAATCCAAAGGACGAGAAAGACATTACTTGGGCTAGGTGTGACGTGGTCAGTCTAGTGGGGACTGACACAAACAGACCATGTCCTGAATGTTGATCTAAGCATGAAATTCTGAACGAATCTACGATATTGAAAAACGGTAAACACTTACAGTGGTTTCAACGCGTCCTTCGTTGTTCTTCGCGCTTGTCGTCGGAAGAGCGATCACGGAATCGGAAAACTCTTCCCCTCTCGGTATCACGAACCAAATCCCTCTCGAACGTTTTAGATGTTCACTTCTCGAATTCCAAAATGTCTTCCTCCTCTTGGATGCACCCCTCCCCTTTTATAGTAGAAGGGCTAGGGAAGGGGAGGGGAGAGAAGTGGAGAAGTGGGGAAAGTGGGCACCCCACGTCACCCACTTCTCCCACTTCTTACATCTCCCACTCATCCAAGCCAAGTCACAGAGACTAAATAAGAATCAGATCACAAGACCATATCATAACTAGGTTACAAAAACCAGATAGTCACAAAGACCATATAGTCACAAAGACTAATAGAACATCCAATTCATACTTTAGGGAAAATGGTTCGTGCGACAGCAAGCACACTGAGCATTCCTTGCTAAGAAAGTTGTTACACTTAACTTAGCTGCTCCCTGAGCGATCACCACTAAGAAAGTTGTTACACTTTGCTTAGTTGCTCTTTAGAACAAATCTGAGACATCAATTACTTGCCTTTACCCCAGATTAAATTATTTACATCAATATGAACATCTCTAATCCCTCATCATGACAATTAAGTCAAGAGCATGTTCAGTATTTCCATTCAATACTATTATTCACAATCATATTTTAAGTACTCAACAAAAAATATAATTGGTCGACCAGTGAATAAATGTCAATGATGTAAATCTCTCTTAATCTTCCTTTATAGCTAGAATCTCTTCATTCTAATCAGTTGCTTTCCTAGTTATGCTCCGTAGACCGAATCATCCATAGTCAATAGGACACATGCTAAAGTAGCATACACTGATTAGAATTTCAAGCAAACAGCTAAATAGTCACTTAGGGTAAATCTGAGATTAACTTATAATCTCAAGGGTCTCACATAGTAGAGAAGCAGGGATCCATTCTCCTACTACCCTTATTGTCGCTATAGCACATGTGGTATGAAACACATGCTACGATGTTTCTCTTTTTAACACATAAAGAGTGCATGTTTTTCTTCTAAAATTAACATCGTACAGATTTCGATCTAGACATACCCAATGTCTAATCCTGAATTCAACCTATGAACTCCAATCTGGCTACGAGCAGGCTCAGTAAATGGTGGGAACATTTACTTCGATTATTACATTAAATAATCTCATCTTGACACAAAATCAAGGCGACCTCAACTTATGAGTATGTCTCTATTCACAGCTACTCAAGCTGCCCCATAAGTAATGATCTTACCTCTATTTATACTCAACAAATAGAGATGATTGTCCATGTGAGTGGACCAATCTCAACCTGCCAACATGCTTATCGAGACTTTATTCAAAAATGTAACACCAATACATACACTGAATAAATCATGGCACTTTCATATATAATGAATTTGTCTGTACATTGTGTTACATCTTTCGAAGTCCCATGGACTTCACATATCCAAGAAATGACTCTTTAGTCAATGGCTTAGTAAAAGGATCTGCAAGCATAGCACGTGTAGGGATATACTCAAGAACTACTTTTTTCTTGTCAACAATATCCCTTACATAATTATATTTGATTTCTATATGCTTGCCTTTGCTGTGATACTTGGGATCTTTGGAAAAAGCTATTGCAGCTTGATTGTCACAGAACACTGTAACTGGACTCCCACTATCCTCAGCAATCTTCAAATGCTTCAGGAATCTTCTCAGCCAGACAGCTTCTTGTACAGCCGCTGCACAAGCCACATATTCGGCTTCCATTGTCGACAAAGCTACACAAGCTTGTTTCTTGCTATTCCATGAGATGGCGCCACCATTCAGCAAGAAAGCATAGCCCGATGTGGATTTTCTGTCATCAAGATCTCCAGCCCAATCTGCATCTGAGTAGCCCTTCAGGCTCAACTTTGATCCTTGGAAGCAGAGACAATAATCCGCTGTCCCTTTGAGATATCTGAATATTCTCTTCACCGCTTTCCAGTGTCTCGATCCTGGGTTTGACTGGAAACGGCTAACCAAGCCAACTGCATAGCTGAGGTCGGGACGTGTACACAACATAGTATACATTAAACTACCAATGGCACTGGTATATGGCTTCTTTTTCATGTCGGCTATTTCATCAGGAGTCTTGGGATACATACCTTTGCTCAGAACAGTACCTTTCGCTATAGGAGTTTGTTCAATGTTGCAATTAGACATATTGAAGTGTTGTAACATCTTAGTAATATAAGCCTCTTGAGACAAACCCAAAAGTCTTTTTGAACGATCCCTTATGATCTTCACCCCTAAGATGTACTCAGCTTCACCCATATCTATTATGTCAAACTGCGATGAAAGCCATGATTTGACTTCTATCACAAACCGTGTGTCATTTCCGGCTATTAGCATATCATCAACATATAATGATAAAATGACTATCTTTCCTTTATCCTCCCTGAGGTAAACACAATGATCCTCATTGATCATTTCGAAACCATAAGATAAAATGACTTCATTAAATCTTATGTTCCATTGTCTTGACGCTTGCTTTAGCCCATATATAGACTTTTTAAGTCTACATACTTTATCCTCTTGGCCTTCAGCAATATAACCCTCTGGCTGTGCCATATAGATTTCTTCGTCAAGATTTCCATTAAGGAAAGCTGTTTTTACATCCATTTGATGTAATTCCAAGTCATAATGTGCCACTATAGCTAAAATGACACGTATTGACACAAACTTCACAACTGGGGAAAATGTCTCTTCAAAATCAATACCCTCCATTTGGGTATATCCTTTTGCAACCAGACGAGCTTTGTATCGATTAATCGATCCATCTGCCTTCCTCTTAATTTTGAGAATCCATTTATTCCCAATAGCCCTTCGGCCCGGAGGAAGATCGACTAAATCCCAAACTTGATTCTTTCTCATTGACTCCATTTCCTCATCCATTGCAATTCTCCATTTTTCTCTAACTGAACAACTCAAAGCTTCCTCAACCGATCGAGGTTCCTCATCATCAACAGGGAGTATCATTAATGCCTCATTCTCAATGTCAAACCTTCTCCGAGGAATAATCTTACGACTACTTCTTCGCAGGTCAGACTGTTGAGGAACTGAAACTAATTCATTCATTGGCAAATCACTCCCACTGGGTTGAGTAGATTCAGGTATCTCCTGTGATACCTGAGTTGTTGATAAAGGAACATTATCCTCTTCCTCTATTGCAAATAAAGGAATCGACTTATCAACTTCACCTCTTGTTGGGAATTCAGTTTCGAGAAAGTGGCATCTCTTGACTCAATTTCAGAGACGGTTCCATCTTGCTGCTCACCAATGAAAACATAACCCTTAGAAGTATCAGAATACCTTATAAAGATACACTTTTTACCTCTTGGTCCTAGTTTTCCATATTTGTGAGTCTTATCATGAACATAGGCAGCTGACCCCCAGGGTCTCAGATTACTCAAATCTGGTTTTCTGCCTGTCCAACGTTCATATGGAGTAGATGGAACAGACTTAGAAGGCACTCGGTTAAGTATGTAGGTCGCAGCTAATAATGCATCTCCCCAATAGGAAATTGGCAAATTAGCTTGAGCCATCATAGACCTAACCATATCTAGAAGAGTCCGATTTCTTCTTTCAGCAACTCCATTTTGCTGCGGAGTTCCTGGGATAGTTAGCTGTCTAATAATCCCTCGGTCATTACAAGTTGTCTTGAACTGATCAGACAAGTATTCACCTCCACGGTCAGTGCGTAAAGTTTTAACCTTACGTTCCATTTGATTCTCAACTTCATTTAAATAACGTTTGAAGCAATCCAATGCTTCATATTTATGAGAGATCAAATACACATGACCAAAACGTGTGAAGTCATCAATGAATGTAATGAAATAGGAAGCTCCATGTCTAGCCTTCACATTCATCAGACCACAAATATCCGAATGAATTAATTGCAATGGTGACTCAGCTCTAATAGCCTTGCCAAATGGTTTCCTCGTTGCTTTTCCAGCAAGACAATGCTCACATATTGACAAGTTAATCTTAGCACGAGAGCCTAATAGACCCTCCTTAGCTAATCGATTCATTCTCTCCTGTCCTATATGTCCTAGTCTAGCATGCCAAATTTCCTCATTGATATCAGCATCACTAGCAAGAGCAATGTTGGAAAAACAACTATTAATTCCAGAATTAATATCATGTTCCACATCAAGAACCATGAAACCATTCATTATATAACCACATCCAATTAACACAGAGTTAATACGAAGTTCCACACATTGACTGTAAAAGTTTATACAATATCCCAAATCAAGAAGACATGTAACAGAAACCAAATTCCGTCGAATATCAGGAGCATAAAGGACATCATGCAGAAACAAGGTATGTCCACCACGTAGGTTGAGCTTGCAAGTGCCAATCCCTTTGACTTCAATTCTTGCATTGTTTCCCACATATATCCATTTGTTGCCAGCCGGTACCCGACGGTACTCCACGTACGTAGCTCGATCACGAGCTACGTGGTTCGTTGCTCCTGAATCTATAATCCACAAAGGATGAGAATCAGCTAACAACACTGAACTAGCAACATTATGCTCATGAAAAGAAGTTAAATATGGAATTACCTTTTTTGGCTCGGTACAATCTCGAGCGAAGTGGCCCTTCTTGCCACAGTTATAGCAAGTCAGCTTGCTTTTAGGTTTCTTTCCATACTTCTTTCCTTTAAACTCTTTCTTGATCGGGCCTTGCCCAGCAGCAGCTTCTTTTCCTCTTCCCTTTCCCTTTCCTTTCTTGAACCATATCTTCTTATTCTTGGGTCTAGATCCTTCAGCTACAAAAGCTTGTCCAGATATCCTTGCAGATTCTACTCTCTCCGCCTCCAGTTCAACATGGCGTGAGACATCAATGAAAGTTTTAATGCTTTCACTGTGAGTAAGATTCTGCTTCATCGATTCCCAAGAATCAGGAAGGGAACGGATAACTGCCTGAACCTGTTGTTCATCTGTCAACTCATGACCGGCAGTTTTTAGCTCTCGAATCATATTTCCCATTTCCCTAAGATGTTGGGTCATGGTGACATTCGGGCGTTTCTTGAAGCTGTCAAATTTGATTGTCAGCTGGCGAAGCTTACTTATGCTAACTCCACTATATTTATTTCTCAGGGCAACCCAGACAGCATGAGCTGAAGGTAATGACTCATACTCATACACTAGGTCATCAACTATTGAACTAATCAAAATGCCCTTTGCTGTGGAGTCCTTTTTCTTCCATGTCTTGTAGGCATCAAGATCACGCTTATGCTGGGCGGTAGCACCGTCTACAGGTTCTACCATAAACTGATTTACAGCTTCTAGAACTTCTTGTTCCTCAAGTACATACTGTATCTTGAGGTGCCATATTTTGTAGTTGTCCCCATTTAGTTTCTCTCCTTTGTTCAGTTCAGCTATAATATTCTTTGTTGCCATGATCTAACATAAATAAACGTATTATTTAGTTATTCATTGTAACTCATATGTATGTAATTAATAACTAACTCATTGTAAATTAGAGTTGGTTTACAAAATCAAGTGGTAACTACGTTCCCACTCATCCTCCGTATATCCAATCTAATAAATATTAATTAGTTATTTTACATACATCCCATCATATGAACTAATCATAAAGAAGTTTTGTTAACACATAACATAACCTTTTGAAAAACTGTTCGTACAAAACGACAGTTACTACTACATGACTAAAAAAAACTAACTGAGCAAATACTGTTTGTACATAACAACAGTAACCAAGACAAACTCTAATAAACTAGATAAGTTAGTACTACTCCCACTAGGACAAACACTAGTGCAGTGGTAAATACTATCCCTTTCATCCCAGACTTGATGAGAGGTAGGTTATCAACTTCAAGATCCTCCACAGATTCTATGGGATCCTCCTCGATTTCCTCAATTGGATCCATCTCGAATTCCTCCGGATCCTCCTCGATTTCCACAATTGGATTCATTTCTGGATTCACTTCTAGTTCGTCCTCAGATTCTTCCAGATCTTCTTCCGAAAAATTTAGGCGAAGTAGTTCTGTACATAGCTCGGTATATGAGATACGCCCCTCAAAGCATCCCCAGATACATTTTGCAGCTATTCGACCACGCCTCGGCAATGAACGAATCAATGCCCCGATTCGATAGTTATCTATGACTGGAAACTCTTCCTGCTCGAGTTTCCGAAACAGTCGATCAAGCCTTCCCATATGCCCTTGGATGCCAAAATTTGGGCGGTAGTCAATCTCCTCTATCTGTTCCCTCAACTGATTTCGTCGCACATCTCGACGAGTCATCGTGGTAATAAATCTCGGCATCTGGAATTGAAATACAATGTCAGTACAAAACCGACAAACCAGTAACAAAACTGGTTTAATTCAATTCACAATTATGCATAGACCCACAGAGTCATAAACAGATAAGAAAAATAAATTTTCTTTATTTGGGAGCTTTATTGACTAACATATTAGGCTGATCGATTAGAAAATCGAATTCTTAGTCTGGGTCCATCATCCTCATAGAACTAATCTAATCGGACAGGGATGACTTATCTTAGTCGTTAGCTCACTTAATTCAAAGTCAATTCGAACCAAACAAATCGGTTCTGGTTTGTATTAAACTGATCTTATTAAATTAACTAGTGGTTTGAACTAGATCATGATTTTATTGGATCAATTTGGTCTAGTCAAACCAAATAATGGTTCGAACTAGACATAAACATAGTTGGTTCAAGTTGGTCTGATTAAATTAACTAATAATTTAAATTCCAGTTGAAATGAACCAACTTAATCGGATTTAATTAATTCTAACTAATATCCAATTCATTTAATCAAATTTTGATCTAGTTCCAATAACCAATAGCTAAATTTTAATACAAATACAACCAAGCAATTAATTAAAGCACACAGCTAATTAATTTAATAAAAGAAAAAAAACAACATGCAAAATTTTTTTTTCAAACATTTCAAACAGTATCAACCGGTTAAAATTTGCATGCAAAATATATATATTTTTTTTCCACCTTTTTTTTCGAGTTTGCTTCCTCCGCGAATTTTTTTTCACCGCGACGAACGCGATTAATCGCTAGCGTGCAACACGGCCGAGTGAGAACGTCGGTTCGCGACGATAACAATTAATTTTACCGACTCGAAAAAAATCTGCCGACACAAAGTCGACCAAAAAAAAATCTGCCGACACAAAGTCGCGATTTTCCGGTGAAGTTATTTCATGCTACTCGGAAAAAATCTGCCGACACAAAGTCGCGATTTTCCGGCGAAGTTATTTCATGCTACTTAGAATATCAACTTGCTCTGATACCATTGTTGATCTAAGCATGAAATTCTGAACGAATCTACGATATTGAAAAACGGTAAACACTTACAGTGGTTTCAACGCGTCCTTCGTTGTTCTTCGCGCTTGTCGTCGGAAGAGCGATCACGGAATCGGAAAACTCTTCCCCTCTCGGTATCACGAACCAAATCCCTCTCGAACGTTTTAGATGTTCACTTCTCGAATTCCAAAATGTCTTCCTCCTCTTGGATGCACCCCTCCCCTTTTATAGTAGAAGGGCTAGGGAAGGGGAGGGGAGAGAAGTGGAGAAGTGGGGAAAGTGGGCACCCCACGTCACCCACTTCTCCCACTTCTTACACTGAACCATGTGGGTATAAGATGGTGAAGGGAATGGGGCACGATTCAATAGAGCTGCTGAAGGGTTTCGGAATTCTTTCTGAGGTCAACCGTTGATCTTTCGATTAATTGAGGGTCATGATGTACTACTAGGTGTCACTCATGATCGTTCTATAATTGGTTGATTATAGACGGCCAACATAAATCGAAAGCCTATTTAGTCACACGCACTACGAGTAATCCGAGGCATTTAAAACGAGTTGAAAATTGGATTTTCCGATCAAGAGAAATAAGTCGAATCTGAATTTATCAGAGGCGCAATGGAAGCTAAAAATGGCTAAGTCTTTTGAATGCTTTTTGGGTGAATTAAATGAGTTTAATTCGTGATGGGTTCGACTCGGTTTGGTCGGCCAAAGAGGGTGTCCACCCTCTTGGTTTGGCCGGCCAATACAAAGGGGAAAAACCAATTTATTTGGTTTAATTAATAAAATAAATCTTTGTTTTATAAAATTATGGATAAATAAATTTGTTTTCATGGAAATTAAAATAAACTTTAAATGGTTTATTTTTATTTTATAAAATCAATTATGAATTGATTTTTCCATGATAAGAAAAATTTATATAATAAATTTATTCTTTTTATGGAAATTAAAATGAACCATGGATTGGTTTATTTTATAAAATCAATTATGAATTGATTTTTCCATGATAAAGAAAAATTTATATATTAAATTTATTCTTTTTATGGAGATTAAAATAAACTTTAAATGGTTTAATTTTATTTTATAAAATTAATTATGAATTGATTTTTCCATGATAAGAAAAATTTAGAAAATTTTATACAAATTTTATTCCATAATTAAAACAGAGAAGTATTTGTTTTATTATAAAGTTAGTTATAATAAAACTTGGCTTAAACAGAATAATTCATAAGAGAATTTATAGGATAAATTTCTTATGAAAATTCTGTTAAGAGGGAGACTTGGCAAGGGAGAGGCTACTATATAAAGGAACCAAAGGCAAGCCTTGAATTCCAATCAATTGAGTAATCAAGAGATTAGTAGCTCCCCCTCTCTCTCTCTTATTCTCTTCTCCCTTCCCCTTAGGGTCGGCGCCCACACCTCCCTTTAGGGCCGGCGCCTCCTCCACCTAGGGCCGGTGCTTCGTCCTCCTAGGGCCGGCGCAAGCTTCCATCAAGAAGGAGAAGAAGATGAAGAAGAAGAAGAAGAAGCGGATCGCATCTCCTTCTTTCCGGGAATTTGGATTCCGATTCTTGTTGGTTAGTTTCCATTCTTTTCTCTTGCTCTTCTAGTTGTGCCTTTAGAGAATCTAGTAGTTCTTGACGGCACAAAACTCGTGACTTTGCGAAGTCATCCCGAAGAGAACTCGGCGTGGACGCGAATAGAGGCGGAGCTTCCAAGGGACGCAACGGTTGAATCTCGTCCCTTTTCTTCGAGTTACGCGAGGTACAAAGTAAATTAGTTTACTTTTCCGCAAAGTTTTATTTTATGATCATGTCCACACACCATAAGGTTGCATGCTAGATATGTGGTTAGAATAATTTGAGAAATTATTTTATGCTAATTCTTCCGCTCCACGTAAAAATTTAAAATTTTACGATCCCGTATCCTTGTCAACATGCACCTGGTCCCAACATTTACTCCTCCCTATTCACACATTGATCTAGACACTATTTACTCCTACTTCTACAAGATGCGCAAAACCCATTGGTGCAACGGTTTCAGTCCGTAGATCTCCGGGTTCAGGACTACGCTCTCTACAGAGTTCTGGTTCGATGCATTCTCCCCTTGACTACTCGAGATGTCGCGACTATGCGACCCTTCCATACCTTTCTTCTTTACGCTATGATCCATCATCTGGACATAGATATTGGCCTGCACATGTTCCATACGATTATCTACGCGTCCAGCATTATGATCCAGGGCCGAGTACGTACCCCCTACTGTCATATCATCACTGCCCTCCTTCATCACTACAGTCGCGACATCATTGTTGGGGAGGTCACCCCAATGACCAAGTTTAACGAAATCGGGTCTAGGAACTTTTCACTAGCGGGTATAGACATCTCGACCACCGGGGTTCTCTTGTGGAGACGAAAGAGGGCCGAAGCTCAGATCGACTCGGATGAGGAGGTGGAGGTAGATGTTGCCGATCTCGCAGCCGAGATCACCGAGCACTTATAGGAGCCTCCGCCACCGACCACTGATGAGCACCTGACATCACTGTGGACGGAGATTCACAGTCTCAGAGAAGAGATGGAGGCCCGACACACTGAGTACATGGATGCCCTCCAAGCCGATCGTGAGACAAACGAGACTCGATACAATAAAATGATGTCCATATTTCGGTCTTGGCAGCCTGGTCCCTCCTCATAGATTAGAGTGGCTTTCTAGCTATCTTATTGTACCTTTTGACTGTCCCTACTGAGTAGGGTTGACTTGTGCTTGACTGCTATTTAACTTTACTGGTCCTCCTGTTGACTAGTTGATTTGTATGCTTCTATCATATTTACTTGCTAGTTACTTATTTGACGAGTTATTAGCTTTATGTCATGACTATTTATTTCAACTGCTCAGTCATGTACTTCATAATTGAATCTTATGCTTAGTAGAATAGGACGTTCTTATCTGTTAATTAATCTTTTGTGAAAAATCATTTCTCTTATCAAAATCTTGAGATTTAAAATGATTTTCTGACTTAGTTTTTTTTAAAACTTACCCCCTTCAAAACTAGAGCTTTTTCGCAAATGGACTTAGCTTAGGCCCTAACCCTAGAACTGCATGCACCTATAGATCTAGAAGCCAGCGTCTCACAAGCACCTTAGGGTACTTTTGATTGATAACCTAGACTGGGTTGAGATACTTAGGTCTATGCCTTGATTCAAGATGCTTTAAGTCAGTTCATCTGCAGTAATTGGGGCAATAAATATAAATTAAACAGCAATCAGGTTAAGTGTCAAGCTTAGAAAATCTAACTTGATCGGATCACTTAACTTGACTAACCCTAGCGAAAGCTACTATTTATAACAGTTAGTAAGTAGCTAACTGGGTTAGATAGGACCCAAACAAGAACGATTTAATTTGATTTGGTCCAGTTTATGTTTATTAGAGATGGTTCAATACAGAACTTCATTTTTTTTGCTCTAAGTTATTTTTTGCTATAATTAGTATCATTTTTTTATATATGGCAAAGGGGGAGAGAAAAGAAAGGATAATTTTTTTTTCAAATTTCATCTCTTTTTCAAAAAGTAAAGTAAATAACTAAAGTGTTTTTTTAAAATTTTCTAAGTATGAAAAACTTGAAAACCTTTTGGAAAATTTTCTAAGTATGAAAAACTTGAAAACCTTTTTGGAAAATTTTCTAAGTATGAAAAACTTGAAAACCTTTTGGAAAATTTTTTG
This sequence comes from Boesenbergia rotunda, assembly GCA_024364735.1. Lineage (NCBI taxonomy): Eukaryota > Viridiplantae > Streptophyta > Magnoliopsida > Zingiberales > Zingiberaceae > Boesenbergia > Boesenbergia rotunda. The sequence goes on along the minus strand of JAGFNQ010007303.1, from coordinate 56,040 downwards.
AGTATGAAAAACTTGAAACCCTTTTTTGAAAATTTCCTAAGTATGAAAAACTTGAAAACCTTTTTGGAAAATTTTCTAGGTGTGAGGAAATTGTTTTAAAATTTTCTAAGTATAGAAAGCTTGAAAATTGTTTTTACTAAGTCAAAAACACTTAGAAGGTTTACAAAACCCCACATATCTTTGAAAAACTCAGGGGGAGAATATCCGTTTCAGGGGAGAAAAATTGAATATTTTTTCCAAATTCTTTACTTGTTATCTTTTTAACTTAACTTTTTGAACCATGTTGTCATAAATCAAAAAGGGAGAGATTGTTGGTGCAGGAAGCACCTAAGTCAAACCTGTATTTTGATAATGGCAAAGGGTTCAGAAGTTATGGTGTTAAAGTGATGCAACAAGCTTACTAACTGTGCAGGAAAAGACCTAGGTACACTAGGCAAAAAGTCCTAGCAAAGGGCTAGGCAAGAAGTCCTGGTCAAGGACTGGGCAAGAAGACCTTACCGGAACTTGGGAAAAGAAGTCCTGGTCGAGGACTGGGCCAGAAGTCCTGGCAAAGGGCTGGGTACCGAAGACCTGACCGGAAGTTGGGAAAGTAGTCCTGGTTGTGGATTGGGCACGAAGACCTGATCGGGAGGATTGGGCGAAAGTCCAACCGGAGGAGCCGGTTGGCAAAAGGTAAACTCTCCTGAGAGGAGTAGGTGAGGACGCGTTCCCCATGCAAGGGAACGGTAGGTGTCGGTTCAACCTAGGATTCCATTTGGGAAACCAAAAGTCAGAACCAAGACAGCTTAGGCTGTAAATAATGGCTAACATATTTTTCTTCTTGTGTTTTGGAACTAACCTTGGTTGCAGGGAACGAAGGAATGTGTTTCTGCAGCTGAGGGGCCTCAAAGGAGTGAGGCGCCTCACTGGTGCTAGGCGCCCGGATGGATACGGGTGCCCCAAGTGCAAGGCAAAAACCAAAACCAACGAAGCAAGCTGCCATGAAGCCTCTGGACCAAGTCAGCCCAGGCGCCTGTGTTAACACAGGCACCCCCATCAGCCCAGGTGCCCCAGTGAAGGGGATAAGTGTTGACCGAGCCTGCGGATAAGAGTTCGCACTGGAGAGGTCACGTGTAGGCGCCCCCATCGACACAGGCGCCCCTATGGGTGCTATAAAAGGGGGCTCACCCTCAAGGCTTCAAACAACTTCGCTCCCAACGCTCCAAGCACTTTCGTTCAAGTGCTACGCTCCGACAAGCTCCAACTTCAAGATTCCAGTGCCGACGACAACCCTCTGCTCCGAACTTCGATCCACCTTGGGCGTCGATAAATTTAATTTACGAAAAGTGTTGCAATTTCAATTCCAATTCTATATCTGTACTTAAAGTTGTAAAAAGATTTTTTTTGAATATAGAATTGTCCAACGTAAACGGTCAAGGATCGCGGGCCTTGGAGTAGGAGCCAACCGCGACTCCGAACCAAGTAAAACCAACTTGTGTTCGTGATTATTTTGTTATTTTCCACTGCGTAACTGCTTTATTTTTCCAAAAAAATTGATATCGATATCCCCCCCCCCCCTCTATCAATTTTCTCCGATCCAACACAAAGAAAACCAAGCAATCTAACTATACATTCCCAACCCAAAATCATACCTAGAAAAGGCTACTCCTTGAGAAAAAGCAATGAAAAGAAGTCATATTTAAACAAGACCAAACATGGTAGAAAATTCAAACCAAAGAAATTATAATACTATAACTTGGTTTTGTCTGTAATGAACCAGGACATTTATCTTCTACATATCCAAATGTTAAACATAAGAATTTTGAGGGGTTAACATGCATAAAGACTGAAACTTAGGGTTAGGAGTTGGATAAATTAAATTTAGAGGGCCTTTTTGTAAAAATTACCCAACTAACATTTTCTTTTTCTTTTTCCTTTTTATGCTTCTCGACGTCAAAATTTTTCGGGATGGTGTCTCCCTCTTTCCCCAACACTTTCCCCTCTTCCTCTCTCTCGGATCAACGCCATCGCCTTCCCTCTTCCGACTTAGCCATCGACTGGTAGGGAGGACAACCATCGGTCGTCGCGTCATCACCGCCACTTAGATTCGGAGCCGAGATCTTGCTTGGATCTGGCCATCGGTCAGATTATCCGATTTGAATATCGTTGTCGAGTGCTAAGTGGTGTTGGAGCTATGACCTCCTACGACCCAAAATGTATCCTCGTCGGCGGCGCAGCTCACTGCTACATTTTCCACGGTGATGGATCTAGAGGCAAGAAAGCCTCCCCCTATCATTCTCCAATGTCAGTGACTTATCAATCTGATTTGCTCTATCACCACCTTGTGGCTTGATGAGATCAGCATCATCATCGCCATCGAGAAGTCAGCATATGCGACGGCTGTATGATTCTACAGTGTATAGGACATCTCTGCTGGTGAAGCACACATCGCCGGGACATATCAGAGGGTACAAAATCTCCTTGGATGTTAAATCTCTCACCACCTCTCCTTGTCACTGATGGCCTCCGGAAGCATGGATGAAGGTGATTAGGGAGGGGTTCTTGGAGGCGGATTCAATGAAGTCATGGGAAATGCAGCAGTGGGTTGCACCGCCGACGAGGATGCCTTCTGGGTCGCAGGAGGGCATAGCTCCAACACCACTCAGCACTCGGCAGCGATATTCAAATCAGATAATCCAGCCAATGGCCAGATCCAAGCAATATCTCATCTCTAGATCTTAGTGGCGGTGATGATGCGACGACCGATGGTTGCTACTTAGCTATAGCTCCGGATCTCGGCTCCAGATCTCGGTTCCGGATCCAAGCATAGCTCCAACACCATTCAGGCTAGTATTTGACACTTAGCTATGCTCTCCGCTGCTGAGTTCATTTATTTCTTCCTCAAATACTAGCCTCATTCTCCAATGTGTGCCATCTTATGAAACTTTGCAACACAAGGTAGCTGAGTGGATAGTGAAAAGGAGTAGTTGCTTGGTTCTGTATATAAATCTTTTTTTTTACCATAAAAAGGAGATTGTCAAATCCGATCTTATATGTCCATGTGAAAGAAGAAGCCCAAGAAGGTTATGTTATATGATGTATACATCTGGTTCAACCAGAAAACCAAAAGGTGTTTGTGGTACTGAAGAAGGTCTTCTGAATCGCTTTTAGTGGATGCAAGGATTGATTCCATTGTGCAACATGGATATATTGTTGTTTAAGACCTCCCTTAGCTTCATCGACCATATGCAGGAGTTATTTGGATCTACCTTAACTTCCACACCACTCATCATACTTCTAGTTAATGATACGAAAGATAATCCATTATGTTTGGTTGATTTTGTTAAGGCATACAAAATTTCATGAGTGGCTTATGTTCCTTCCTTGTTGAGATTGGTTCTTCCTAAGTTGGAGGGCTCTTACTTCAGAAGTTCTAACCCCCTGAAAGTCTTGATTCTTAGTGGTGAGATTCTATTTGTTCCTTTGTGTAGCAGTTTGCAGGAATATCTGCCTTGGACAACAATCCTCAATCTCTATGGAAGTACAGAGGTTAGCAATTAAGCATTCAGGACATTAATCATTTAGGGTGTTCGATCACGGGGATTCTTTCGGATACACACTACATTACTAGGCGGGTATTCTTGTTTGATTCCTTAGCTCCTTTTATCTATAAATACATGGTTATCCTGTTATCTGGGTAGGCTTACTTACCATAGCTCTATTGTATTCTTTTTTTCTTCTTGTTACTTTTCTTTGCTTGATCTTTGAGTTAAAAATGCAAATTTTCAGTTATACAGTCTCGGCTCTTATTTTTTGATCCGAAGAGTACCACTAGTACGCGTGTACTTTAAAAATAGCATGTGGCCTACCTAGGATTTGGTTGGCAATAGAAATACTCTACCCAATGGATTAGTTGTATGTTTGTGTGTTATGATTTTGATTTGGGTGCATGCGTTGCCTATTGATTCCATGATATAGAGCGGTTGTGCTCCCCCTCGGGTACTAGAGTAGTTGTGCTCCCCGTCTTAGAGTTAGAGGTTGTTCCTCCTTGTTCTTGGGTATTAGAGCGATTGTGTTCCCCTAGGATCTTGATATAGAGCGGTTGTGCTCCTCTTTGATTTGGGGTATTAGAGCAGTTGTGCTTCCCGGGGGTCTTTGATATAGAGCGGTTGTGCTCCCCCTTGTATTGGGTTTCATGAATCAAGTTTTTGCTCCCAGCATCCTGTCTACTCGACCACCCATATGAGATGGATCTACAAGTGCATATAGTTGTCACAACTCTTGCCCAATCGACCTCACAGATATGTGTGATGGTTGTAGATTAGTGTATAGGGGTAATACATGTCATTGCATCATTGGCATACGATACATCTTAAGATTTGTTTGAACTATGATTGTTGAATTGGATTGACATGCATATATGTATTTGATTTGCATTTGTTATTTGATTTGGATCTGCTCAGTTGTACGAGCAGCTTATGAACTTGGTACAGGGGGTTCTGATCATGCCCCGTAGGTATGCTTTCGTATTTGTTGTGTATTCTACGTTCCGGAGACTGTATACCTTGTTTTTATCTGCTTTATTATCTTGTTTATACCATGCATTTATCTTTTCTCTATATCCATAGAGTTCGACCCCGGACTCACCACCGCTTACATCCCTTTTTATTTCAGGAAGTAGATAGATGTGTCTCGTACCGCCAGGAGAGGATCCAGCAATCAGTCCCCAGTCTTAGGTATTTTTGGTTGGTTCATATTTTATATTTTATTCAATGGATGTGTAGATGTGTCTTTAAGGAACTTATATTTATTTTTGTGGACTTTCAGTTTTACGCGTTTTGATTTTTAGCAGAGTTTATTTATACTTAGTATTTATTTTTGGATATTAATAACTGCGTGGATGTGAATTTTATTAGTTTATCACCATTGATGTCAGTTGTGTGTAGCTGTGCTTATTCATTGTGTAGAGAGTGTTTGTATAAAGTTTCATATTATCTGTCGTACAGGGGAGATGTTGCCCAATTTTCGAGCAAGCATGGACCTCTGGGGGTGTGACACCAAATAAGAAAAATCTATACACTAGAGAAGCTAAATTGGTCTTGTGCACTAACCTGGACTTAATAGCAATTCAAGAGGATGTATTAGATACCTCTTCTATTTACTCTATTATCTCTATAGAAGACATAGAAGAAATAGATACATTCTCAGATTATACATAAATCAATTCATTCCTTAACAATTCTTATACCTTGACAGATAAATATACAGCCACTAGTAGCAAGTTCCAGCAAGAGCTTGATGACTTAGCAGACCAATGGGAGTAGGAGTGTCAATTTGGGTGGGTCGGGTTAGGTTCGGGTCGGGTTAATATACATAAAAATATCTTAATTTTCAAATAAAATTTGATTTAACCCCAAAAACCCCACTAAACATTAAATTCCGGTCAACCCGAACCCGACCCAAACTTGACCCAAAAATTTCAACCGGAACCCCTCCAACCCAAATCCGAAAATTTTCAACCCGAACCCGATTTTTTTCGGGTCGATTCGGGTTGGATAATCGGGTCGGGTTTATTTTTGACACCACTAAATGGGAGAACCTAGATGCTATGAATCTTATGTTCACACAATTTATACAACAAAACACAACAATAAAATCAAATGTATTAGACTGTATCCATGACTGGGCCTTAAAAACAGGAACCGATAATTTTTCTTATTTTCTATGCAGCTACTACCCAACCATAGATAAAAGGGGAATATGTAAACTATGTAGAAAATAAATATGCAACTTATGCTTATAACAAAGTTTTAACATACTAATACCTACGACTCAACAAGTCGAGGAAACACTAGGAATGTGCTCCTTGAAACTCGAGTCTCTGTTTTAGAAACCAAACAATATATTAGAAATAGAATTTGCTAAACTCAAGCAAGATAATGCCTCCGTATCAAACGACAAGGAAAAATGAATGACCATAACTGAACCAAGCTCAGACACTGATATGGTTTTTATAAAAACCCTTAGTATTTGCAATACTGGATGAACTACTAATATCAGAATTCGTTGTTTAATCAATATACATGGACATGAATTTACACTATATGCTTTTCTTGATAGTGGAGCTATAAATTCGATAATAGATGAAGATACTATTCTATCCATAGTACCCTCGAACTCATCAAAACTGCTAACCAACCAATGGTTAGACCGCAATTTGATGGCCAACAACTATCCTGTACCAAATTCGTTACAAACACACATTTAAGATTTTATACAAACTGTGATACATTTGGGACTTCTCTCTCCCTTCCTAAACTCTGGATCAAACCTCTTCCATAGCCAAATCTTCACTTAATCGTAGAACTTAGTTTCCTTATAGCCTAAGATAGAGCATTGTTACTTACGAAAGACTATGTCATCTTTCTCTCTACACCTATAGTATCTCCAATTATGTTCGATTATCCTTCAGTTCCTAATAAGAAACCCTATCCTATAACTCCAACTATTAAGGACATAGCCTTGAAAGGCACTGATACAAACATCAGTCAATGAAAGGTAAAATACCATGTAAAGGTTATTGTCTATTAAACCAAGAACTTTCTTGTTCCTAGCATATCAAGAATTAATTCAAAATGACCTTTTCCAGAAGACTTAAACAGCCTGGACTTAGATATTTCAAAAGATCTACTCTCCCCTATATATTTAAGAAACTTAATAACTACCCAACTTGTCCTAGACTCTCTAATCTCCTGATTAGAAAAATTAGAAATTATAGGTAAAAACCCTACAAAATATTAGGAACATGATAAAACATATTGTTACTTAACAATAATCAATCCAGATCTTACTATAAAGGCCCAAGACTTAAAATATATTAACTGAGAAATTGAAGAATGCACAATGTATATCAACCAATTATTAGCTCTCGGAGTCATTCAATGCTCGACCTCTAGACATAGAAGTCCAGCCTTTATTATAAACAAAAGAGCAGAACAGAAAAGGGGATAATCTAGAATAGTGTTTAACTACAACCGACTAAATGATAACTTCTAGGAAGATGGATATAAAATCTCTGATAAAGACCAACTACTTAACAAAATTTAAGACTCTAATTGGTACTCAAAATTTTATATGAAATCTGGGTTCTGACAAGTAAAGATACATCCTGATTCTGTAGAATGGACTACTTTTGCTTGTCCTGAAGGTCACTTTGAATGGTTAATAATGTCATTTGGCCTAAAAGTAGCACTATAAATTTTTCAAAGGAAAATGGACACTATTTTTAGTAACCTAACCAATTGTACTTGTGTCTATATTGATGATATCCTGGTGTTCTCTAAAACACAGGAAGAACACTATGCACATTTACATATGATATTTAACTTATTTGAGATATATGGTTTAATAATCTTCAAAAGCAAAATGAAGCTAGCAGTTAAACATATATACTTCCTTGGAGCTGAAATTAGACAAGGAACAATCTCCTTATAACCTCAAATTACCTCAAAAAATATTAGGCTACGTTTGGTACGCTTATTTTTTATTTTCATTTTCTGTAGAAAATATGATTTTCTGGAAAACGTGTTTGGTTTGTATTTTCCAACCTTATTTTCTAGAAAAAAATATAACATT
>JAGFNQ010007303.1:0-33055 GCA_024364735.1 Boesenbergia rotunda | reverse complement strand
CTATCAGATCGACATATAGCTCTCGGTCTGAAATCTTGATTGGCACAGCCCGGAGCCGCTGGGTGGATTCCATGATTTCCCCTGAAGGGAGAGTTGTCAGGAATCTGGACTCCCAACTCTCTGCAGGCACCTGTAACTTACTAGCAAAAGGTACTGATACGAAAGAATGGGTCGCCCCAGTGTCAAACAGTGTAGTAGCTAAATGCTGAAAAATAACTATTTGACCTGTTACGACCGTGGAGGCGCTGGCAGCTTCTTCCTTCGTTAGGGAAAAGACTCTGGCATTGGTTGGAACTGGTGCTACTTCCAACCCTCCTTGACTGATCTGAGGTCCCTCCAGTATAGTAGGCATGTAATGTAACTGAGGCTTGCCTCCATACTGTACGGACTGCTGAGGAAGTACCTTAAACTTGTTTGGGCAGTCTCTGGATCTGTGTCCCTCTTGTCCACATGAGTAGCATCTAGTTACACCCAAAAGGCATGCTCCTGGATGGGTCCTCCCACACTTAGGACAAGGTGGATACTTAGCTTGCTTGTTCTCTGGGTTTCCTTTTTGGCTGCCAGGCCACTGCTTCCTTTTGTGGTTTTTGCTCTTCCAGTTCTGGCTATTTGGCTGAGGCTTCTGGCCTCCAGTTGTCTTATTCTCAGTCAGGACTGGCTTCTACTGTGCTTGCTGTGCCTTGATGCTATTCAGGTAGTGCTCTGAGATTAGAGTACTACTGATGTAGCGACCCGCCTTCTCTGCCTTAGACGGATCGTTACTTGTCTCTACTTCTCGACTCTAATGCACGACTAAAAATGCGGAAATCTTTTTTTTTCTTCTCAATTTAAATCTATCTATGATATACTAACTCTAATAGTCATGCATGATACCATGTCACACTTTCTTTCTCAAAAACTCGTAAGAAAATACTTATTGAAACTTGCCTCGCCCAACTCAGCTTACGGGTATCAGTCGACTGGTACTGTACCAGTCGACTGATAAGCCTGAAATCTGAAAATTCAGGTTTCGAAACTTGTTTTAAAAGCCCACCGAACACATACTTTTGAGCCATACAAAGTCATGACACCATTTCTATACTCTATACTAGTCTTCTAAACAATTTAGACAATCAAAACGAATTCATAAACTCGAAATTAGGACTTTTGCGAGATTTAGCAAGTTATGAAAAACTATTTAAACTTTAGGCTAGAGTTTGTACCAAACTTAACTTCTAACCATTTAAACTCATCATGCAAGATTCTATAACATTGCTAAAACATCATGAAATGAGAAAGCGACTTTTCTAAGCATAATTGAGCAATAAAACTTGATTTAAAAGGGAAACTAGTCCTATCTTGGCACATGCATTTATAACTCCAATAAAGTATCAATATCTCAAACTACTCACACTTCTACTCATCCAATGCAATCATAAGGATATGTATGCTAAATGAAATGGCATGGAATCTTTATTCTACGAAATTGAGCATGTAGTACTATCCAAAGCTTAAATGTTCGCTAAACTCCATAAAGCAAGAACTTGAAATTTGAATAAACTAAAACATTGTAATTCAAATAACTAAATTGTCTCGTCTCAAGGATCTCTCCAAAATCAGCCACCACACACACTTTACTCAGCATCGCCTCGTCGCCTTCCTTCAGAATTGCTTGCCTTTACCTTTATCTGCAGTAAGAGGAAATGCAACTAGTAAGCAAAAAGCTTAGTAAGTACTATCTAGCTCACAAAATCTCGAAATGTGCAAACATGCTTCTTGAACAATATGAAAATCATATGAGATACTTATATGCTTGAAAGAAAACTAAGAACATGTATAACTCAAAACATGCATACTCAAGCATTAATAAATCTCAATTTACTTTTCTTGGCTCAACTTGAAACTTTAGCTATTCTTTAACTTTTTGAAAACTCTTTAAACTTTAGAAACTTTGCTAAAGCATATACTTGAAAATAATAATCACTTGGATCCACTGAAGACGTAAGTACCATCTCATATGCGCGTTCCCTAAAAGGTTGGGGTAGCGAGCCACCAATCCTAATAGAGCAGACCTTGGTCTACCAGGGCCAAGACCTTGGAATTGGACACCTGGATTTCTTTAACGACGCCTTTGGACGCCGGGTACTGGCCTTAGAAAATAAAATAGCTTTTCTTTCTTTTCTTTCTTATCTGTAAATGCCTTGGCATTTTCTCGAGCACCTTGCGTGCTAAAATCCCTAAGTCTTGACTTTTGGGGATTTCTTAAGGCCTTGGCCTTTTCTTTTCTTATCTTTATCTTCTCTTTTCTTTTCTCATAGCTTTTCTTGGACCCTAAACTCACATAGGGTACTTAATCAAACATATATAATCATATACTGAACTAAGATCGCATGAAAAATCTTAAACTAAAGGAAATATCTCTTTTAAAAACTTTTAAAGGAAATTCTTGCGGAAAAACCGCCTCTTACTACAGGTGAGCAGTACTTACCTTGATATCTTGGACTTACAACCAAGATTGACGTCTAGGGCTCGGGAGAAACTTGAGATCTCGGAGAATTCTTCGCGCCTACGCGTTCTCCTCGTCGAGACGAACGCAACGCTCCGCTTTCCTGATCCCTCCTTGGCCGGCGCCCCTTGGAAGAGGAGAGGAAGTCTCGGCTTGGTGTTGGCGTGCGCACAAGAGAGGGGAAGAGGATTCCCGTGCGTGTGTCGCGCGGCTAGGGTGAGGAAGAGAGAAAACCAAAAAATCCAATTTCCTCTCTTAACTTACCTATTTATACTTATGGGGCGGATTGACCTAACCACAACTTATCTATTGGTTCGCTTATTCTCTATCAACAAAACGAACTAGCCCAGTTGGTCGCGCGCGCGCTTTGTCTCCTGGTGGTCGCGGGTTCGATCCCCCTGCTGCCCTTTAACGTTTTTCCTTTTTTAAAAATACTAAACGAACTCGAAAAATTCCATAAAAATATTCTAAAAATTCCTAAAAATATCTAGAATATTTCTAAACCATTTTTAAATAATTCTAAGGACTTTAAGAACTAAAAATGGGAATTTTGGGGCGTTACAACTGACCAATTCTTCGCTAGTCTGGGGTCGGTGCGTCCCGCTGTTCACGTTGAGTGCTATTTCAGGGTTCAGCATGCGGAGCATCAGTCTGACTCGCTCCTTCTCTGTGCTGACTAGCTCTGGGCAGAGGCGAGCTAGTCTGTTGAACTTCACAACTGCTTCTCCCACTGGTAGGCTACCTTGTCTGAACTCCATGAAGTCCTCGTAGTGCTTGTTGGTAACCCGCATGTGGAAGAACTCCTCATAGAACTCTTGCTCGAAATCTACCCAGCTCATCTGGTTGACTATCCTCTTACTCTTGACTCGCTCCCACCACATACGAGCATCTCCAGTTAGGCAGAAGAAGGCACATTTGACCTTCTCGACTTCTGGCCAGTTAAGAAGCTCCATTGTGCTCTCTAAAGTCTTGAACCAAGCCTAGGCATCCCAGGGCTCAGTCGTGCCTGAGAAGCTTTCGGGTTTCAGCCTCTGCCACTGGACGAGGTATGCTTCTTGTCTTCGGTTCACGGCAGGGGTCTCCTGCGTGACTGGTGGAACTTCAGCCACCACTGGAGTTTCCACTCCTGCTGTGGGTGGTGTAGGGGGCTCTGGGTGCTGATTTGCCATCAGTGTGGCGATGGTCTTCTGTTGCTCTGAAATCTGAGCTTGCATTTGAGCAATGACCGCCATCAGGTTTGGCTGTTCTGTGCCACGCTCATTGTTATCTTGAACTGGAGTTCCGTTCCTTGCATTAGGAGCTCGGCCTCTTCTTGCCATCTAATAATGCATAAAGGAACAAGAAAATCACTACTACATTTCTAGGTATAAACTTGTCTTCTTACTTAGTAACCTAATATCCATTCTAGGGATTAAACATGATTCCATGATACTAAGGTATTAAACATGCTTCCTTGTTCTATGCACATGTGAGTAAGTACTTAAGCATTTCTCTATACTGAAGTTAAGTAAAGGAGCAATAGAAAAACTGAAACTTAAAGTTTTCTTACTTGAAGACGGCAAGGTTGATGCTGATGTGTGTGTGATGCTGGAGAATGGGAACTGCTCTGATACCACCTGTAGCGACCCCGCCTTCTCTACCTTAGACGGACCGTTACTTGTCTACTTCTTGACTCTAATGCACGACTAAAAATGCGGAACTTTCTTTTTTTTTTGTATTTAAATCTATCTAAGAATCATATTCTAACTTTAATAGTCATGCATTTAAACTCATTCCACAAGGTTCTATAACATCACTAAAGCATTATGGAATATGAATGCAACTTTTCTAAGCATAATTGAGCAATAAAAACTTGATTCAAAGGGAAACTAGCTCTATCTTGGCACATGCATCAATAGCTCCAACAAAGTATCAATATTCAAAACTACTCACACTTCAACTCATCCAATGCAATCATAAGGATATGTATGCTAAATGAAATGACATGGAATCTTTACTTGTGGTTTTAAGACATGCAAAATATCTAAAACGCAATTACTTGGATAAATTCTATATAATCTAACTTAAACTAAGACTCTATAACCAAATGGATTTTGAGTCTTTTATTCATCTTGTCCCAAGGACCTCTCCAAGGTCAGCCACCACACACACGTCACTCAGCATTGCCTTGTCGCCTTCCTTCAGAATTGCTTGCCTTTACCTTTACCTGCAGCAAGAGGAAATGCAACTAATAAGCAAAAAGCTTAGTAAGTACTATCTAGCTCACAAAATCTCGAAAAGGTGCAAACATGCTTTTTAAACAATGTGAAATCACATGAGATACTTTTATGCTTAAAAGAAAACTAAACCATGTATACTCAAGCATTAATAAGTCTCAACTTACTTGTTCTTGGCTTAACCTGAACTTTAGCAATTCTTTAACTTTAAATCTTCCTTTAACTTTTAGAAAACTTCTTTAAACTTTAGAAAACTTTGCTAAAGCATATACTTGAAAATAATAATCACTTGGATCCACTTAAGACGTAAGTACCATCTTATGCGCGTTCCCTAAAAGGTTGGGGTAGCGAGCCACCAATCCTAATAGAGCAGACCTTGGTCTACCAGGGCCAAGACCTTGGAATTGGACACCTGGATTTCTTTAACGACGCCCTTGGACGCCGGGTACTGGCCTTAGAAAATAAAATACTTACTTTTTCTTATCTTGAATGCCTTGGCATTTTAACGAGCACCTTGTGTGCCCAAATCCCTAAGTCTTGACTTTTAGGGATTTCTTAAGGCCTTGGCCTTTTCTTTTCTTATCTTTATCTTCTCTTTTCTTTTCTCATAACTTTTCTTAGACCCTAACCTCATATAGGGTACTTAATTAAACTTATACAAGCATGGATTAAACTAGAGTTACATGCAAAATCATAAACTCAAGGAAAATTGCACTTTTAACTTTCTAACGGGAAAAACTTGCGGAAAAACCGCCTCTTACTGCAGGTGAGCAGTACTTACATTGATATCTTGGACTTACAACCAAGAACGGCGTCGGAGGTTCCGGAGAAACTTGGAGTCTCGGGGATTTCTTCGCGCTCACGCGTTCCTCTCGTCGCGGGGATTCCGAATATTGGAAGATCTCTCGGAGGAGAGCCTTGGCCGGCCACCTAGGGCTTGGTGTGGTGTCGCCCAAGAGAGGAGAAAGGGGCGGCGTGCGTGGGTGTTGGGCGAGGAAGGGTTTTGCCGAAAACCAAAAAAAGAAAATAAAAGAATCACTTAAGTTCCTCTATTTATACCAAGGGGTATTTCGGCCCAACTTATCATCTAACTTAATATTTCTCTATTTTCTTTCAGCACACCCCTGCTGGGGCGCCTGGTTAACCCGACCAACTTAAGTCGTTGATCCCATGGGAGGTCTCGGGTTCAAAACTCATCTAGGCAACTTTTTGCCGAAAACTCTATTTCTTTTAATAAAAATACTAAACGGACTCGGAAAATTCCCTAAAAATATTCTAAAAATTCCTAAAAATATCTAGAATATTTCTAAAACAAATCTAACTAATTTCAAGGACTTTAAGGACTTAAAGTGGAAATTTTGGGCCGTTACAAAGATTCACTCTCACTTACTGAATTTATGAGATAGTTGTCTCATGGGGCTACAATGTTCACCCAAGGATTAGTTAACTCTAAGAGTTAAATACCTTGTGAAAAAATTACCAATTCACTATTGTAGGCATTCTTGGAGTAAAATTTGATAATATCTTCTCATCTTCTAATGACAACATTTGAATTTGACCTCCAACCCTAGAGAAACTGTATAAATTTTATTGATAATGAAAGTAGATGCATCTATTGGTGCAGAATGCACCTAAGTCAAACCCGTGTTTTGATAATGGCAACATAGGTCAAAAGTTAAGTCTTTCTTGTTTTCTAACAAGTTAATCTAGTGTGCAGGAAAAGCCCTAGCGAAGGACTGCTAGGCACTGGCAAAGGAATGCCAGGAAAGAAAGCCCTAGCAAAGGATTACTAGGCAACTGGCGAAGGACTGCCAGTATCAAGCCCTAGCGAAGGACTGCTAGGCTCCAGGCGAAGGACAGCCTGGGACTGAAGCCCTAGCGAAGAACTGCTAGGCAACTGGCGAAGGACTGCCAGTTTACAAGACCTGACAAAGGACCATCAGGCAAAAGTCCAACCAGAGGAACGGTTGGCATCAGGTAAATTCTCCCGAGAGGAGTAGGTGAGGACGCGTTCCCCGTTGAGGGAACAGTAGGCGTCGGTTCGACCTAGGGCTCCATTTTGGAGACCAAAGTCAGAACCAAGACAGCTAAGGCTATATAAACAAATACTTTATTGCTTTATTGTGTTTTGGACTAACCCTGGATGCAGGACCAAAGGAAGGAGTGTCTGCAGCTCAGATAGCCTCAAAGGAATGAGGTAGTAGCTGAGTAGGGCGCCCGGAGTGTCCCGGGCGCCCCCAAGGGCCATACAAAACAAGTAAAGAAAAAAAGAAGTTCGAATACATGCTGGGTCGGGTGCCCCCATGAGCATGCATCGATCCAGAAGCCAAGCGAAGCCAAAGGATAGAGTTTGACCCGGTCAATCCGGGCGCCCCGAGCGCTGCGGGCGCCCCGGTCAAAGCGGATCCAGAGGATAGACGCTGACCGAGAGCTCTGCGGATCAAAAGCCACGTGGGGGGCGCCCCCGACTTCCCGGGCACCCCCAGGCCCTATATAAGGGACCCTCGACCAAGGCTTCAAAGTACCAATTCACTCAACGCCTCAAAGCTCTTCTGCTCTCGCGCCTTGCTCCGGAAACTCTCCAACTCGAGCCGACGACGTCCCGCTGCTCCAAAAAAGTTAATCTACTCCGGACGTCGGTAAAAAAGAGCGTTCTTTTTATTTACTGCACTTATCTTTGTAATTAAATTTTGTAAACCTTTTTGCGCCTATATAGAATTGTCCAAAGTAAACGGTCAACGACCGTGGGCCTTGGAGTAGGAGTCGACACAGGCTCCGAACCAAGTAAATCGACTGTGTCTCTGTGTCTTGTTTTTTAATTTCCGCTGCGTACCTGCTCTTACGAAAATCCGAAAGTTTACCGATATTCACCCCCCCTCTATCGGTTTTCTCGATCCAACAGCATCTAGGGTGGCATACAAGGTATGCCGAGCCAAACTTTATGTTGGTGCAATCGACCTTTAAGTTTTTGCTGTTTGTTTAATAATATGTTTAGGAGTTTGGTCAAGGTTAACTTAATTGGGTGGTAAATCTACCAAGTGACTATAAGATTGGTGTCGTCGATAGAGGGGAGGGTGAATATCGACTTACACTTATTAGTAATCTCGTCAATCATTCGTTCAACTTTCTATCAGAGTTGTTAGTAGCACAGCAGAATAAAATAAATAAATGAAGACAACATAGAGATGACACACACGATTAGATCGATGCCTTAAAAAGGACTTTTTTTGCTAGTTATCTGATTTTGACTATACTTTTCTCTACCAAATATCAAGTCTTGTATGGCTTAGACCTTTGGTCTCTATGATTAGATCTATGTTTAGTCACTCAATCAAACATTAAGTCCTGTTTGGCTTGACACTTGGTCAAACTAACCATATCTAGATTTAGTCACTGTGCCAAACATCAAATCCTATTTGGCTTAACCCTTGGTCAAACTGATCAACCTTGGGTTCTTTGCTAATCACTCTGCCAAATATCAGACCTATTTAGCTAACCCTTTGGTCAAACTGATCAGACCTAAGTTCACCCCACCAAATATCAAGTCTTGTTTGGCTTAACCCTTAGTCAGACTGACCAGACCTTAGTATATTGTCAAACATCGAAATCCTAGAGGTTGACTGTTCTTGTCTGATGCTTCTTGCACCAACAATGACTAGTCTTAACTAGATGTTAGGTAAGGGAGTGATAAGTCTACCAAGTGACTAGTCCTAATTGGAGATTATACAAAGAAGTGATAAGTCTACCAAGTGACTAGTCTTGACTGGAGGTTAGGCAAGGGGATGATATGTTGGGTCCGAGTGCATGTTGACATGGATGCGAGATCGTAATTTTAAAATTAATTACGTGCAGCGGAAGGCTTAGCATAAATAATATCTCTAAATCATTTAACCACACATCTAAGCATGCAATTTTATCTTGTGTAGACATGATCATATATTTAAAATTTTTGCAGAAACGTAAACTAATTTACATATTACCTCGCGTAACTCGAAGGAAGGGATGAGATCCAACCGTAAGCGTCCCTTGGAAGCTCCGCCTCTATTCGCATCCACGCCGAGTATCTTCAGGATGACTTCGCAAAGCCACGAGTTTCGTGTTCTCGAGAACTACTAGATTCTCCGAGAACGCGACGAGAAAAACCAAGAGAGAAGTTGGAAGACTAACCACAAAAGGATGGCCAGCTGGTGCTCCTTCTTGGGGCTGCTTGGCGCACGGCAAGAAGGGGAGAAGAGAAGGAGAGAAAGAAAGGGAGAGAGCCTATGCCTTCATCTCTATATTTCACCCACCTAAGCCTTGCCTTGGGTCCTTTATATAGTGGCCTCTCAACCATCAAGCCTCTCAAATATGGAATAACTTATTCCATCATGCCAAGTTTGATTTTATATCATGGTTAAAATCATATTTTAATTCATGATAAAAATCAATCAAGTCTCTTCTCTCTTATGGAATAAATTTTCTTATCATGGTAAATCAATCCATGATTGATTTTAATAAAAAAAACCAATCCATGGTTCATTTTAATTTCCATGAAAAATAAACCAAACCTTGGTTTATTATATAAAAATTTATATCATCCATAATTTTATAAAACAAACCACACTTGGTTTATTTTATAAATTGAACCAAAAACTTGGTTCTCTCCCTTTGTTGTGACCGGCCAAGCAAAGAGGATGGAGGCCCTCTTTGGCCGGCCCATCCAAGCCAAGCCCCAATGAATTAAACTTATTTAATTCATCTATTAAGTCTTCAAAAGACTTAGCCATTTTACGCTTCCGATGCGTCTCTAAAAAATTCAGATTCGACTTATCGTTTGGCTTAACCAAACATAATCTCTCTTGATTGGAAAATCCAATTTTCAACTCGTTTTAAAATCCCTCGGATTACTCGTAGTGCGTGTGACTAAATAGGCTTTCGATTAATGTTGGCCGTCTATAATTAATCAATTAATTATAGAACGATCATGAGTGGCACCTAGTAGTACATCATGATCCCCAATTAATCGAAAGATCAACGGTTGACCTCAGAAATAATTCTAAAACCCTTCAGTAGCTATAATGAATCGTGCCCCATTCCCTTCACCATCTTATACCCACTTGGTTCAGGACATGGTCTATGCCTGTCAGTCCCCACTAGGCTGACTACGTCACACCTAGTCCAAGTAACGTTTTCTCGTCCTACGGATTCTAATTACTCTCATGTATTTAAGAGATTCATACTTTGAACATGCCATGCTTTGGCCAGAGGCTTCGAGTAACAATCCGACGATAGGCATCGGGTATACATCTCCTCGCAAGGATTGATGAATCCTTTGTAGGCTGTTCAAACATCTTCGGGCACTTCGTCTTATACCCAATCATCCTGGGTCCACACCTCCTTGGAGATGCTTGCTTAAGATGTCAAAGTATAAGTCTCCATGACCAAGATGACTTGAACACTGCAAGTCAAAGGAACATCGCACTTAAGCTGCAGTAAGAACTTCACTGACATATATATATGTAGACTACCATATGAAGTTTTACAGCCAGTCACTCCAATGAACTAGTCCCCTTAACTAGCATTTATGTTTATCTTCGGACATCTCAATGTCACCAGCTAGTGAGAATCAGCTGATTAGAGAATAACCCATGCTAGTCTCAACAGAATTGACAGTGTCCGTATTTATCAATTCATTGACTAGGGACAATTTCAATACTTCACAATTCCACATGTAGAGATAATCACTAGTTGTGAATTCATCACAAATTCTCTCATGCTATAAATTGTATTGCGGACATTCAGTAAATGAGTTTAAGATCTCAATCAAATACACAAACATGTATACTCAAATAGTAAATATTCATTTATTAAAATAAATGATTACAATCATAAGACGATTGCCTTAGGATACTTCTCTCATATCACTAACAAACTCCCACTTGGCCTAATGCCAATCACTACAGTGCCCAATACCATAGGCTCTAACATGACCCTCAAACTTGCTTTGAGGCAAGGCCTTAGTTAAAGGATCCGCTAAATTCCTTTCAGTGGGAATTTTCTCAATTTGTATATCATTCCTACTTATAATCTCTCTGATTAGATGATAGCGGCGAAGCACATGTTTGGATCGCTGATGAGACCTTGGTTTCTTTGCTTGTGTAATAGCTTCATTGTTGTCGTAGTAAACCGGTATTGCTTCATCAATGGTTGGAACTACACCAAGTTCTGAGACAAACTTCTTGATCCAGACTGCTTCCTTTGCTGCTTCCGAAGCTACAATATATTCCGCTTCCGTGGTAGAATCTGCTACGGTGTCTTGCTTGGAACTCTTCCAACTTATTACGCCTCCATTCAAAATAAATACGTATCCGGACTGAGATTTTGAGTCATCCTTATCTGTCTAGAAACTGGCATCTGTATACCCACGTATTACCATATCACCTTCTCCATATATTAGGAACACATCCTTAGTGTTTCATAAGTACTTGAGGATTGTCTTGACAGCCGCCCAATGATCCATTCCTGGATCAGACTGGTATCTGCTTGTGACGCTCAGAGCATACGATACATCGGGCCTAGTACATAATATAGCATACATGATAGATTCTATCGCGGATGCATAAGGAATCTTACTCATACAAATCCTCTCGTCTTCTGTGCGCGGACACATAGACTTCCAAAGGTTGATCCCATGCCTGATGGGAAGGTAACCTTTCTTGGATTCTGACATGCTAAACCTTTCTAGCACTCGATCTATATATGTAGACTACGAAAGACCAAGCAACCGTTTTGATCTATCTCTATAGATTCTAATACCAAGGATATAGGTTGCTTCACCCAGGTCTTTCATGGAGAAAGTTTTGGACAACCAAATTTTAACTGACTGTAAGACTGATATATCGTTTCCTATAAGTAATATGTCATCGACATATAACACTAGGAATACGACTGCACTCCCACTAACCTTCTTGTACACACAAGGTTCGTCAGGATTTTGTGAGAAATCAAACTCTTTGATTGTCTCATCAAAATGGATCTTCCAGCTCCTGGATGCTTGCTTTAGTCCATATATGGATCGTCGAAGCTTGCATACTTTGGTTTTATTAACCGATGTGAAACCTTCAGGTTGTATCATGTATACATCCTCAAGCAGGTTTCCATTAAGGAAAGATATTTTCACATCTATTTGCCATATCTCATAATTATAATGAGCTGCTATGGCCAGGAGCATCCGAATGGATTTAAGCATAGCTACTGGCGAATAGGTTTTGTCATAATCAATTCCTTATTTCTGACGATATCCTTTTGCCACTAATCTAACCTTAAAGGTAACAACATTACCTTCCATGTCGGTTTTCTTCTTGAAAACCCACTTGCACCCTATGGGCTTAATCCCTTCAGGTGGGTTAACCAAGTCCCATACTTGATTTTTGTACATGGAATCCATTTTCGACTTTATGGCTTCAAGCCATTTATCCCTTTCTGAATTTTTCAGAACATCTTCATAACTGATAGGTTCATCATCGTTAATGAGTAACACATTGTTCGATTCACTTATGAGAAATCCGTATCTCTCTGGAATATTGCGTGTCCTATCAAACCTACGAAGAAGTGGTGTTGTTTTATGTTCAACTAATAGCTCATCATTATGAGTTATTGGTTGTGGGTCTAGACTAGGTGTCTCTTTAATGTCTATTGGAGTTTCTTGAACTTCTTTAAGTTCAATGCTACTCCCACTATTTTCTTGTAAAAGAAATTCTTTTTCTAGAAATACAACATTCCTTGAAACAAACACCTTTTGTTCCATGGGATGATAGAATTGGTAACCTTTCGTTTCCTTAGGGTATCCAATAAATAGACATTTATCAGACCTAGCATCCAATTTGTCTGATACAGTCCACTTTACATAAGCAGGACAACCCCATATCTTCAGGTGAGATAAATGAGGTTTCTTACTATTCCACGTCTCATATGGAGTAGTAGAGACTATCTTGGTCGGGACTCTGTTTAGTAAGTAAACATCTGTCTTAAGCGCATAGCCCCAAAAGGATTTTGGAAGAGTTGCATGATTCATCATAGATCTAACCATGTCCATCAAGGTTTGGTTACGCCTGTCAGATATACCATTATGCTGTGGTGTATATGGCGGAGTCCATTGAGACAATATCCCATTATCCCTAAGATAATCTTGAAACTCTTGACTTAAGTATTCACCACCTCGATCGGATCGAAGTATCTTAATACTTTTGCCAAGCTGTTTCTCTACTTCACTTCTGAACTTTTTGAATTTCTCAAAAGCTTCAGATTTGTGTTTCATTAAGAACACATACCCGAATCGTGAGTGATCATCGATAAAGGTAATGATGTAGCTATAGCCTCCTTGTGCAAGAGTTGACATTGGTCCACATACATCAGTATGTATTAGACCAAGCAATTCTCCCACTGGTTTACCTTTTTCGGAAAAGGGTAATTTGGTCATCTTGACTTTTAATCATGATTCACATGTATCAAATGAACCAGGTTCAAATGATTCCAGAATTCCACATCGGTGTAATTTGGTCATGCGTTTCTTGCTTACATGGCCTAGACGACAATGACACATATAGGAGTCTATTTGATTATCTATTCGAGCACGTTTGTTACTAACTTCGATATTGAAAACGTCACCGGATAAATCTAACGTGTAGATACCATTGCATAATGTTCCGGTCCCATAAAGAGCACCATTTAAAGTTTTGTAACATCAATTGTTACTAAAAGTTAAATGATAACCCTTTTCATTCAAGCATGAAATAGATACAATGTTCTTTATTAACGAAGGAACAAAATAACAATTATCCAATTCTAAGACAAGTCCAGTAGGGAGCTTTAGCAAATATGTTTCGATGGCAACAGCAGCAATCTTTGCTCCATTTCCAACTCGCAAATTCGCTTCTCCCTTGACGAGTCTTCTTCTATTCCTTAGCCCCTATATGTCATTACATATATGTGAGCTACATGTTGGGACCGGGTGCATGTTGACATGGATACGGGTTCGTAATTTTAAAATTTAATTACGTGCAGCGGAAGGTTTAGCATAAATAGTTTCTCAAATTATTTTAACCACGTATCTAGCATGCAACCTTATGTTGTGGAGACATGATCATACATTTAAAATTTTTGCAGAAAGTAAACTAATTTACTTAATACCTCGCGTAACTCGTAGAAAGGGACGAGATCCAACCGTAGCGTCCCTTGGAAGCTCCGCCTCTATTCGCGTCCACGCCGAGTTTTCTTCGGGATGACTTCGCAAAGCCACGAGTTTCATGCCGACAAGAACTACTAGATTCTCCAAAGGCACGACAAGAATACCAAGAGAGAGATGGAAAGACTAACCACCAAACGAAGAACAGAATCAAGATTCCGGGAGGAAGGAAGGAGTCACGCCCACTTCTTCTTCTTCTTCGGCCTCTTCTTGGTGGTGGAAGCTCACGGCAAAGGGGGAGGGCTCTAGGGCCGGCGGCACTAGAAGAGGGAGAGGGAGAAAAGGAGAGGGAGAGAGGCTAGGCAAGAATCCTTGATCTCTTGGATTAATTTCCAAGCATTGCCTTGGTGCCTTTATATAGTAGCCTCTTAATCGCCAAGTCTCCTCTTAACGGAATAAATTTTTCATAAGAAATTTATCTTATAAATTTTTCTATGAATTATTCCGTTATGTCAAGTTTTTATTATAACTTAATTTATAATAAAAACAATCATGTCTCCCCTTTTATTATGGAAAGAAATTTCTTTATATAAATTTCTTTATCATGGTAAATCATTCATTATTGATTTTATAAAATAAAATAAACCAATCTAAGGTTTATTTTAATTTCCATGAAAAATAAATTTCATTATATAAATTTCTTTATATAAATTTCTTTATCCATAATTTTATAAAACAAACCGCGCTCGGTTTATTTTATAATTTGAACCAAAAAATTCGGTTCTCCCCCTTTTAATTTGGCCGGCCAAACAAAGAGGGTGGGGACCCTCTTTGGCCGGCCAAACCCAAGCCACGACCTCACGAATTAAACTCATTTAATTCGTTCAATAAGTCTTCAAAAGACTTAGCCATATTATGCTTCCGATGTGTCTCTGATAAATTCAGATTCGACTTATCTCTCTTGATCAAAAAATCCAATTTTCAACTCGTTTTAAATCCCTCGGATTACTCGTAGTGCGTGTGACTAAATAGGCTTTCGATTTATGTTGGCCGTCTATAATTAACCAATTATAGAACGATCATGAGTGGCACCTAGTAGTACATCATGATCCCCAATTAATCGAAAGATCAACGGTTGACCTCAGAAATAATTCTGAAACCCTTCAGCAGCTTTAATGAATCGTGCCTCATTCCCTTCACCATCTTATACCCACTTGGTTCAGGACACGGTCTATGTGTGTCAGTCCCCACTTGGCTGACTACGTCACACCTAGCCCAAGTAATGTCTTTCTTGTCCAACGGATTCTAATTACTCTCATGTTTCTGAGAGATTCATACTCAGAACATGTGATGCTCTGGCCAGAGGCTTCGAGTAACAATCCGACGATAGGCCTTGGGTATACATCTCCTCGCAAGGAGTGGTGAATCCTTTATAGGTTCAAACATCTTCGGTCACTTCGGCTTATACCCAACCATCCTGGGTCCACACCTCCTTGGAGATGCTTTCTTAAGATGTCAAAGTATATGTCTCCATGACCAAGATGACTTGAACACCGCAAGTCAAAGGAACATCGCACTTAAGCTGTAGTAAGAACTTCATTGACATATCTATATGTAGATTACCATATGAAGTTTTACAGCTAGTCACTCCAATGAACTTGTAACGACCTGGAAAATTCTCTTAATATTTTCTTAAAATATTGAGCATGTCTAGATAATTTTCCGAGGGACCTAGAAATATTAATATAAAATTTGGCCTAGAAATCCATATTTTCTCATTTAAATTGAAAAGTTAAGTGCTAATGGGCCTTATATGGGCTTTTTGGTACCATAATTATTGGAGAATTCTAGGTAGAAATTTAAATAAATATAAAGGGGTTTTAATGAGAAATATTAACATAATTATGGGGGAATTTTTAGAGAATTTTCGGAATTTTGGGAAAAATAATAGAAAATAAAAGAAAAAATAAAATAAAAAATAAGGGGCATGGGCCAAGGATTGAACCTTGGACCTCTCGTACAACCATGTATGCTTTAACCAACTCATCTAGCAAGGGAATGTTATAAGGGAATGGAATGGAGATTGGTTAAGGCTTAGAAGAAGATGAAGGGTCATGGAGAGACTCTTCATTTACCTCCTTAATGGGTGTTAAAGAGGGGGGTTTGGGAGTTTCTTTCTTCCTTCCATCAATTGTGTTTTCTCTCCTCCTCCTTCCTCATTCTAGCGGAACACTTCAAAGGGAGTTCTCCCTTGGAAAAATTTCCACCAAGGCTTCATCTCCAAGATCTAAGGTTTTCACAAGAGTACAAGAGCTAAGGGTGGTCAAGAGGCAACAAGATTTCCATTCTTCTCTCAAATCTAAGGTTTATAATCAAGATCAACCAAGGTAAGACTCCCTCACCTGTGGTATAATGGCTTTTCTTGAAGATTAACATGATATGAAAGTTTTGTATGTGATGTTTATGTTGGAAAACCAAAGGAAACCCATGAACCTAACCTTATAGGTTTCGGCCACCATGGGTTCTTGGTCTATAATGATGATAAAAATCTAAATCATGTTGTCTAATATGCTCTCATGATGTTTAGAGATTAAATATAATTTTTGAGAATTTTTGTGGTACCCTAGGGTTTCGGCCAACTTCAAGAACCCATGGGTAGGGTTGGGTCTTAAACTTCAAGTATATGTTTTACGTATTATCATGATATAAGGGAGATGGAGGGTGATTTATGTGAATTTCCACATGACCTAGAGACCCTATGAGTTTCGGCCAAGATTGCCAATAGGGTAGAAAGTTAGGACCTATTTCAAGTAAGGGCCCCAAGGGCCCTATGGTAAGATATAATTGATGTTTAATGATTGGTTGGGGATTTTAATGGAATTTTTCCATGCCCCATGGCCTTATAAGTTTTGGCCATCCCTAGGAAGGTGGGCTAAGGGTTAGGGTTAACCCTAATCATGAGCCCCAATGGCTTCCTATGGTCTCATAGATGATGTATGGTTGTTCCTTTACCTTATGCTATATTACATGTTTATGGAATTGATGGAACTCCACCTTATAAGTTTCGGCCAAGCCTTGTATCTAGGGTTTGGGGTGGAGTTAGGGTTCAAAGAATGATGGTTTATGCTTACCATAAAGTATGTATATGTATAGGTTCAAGCATGTGGTAGAAATCATGTTACCCATAACCCTAATGTTTAAGCACCATGTTTTATGTTTTATGTTTATGTGGATGTCATGCTTAATAGGGTTTATTATGAATGTCTTAGGTTTTATGCCATGTATTTGAATGGTAGGTAAAATGTTATGGAAATCCTACCTATGTATGCTTAAGATAGATATCATACTTAGGCAAGAAATGCAATGTTTACCTTATGTATCATGATTATACAAACTCTATGTAGTAGGATAAATATCTATGAAAACATGTCATGTTCGAGGCAATGCGTACCTTCTATGTTATGATCATGCAAGTACTAGGAATAGGAATGATGTTTAGGTATGCATGCCATGTCTATGTAGGAAGATGAATGCCATGTTTATGTAGGAAGATGAATGCCATGTCGTATGAATAATGATGCATGCCATGTAGTATAGATAATGATGTTGCCATGTTAAATGAAAAAAGGACTCGTGCCATGTTTATGAAAGAAGATGCATACCATGTTTATGAATGAAGATAATGCTCATGCCTTCCAGGCATTATGATGTTATGCAATAAGTATGTACAATGAAAGGACAAACATGTGTTAAGTCATGCTTTATGTAACATGGTTATGCTATGAATGTCTTATGAATGATGAAACATGTAAAGTATTTTACTTTATGAATGGGCTTGTACCGGACCGAAGTATGGGTCCAAGGGATGGGCACCTTAAGAACGCCCCGGTTCTGGACTACCGAAGCTGTCCACGGTTCTGGCACTACCGAGCTGTGCAACAGGGATGGGCTCCTTAAGAACGCCTCGGTTCGGGGACTACCGACTATGCTATCCTTACCCTAGTAGGTCGGGGCTCGCTACCTCGGACTTGCTAGGGATGCGCGCTTATGATGTATGTATGTGGTACAAGCCGGGGACCCCAATGATGATATGATGATTATGTTTAAGCATTTAAATGTATGTTTTAAAAGTTATGCATTCTTATGTATATGCATTCCACTCATGCATCCATTCATGTTATACATTATGTTATGTTGATAAGATTTGTATGCTTATTCTTCGTATTAAGGAATATGCATGGAAATAAATGATCTATACCATGATTATGTTAAGAAGATGTTCATATGCTATGATAGGAAGTATGCCTATGTTTAGGCCATACAGGTTGGTTTACTACATGTACGTAGAATGTTTATTATGTTATTATGCCATGCTTAGAATGTTTATCATGTTATGTTTATACCATGTAGCATGCCATGCTTAGAATGTTTACTATGTGTACGTAGAATGTTTATTATGTTATTATGCCATGCTTAGAATGTTTATCATGTTATGTTTATACCATGTAGCATGCCATGCTTAGAATGTTTACTATGTGTACGTTTATGCCATGTCTCATGCCATGTTAGGAATGTTCACTTATGTTTATGTTCATGCCATGCTATGTATATGATAGTGATTCAAGATGTTATGTTCTAAGTAGAGCACCAAGTATGCTAATGATTCATGTGCTCATTATGAGATGATGAATAGTTTTTGTGAGTAGGAAAGAGTCTTACTAAGCCTGTGTGCTTATAGTCTTATTTCCTTATACCGCAGATCATTCAAGGGGACAATGATGGAAGCAGCAGGAGGGCAAGAACGCATGTGTGTGGTAGTGACTTGTCCCAGGAAATCATATGTTGACCATTTATGTTAGAACCTTACCTTGGTTACCTATATGCTTGAATAATGACTTATGGAACTCTATGATGTAATATTAAGTATGATATGATGTGATGCTTAAGTTTGAAGTCAAGATGCCAAGGTTCCCATGTCATTATGTTAAGAATGTTAGTAGGGCATCTATAAGTTAAAGTTATTCCGCTGCCTTATGATGTCTACATGCCCTAAGTTTGTTAACATAACGCCGCTTATGAAAAAAAAAGCGGGCGTTACAGGTTGGTATTAGAGCAGTAACCATCTCACTACACACACATCAAGCCCTCTTCCTGCAGCTTCCAAGTAAGTACCTCTTTACATATCTTATAGTAGTAAGATGTTTTATGATTTTAAGATATGCAAGTATGAATGATAGTTATGATGAAAAGTACCTTTGGATATGTAACCGTGAACAATATTTTATTTTTTTTCATGAATCAAATATTTAGAATTTAAGGGTAGGAAAAGTGATTACATATTTTAATCACTAGGGTAGAAGAAACCGAGTTGCTTGTGTTTTTCTCTGTATATATTTGCGAATTGAAAAAGAAATGGTTTTGGTACTGGCTTGGGCAGGTTTGGTACTAACTATGTCATTTTTCTTTCAATTCCAGATGTTGCATGAGAACTACACTGAGAGGTGCCGCGTGTTGCTGGAGCGTATAGAGGCGGTTGAGTACAGTCCGACCCATGGAATTCAAGGCAACATAGGTTTTTTGGATCGGCTATTCTGGAAACTTGAGCAGGAAGGGTTTCCAGTCATGGATGATCATAGGATCGGAGCTCTGCTTCGTTCATTGCCCAACCGGGCGAGAGAGGTTGCTCATCATATCTGGGGCCAGCACGGATGTCGTATCTCATATACGGAATTATGTAAGCAGCTTCTCTGCCATGAGTTTCCGGAAGATCTGGGGGACTCGGAGGGGGAGCCTGAGATGTACGAGGAGGATCCTGAGCCGTTAGAAGAGGATCCTAAGATGTACGGGGAGGACCTCAAGCCATTCGAGGAGGACCCCGAAATGTATGAGGAGGACCCCGAGATGCTCGAGATGTTTGAGGAAGACCCGATGTGCGAGGACGATCTCGAGGTGTTTGAGGAAGACCCTGAGATGCTCGAGATGTTTGAGGAAGACCCCGGGATGTTTGGGGAAGATCCTGAAGTGGCTGAGGAGATTCCCGAGATAGAGGAAGAGGATCCGATGGAGACAGTAGAAGATCCTGAGGCAGGCCAAGGAGAGATGAACGAAGGAGTGGCAGTGACGGCCATGATGTTCTTTGTTATGGGCCTGATGGCAGCCCATCTATTTCATTGAGTTCGGTTAGTGTTGTGAACCAATAAGGTCTAAGTTAGTCATAATACAATTTGTCGAGAGTGTGGTTCAATCTTATGTTCATGAACCTGATATTAACAATGAGTGACCTATCATATCACACAATGGTATCAAAGTACATAAAGGAAATGATAACGCTATGAGAGTTTCGTGGAACTAAAAAGGAGACTCACAAGTGCACCAATCCATACCCTTCCAGAAAATAAAACAGGAGATCCTAGAAGGAAAGGGCGATGGTTTTCATATCGCCAAAGGGGGGGTATTATACCTTAGGGATCGTCTATGTATCCCTAATGATCCGGAGCTTCGAAGGAAAATACTACGAAACCCCTTATTCGATGCATCCCGGATCCACCAAGATGTATCAGGATCTGAAGGAGAGGTTCTGGTGGTCCGGTATGAAGGGGGATGTGGCTCAGTATGTTAGTACTTGCCTGACCTGCCAACAAGTAAAAGCAGAACACCAGCGACCCGGAGGAGTTCTGCAGCCACTACCGATTCCGGAGTGGAAATGGGAAGACATCTCTATGGATTTCATTTCAGGGCTTCCCAGGACTACGAATGGATATGATGCAATATGGGTAATTGTGGACAGGCTGACAAAGTCTGCTCACTTCTTGGCGATCAAGATGACTTATTCGATTGAGCAACTGGCTCAGTTATATGCCCAAGACCATCATCTCAGATAGGGATGGTCGCTTTACCTCGCATTTTTTGGAATGCGTTCAGACGTCTCTCGGCACTAAATTGCGATTTAGCACCGCCTTTCACCCTCAGACTGACGGACAAACTGAACGGGTGAATCAAATACTAGAAGATATGTTGAGGGCTTGTGCCCTGGATTTCAAGGGAAGTTGGTGTCGGTATCTATGCTTAGCGGAATTCGCTTACAATAATAGCTACCAAGCTACTATCAGAATGGCACCTTACGAAGCCTTGTATGGGAGGAGATGTAGGTCTCCGATCTGTTGGTACGAGGGTGGTGAAAAGAAGGAAATGGGGCTCACAACGGATGTTATCGACAGCGCCACCCGAGCTATACAGAATATTCGACAACGGATAGAAACTGCTCAGAGCCAGCAGAAGAGTTATGCCGATGTCCGGCATAGACCACTGGAATTTAATGTTGGAGATTGGGTATTTCTCAAAGTGGCTCCTATGAAGGGGGTGACAAGATTTGGGAAGAAAGGAAAACTAAGTCCGCGCTATGTGGGACCGTACCTGATTCTGAAAAGAGTCGGTAAAGTGGCATATGAGCTAGAGCTGCCTCCAGAGATGTCAGCTATCCATAACGTATTCCATGTGTCCCTGCTGAAAAAGTGTATCCCAAATATGGACCAAGTGATCGAGCCACAGACAGTGCAAGTGCAGGAGGGCCTAAGCTATGAGAGCAGACCCATCCAGATTTTAGATAGGGAAGTCAAGAAGCTGAGTAAGGAAGTCCCCTTAGTCATGGTACTATGGCAAAGTCAACGGTTCGAAGAAGCTACCTGGGAACGCGAGGACGAGATGAGGTGCAAGTACCCGGAGTTATTCTAAGTTCGGGGACGAACTTTCACGAGGTATGGGGGATTGTAACGACCCAGAAAATTCTCTTAATATTTTCTTAAAATATTGAGCATGTCTAGATAATTTTCCGAGGGACCTAGAAATATTAATATAAAATTTGGCCTAGAAATCCAAATTTTCTCATTTAAATTGAGAAGTTAAGTACTAATGGGCCTTATATGGGCTTTTTGGTACCATAATTATTGGAGAATTCTAGGTAGAAATTTATATAAATATAAAGGGGTTTTAATGAGAAATATTAACATAATTATGGGGGAATTTTTAGAGAATTTTCGGAATTTTAGGAAAATAATAGAAAATAAAAGGAAAAATAAAATAAAAAATAAGGGGCATGAGCCAAGGATTGAACCTTGGACCTCTCGTACAACCATGCATGCTTTAACCAACTCATCTAGCAAGGGAATGTTATAAGGGAATGAAATGGAGATTGGTTAAGACTTAGAAGAAGATGAAGGGTCATGGAGAGACTCTTCATTTACCTCCTTAATGGGTGTTAAAGAGGGGGGTTTGGGAGTTTCTTTCTTCCTTCCATCAATTGTGTTTTCTCTCCTCCTCCTTCCTCATTCTAGCGGAACACTTCAAAGGGAGTTCTCCCTTGGAAAAATTTCCACCAAGGCTTCATCTCCAAGATCTAAGGTTTTCACAAGAGTACAAGGGCTAAGGGTGGTCAAGAGGCAACAAGATTTCCATTCTTCTCTCAAATCTAAGGTTTATAATCAAGATCAACCAAGGTAAGACTCCCTCACCTGTGGTATAATGGCTTTTCTTGAAGATTAACATGATATGAAAGTTTTGTATGTGATGTTTATGTTGGAAAACCAAAGGAAACCCATGAACCTAACCTTATAGGTTTCGGCCACCATGGGTTCTTGGTCTATAATGATGATAAAAATCTAAATCATGTTGTCTAATATGCTCTCATGATGTTTAGAGATTAAATATAAATTTTGAGAATTTTTAGGGTACCCTAGGATCCCCTAGGGTTTCGGCCAACTTCAAGAACCCATGGGTAGGGTTGGGTCTTAAACTTCAAGTATATGTTTTACGTATTATCATGATATAAGGGAGATGGAGGGTGATTTATGTGAATTTTCACATGGCCTAGAGACCCTATGAGTTTCGGCCAAGATTGCCAATAGGGTAGAAAGTTAGGACCTATTTCAAGTAAGGGCCCCAAGGGCCCTATGGTAAGATATAATTGATGTTTAATGATTGGTTGGGGATTTTAATGGAATTTTTCCATGCCCCCATGGCCTTATAAGTTTCGGCCAGCACTAGGAAGGTGGGCTAAGGGTTAGGGTTAACCCTAATCATGAGCCCCAATGGCTTCCTATGGTCTCATAGATGATGTATGGTTGTTCCTTTACCTTATGCTATATTACATATTTATGGAATTGATGGAACTCCACCTTATAAGTTTCGGCCAAGCCTTGTATTTAGGGTTTGGGGTGGAGTTAGGGTTCAAAGAATGATGGTTTATGCTTACCATAAAGTATGTATATGTATAGGTTCAAGCATGTGGTAGAAATCATGTTACCTATAACCCTAATGTTTAAGCACCATGTTTTATGTTTTATGTTTATGATTGGATGCCAGGCTTAATAGGGTTTATTATGAATGTCTTAGGTTTTATGCCATGTATTTGAATGGTAGGTAGAATGTTATGGAAATCCTACCTATGTATGCTTAAGATAGATATCATACTTAGGCAAGAAATGCAATGTTTACCTTATGTATCATGATTATACAAGCTCTATGTAGTAGGATAAATATCTATGAAAACATGTCATGCTCGAGGCAATGCGTACCTTCTATGTTATGATCATGCAAGTACTAGGAATAGGAATGATGTTTAGGTATGCATGCCATGTCTATGTAGGAAGATGAATGCCATGTTTATGTAGGAAGATGAATGCCATGTTGTATGAATAATAATGCATGCCATGTTGTATAGATAATGATGTTGCCATGTTAAATAAAAAAAGGACTCGTGCCATGTTTATGAAAGAAGATGCATACCATGTTTATGAATGAAGATAATGCTCATGCCTTCCAGGCATTATGATGTTATGTAATAAGTATGAACAATGAAAGGACAAGCATGTGTTAAGTCATGCTTTATGTAACATGGTTATGCTATGAATGTCTTATGAATGATGAAACATGTAAAGTATTTTACTTTATGAATGGGCTTGTACCGGACCGAAGTATGGGTCCAAGGGATGGGCACCTTAAGAACGCCCCGGTTCTGGACTACCGAAGCTGTCCACGGTTTTGGCACTACCGGAGCTGTGGAACAGGGATGGGCTCCTTAAGAACGCCTCGGTTCGGGGACTACCGACTATACTGTCCTTACCCTAGTAGGTCGGGGCTCGCTACCTCGGACTTGCTAGGGATGCGCGCTTATGATGTATGTATGTGGTACAAGCTGGGGACCCCAATGATGATATGATGATTATGTTTAAGCATTTAAAAGTATGTTTTAAAAGTTAAGCATTCTTATGTATATGCATTCCACTCATGCATCCATTCATGTTATGCATTATGCTATGTTGATAAGATTTGTATGCTTATGCTTCGTATTAAGGAATATGCATGGAAATAAATGATCTATGCCATGATTATGTTAAGAAGATGTTCATATGCTATGATAGGAAGTATGCCTATGTTTAGGCCATACAGGTAGGTTTACTACGTGTACGTTGAATGTTTATTATGTTATTATGCCATGCTTAGAATGTTTATCATGTTATGTTTATACCATGTAGCATGCCATGCTTAGAATGTTTACTATGTGTACGTTTATGCCATGTCTCATGCCATGTTAGGAATATTCACTTATGTTTATGTTCATGCCATGCTATGTATATGATAGTGATTCAAGATGTTATGTTCTAAGTAGAGCATCAAGTATGCTAATGATTCATGTGCTCATTATGAGATGATGAATGGTTTTTGTGAGTAAGAAAGAGTCTTACTAAGCCTGTGTGCTTATAGTCTTATTTCCTTATACCGCAGATCATTCAAGGGGACAATGATGGAAGCAACAGGAGGGCAAGAACGCATGTGTGTGGTAGTGACTTGGCCCAGGAAACCATATGTTGACCATTTATGTTAGAACCTTACCTTGGTTACCTATATGCTTGAATAATGACTTATGGAACTCTATGATGTAATGTTAAGTATGATATGATGTGATGCTTAAGTTTGAAGTCAAGATGCCAAGGTTCCCATATCATTATGTTAAGAATGTTAGTAGGGCATGTATAAGTTAAAGTTATTCCGCTGCCTTATGATGTCTACATTCCCTAAGTATGTTAACGTAACGCCGCTTATGAAAAAAAAAGTGGGCGTTACAGAACTAGTTCCCTTAACTAGCATTCATGTTTATCTCCAGACATCCCAATGTCACCAGCCAGTGAGAATCAGCTGATTATAGAATAACCCATGCTAGTCTCCACCGAATTGATGGTGCCCGTATTTATCAATTCATCGACTAGGGACAATTTCAATACTTCACAATTGCACATGTAGAGATAATCACTAGTTGTGAATTCATCACAAATTCTCTCATGCTGTGAATTGTATTGCGGGCATTCAGTAAATGAGTTTAAGATCTCAATCAAATACACGAACATGTATACTCAAATAGTGAATATTCATTTATTAAAGTAAATGATTACAATCATAAGGCGATTGCCTTAGGACACTTCTCTCATATTACTAACAAACTCCCACTTGGCTTAATGCCAATCGCTACGGTATCCAATACCACAGGCTCTAACATGACCCTCAAACTTACTTTAAGGCAAGGCCTTAGTTAAAGGATCCGCTAAATTCCTTTCAGTGGGAATTTTCTCAATTTGTATATCATTCCTACTTATAATCTCTCTGATCAGATGATAGCGACGAAGCACGTGTTCGGTTCGCTGATGAGACCTTAGTTCCTTTGCTTGTGCAATAGCTCCATTGTTGTCGTAATAAACCGGTATTGCTTCATCAATGGTTGGAACCTCAACAAGTTTTGAGACAAACTTCATGATCCAGACTGCTTCCGTGGTAGAATCCGCTACGGTGTCTTGTTTGGAACTCTTCCAACTTATTGCGCCACTATTCAAGATAAATACATATCCAGACTGAGATTTGGAGTCATTCTTATCTGTCTGGAAACTGACATCTGTATACCCACGTATCACCATATCATCTTCTCCATATATTAGGAACACACCCTTAGTTCTTCTTAAGTACTTAAGGATTGTCTTGACAGCCACCCAATGATCCATTCCTGGATCCGACTGGTATCTGCTCGTGACGCTCAGAGTATATGATACATCGGGCCTAGTACATAACATAGCATATATGATAGATCCTATCGCGGATGCATAAGGAATCATATTCATGCAAATCCTCTCGTCTTCTGTGCGCGGACACATAGACTTTGAAAGGTTGATCCCATGCCTAATGGGAAGGTAACCTTTCATGGATGTCGACATGCTAAACCTTTTTAGCACTCGGTCTATATATGTAGACTGCGAAAGACCAAGCAACCGTTTTGATCTATCTCTATAGATTCTAATCCTAAGGATATAGGTTGCTTCTGTAACGACCCGACCCCTTGGCCCCTTGGGCGGCCCAACTGGCGGCCCACTTGGCGGCCCTCGGCCCCTTGGGCGACCAAATCCCATTTGGCGATGTTGGGACCGGGTGCATGTTGACGTGGATACGGGTTCGTAATTTAAAAAAATAATTACGTGCAGCGGAAGAATTAGCATAAATAATTTCTCAAATTATTTTAACCACGTATCTAGCATGCAACCTTATGATGTGTGGACATGATCATAAATTAAAATTTTGTAGAAAGTAAACTAATTTACTCAATACCTCGCGTAACTCGATGTAAGGGACGAGATCCAACCGTAGCGTCCCTTGGAAGCTCCGCCTCTATTCGCGTCCACGCCGAGTTCTCTTCGGGATGACTTCGCAAAGCCACGAGTTTTGTGCCGACGAGAACTACTAGATTCTCCAAAGACACAACTAGAATATCAAGAGAGAGATATGGAAACTAACCACCAAGT
The DNA here is from genome assembly GCA_024364735.1 of Boesenbergia rotunda. Classification (NCBI taxonomy): domain Eukaryota; kingdom Viridiplantae; phylum Streptophyta; class Magnoliopsida; order Zingiberales; family Zingiberaceae; genus Boesenbergia; species Boesenbergia rotunda. The sequence goes on along the minus strand of JAGFNQ010007303.1, from coordinate 6,355 downwards.
AACGGAATCAAGATTCCGGGGGAAGGAAGGAGTTGCGACCCGCTTCTTCTTCTTTGGCACCTTCTTGGTGGAGGAGGCTCACGGCAACCCTAGGCGGTGCGCCGACCCTAGGGGAGGAGAGAGGGCGCCGGCCCTAGAGAGGGAAAGAGGGCGTCGACCCTAGAGAGAGAGAGAGGGAGAATAAGAGAGAGAGAGAGAGCTTGCTACTTTATCTCTTAATTGGAATTCAAGCCTTGCCTTGGTTCCTTTATATAGTAGCCTCTCCATTGCCAAGTCTCTCCTTTAACGGAATAAATTTTTCATAAGAAATTTATCTTATAAATTTTCTTATGAATTATTCTGTTATACCAAGTTTTATTATAACTAACTTTATAATAAAGTGACATTCAATAACGAAGATACCTGAAGAGGACGGGGCATCGGATGCCTTCTTCTTCAAGGACTCAAGATAAACCTTGCAATTTCTTCGCCAGTGACCCTCCTTGCCACAGTGATGGCAAGTCCCTTTTGGTGTCTTTTCAGTCTTTTTGGCCTTTTTCTTCTTTCCTTTATTCTGTTCTTTGGCCTTCCTCTTAGAACCTTTCTTCGAGGAACCAACTAACAGTACCGTCTTTTGATCCTACTTCACAGAAGGCTCTATAGTCTTTAGCAGGTTGAGCAACTCAGGAATGGTAGTCTCTAGCTTGTTCATCCGATAGTTCATCACAAATTGTGAATAACTTTTGGGCAAACAATGCAGAATTAAGTCAATACTTGGTTCATGATCCATTGCAAAACCGAGTGTGCTCAGTCGCTCAATGTACCCCAACATCATTAACACAAACTGTGAGGCAGAAGTGCCTTCCTGCATCCTAAAGGTGAAGAGGAGTCTGGAGACTTCGAACCTTTCGGATCTCGTCTGCTCTTCAAACAACTCATGAAGATGGAAGATGATGGTATAAGCATCCATATGCTCATGCTGCTTTTGCAGCTCAGGTACCATAGAGGCTAGCATGATGCAACTCGCAAGTTCAGAATCGGTTACATGTTTCTGATAGGCCACTAACTGGTCTGGAGTTGCATCTTCTGGAGGACGGTTGGAAAGTTGATCTTCAATGACATAAGCAAGCTTCTCTACCTTGAGGACTATCCTCAGATTTCGAAGCCAGTCCATGAAGTTTGGCCCAGTCAGTTTATTGGTGTCCAAAATGGAACGCAAATTCAGAGAAGACATGATCGAGTGATTATCCTAGAAATACAAATTGAGCTTATGTGAGAAGAATGATTAAAGAATGTATCAACATACATAAATAAAATCCTATTTATTTTTTCAAATTGAATTACCCTTTTTATCAATTCGGGAGATCGTAGGAACATCTCCAAATAGGTTGATATCCAACCATAGATAAGAACAACCATGGCTGTGGCCATCAAGTTATTCTTAGCTATGAAGGTAGGTAATTATACCGATTACATATCACATATATATAACTATCACTTTATGCTATCAACTAATTGAATGTTTGCATAAATCATTGGGTTGTTAACTCATTAACAAGTATGCAACATTAGACATAGCACCCAACTGCACCTCTCTTTACATCGACCTTGGCTGTGGCACAACAAATCGATGCTCCAAGCTTAAGGCTGACCCATTAATCAAGAAATAGTTTTAATATGGTTGGAGCTCATTCAACCTTTTAGTCAGGCTTGGATGTGTCCAACAACCAAAACTAAGGATTGACCTCTGACTCCAACTATATTATTCATAAACTAATTCCATGGTTTGAACATGTTGAGGTTCAAGCCGGGCATGGATGTGTCCATCAACCCAAACGAGAAACAAAACTCCGATTCTAACCATATTAATGGAAGGTGTTGACCTTAATATTTTGTAAAGGGTTTTGGGTCTCATTCTTTCTTTTCTAAGCACATTCATGACATTGTGTCATGACTAACGATTTCCTTAATAAAGTATGTATGTGACTTAATTTATCAAGTCTCATTGATTGAATTAGGAACCGGATTTCCTAACTCTAATTTCATACTTTATTCATGGAATTGTTTTGGGAAACAATTTCCTAAATTGTCATAATCAATTTCAGAAATAATATGTTTAAGACTTTGATTTCTCTAAATCAAATCTTTATTAAATTAAGAGATAGATTCCCTTAATTCAACCACATATTATTTTCATGAAAATCTCTTTTAAGAAAACTCTATAGGAAACCATTTTCCTAATTAATTTTGGAGACAACAATATGTTAGAGCATCACCTCTTAAATCAAATTTCCAAAATTTGATCACATATTTTTATTCATGGATTAATTAATTACAATAAATTATTTTCTAAGGGTGGCTCCCCGAGGCTCAGATACCCAAAGAAAAGAAATTTGTCGTAAATCCAATTTGGTCCGCTCCCCGAGGCGTAACCAAATTAAACATGACAATTTTATTCAAAATGGGAAATTAAATTACAACAACTAACTTTAAATTGGACGGCTCCCCGAGGCTCAATCCAAAATAAAGAATTTTGTTAATAATTTAAAAACCAATTCGAATTTAATTGTCAATTAATGATCCATAAATTTGTCTAGACTTTCTTGAAAGAAAGTGCCCAAAATTGCGAGATTTCATAATGGGGTTTCAGAATAATTGTAAGTTTCTGGTACAAAGAAAACTTACATATTTCCAAAATTAGAAAATTTCCAAAATAGGAAATTTCCAAAATTGGAAAGTTTCCAAAGATGGGAAGTTTTCACAATTATCATAAAATTTCAGAAACTAGGATATTTCAAAAGTTTGCGAAATTTCATGAGGATTTCCAAACATTGAAATTCCTAAATCTAAAATTTATCATAATTGGAAAGTTTCCATAATTGGAAAATTTTCCAAAATTGAGATCATGACAAAGTTTTCCGCAAAACAATTATATGATTATATCGAACACTAACCGGATCTGATACCACTGTTGGGACCGGGTGCATGTTGACGTGGATACGGGTTCGTAATTTAAAAAAATAATTACGTGCAGCGGAAGAATTAGCATAAATAATTTCTCAAATTATTTTAACCACGTATCTAGCATGCAACCTTATGATGTGTGGACATGATCATAAATTAAAATTTTGCAGAAAGTAAACTAATTTACTCAATACCTCGCGTAACTCGAAGTAAGGGACGAGATCCAACCGTAGCGTTCCTTGGAAGCTCCGCCTCTATTCGCGTCCACGCCGAGTTCTCTTCGAGATGACTTCGCAAAGCCACGAGTTTTGTGCCGCTGAGAACTACTAGATTCTTCAAAGACTCAACTAGAATATCAAGAGAGAGATATGGAAACTAACCACCAAGTAACGGAATCAAGATTCCGGGGGAAGGAAGGAGTTTCGACCCGCTTCTTCATCTTCTTTGGCACCTTCTTGGTGGAGGAGGCTCACGGCAACCCTAGGCGGTGCGCCGGCCCTAGGGGAGGAGAGAGGGCGCCGGCCCTAGAGAGAGAAAGAGAGCGCCGGCCCTAGAGAGAGAGAGGGAGAATAAGAGAGAGAGAGAGCTTGCTACTTTATCTCTTAATTGGAATTCAAGCCTTGCCTTGGTTCCTTTATATAGTAGCCTCTCCATTGCCAAGTCTCCCCTTTAACGGAATAAAATTTTCATAAGAAATTTATTTTATAAATTTTCTTATGAATTATTCCGTTATGCCAAGTTTTATTATAACTAACTTTATAATAAAAACAAATACATCTCCCCTTTTATTATGGAATAAGATTTACAAGAAATTTATTATAAATTTTTCTTATCATGGAAAAATCAATTCATAATTGATTTTATAAAATAAAATAAACCAATCCATGGTTCATTTTAATTTCCATAAAAGGAATAAATTTATTATATAAATTTTTCTTATCATGGAAAAATCAATTCATAATTGATTTTATAAAATAAAATAAACCAATCCATGGTTCATTTTAATTTCCATAAAAAGAATAAATTTATTATATAAATTTTTCTTATCATGGAAAAATCAATTCATAATTGATTTTATAAAATAAAATAAACCAATCCATGGTTCATTTTAATTTCCATAAAAAGAATAAATTTATTATATAAATTTTTTTATCATGGAAAAATCAATTCATAATTGATTTTATAAACCAATCCAAGGTTTATTTTAATTTCCATGAAAATAAATCTCTTTATATATATTTATTTATATAAATTTATTTATCCATAATTTTATAAAATAAATCGCGCTTGATTTATTTTATAATTTAAACCAAATAAATTGGTTTCCCTCCTTTATTGTGGCCGGCCAAACCAAAGAGGGTGGGGACCCTCTTTGGCCTGCCAAATCAAGCCGTCTCCTCGCGAATTAAACTCATTTAATTCGCCCGATAAGCCTTCAAAAGACTTAGCCATTTTAAGCTTCCGATGCGCCTCTGATAAATTCAGATTCGACTTATTTCTCTTGATCGGAAAATCTAATTTTCAACTCGTTTTAAATCCCTCGAATTACTCGTTGTGCGTGTGACTAAATAGGCTTTCGATTTATGTTGGCCGTCTATAATTAACCAATTATAGAGTGGCACCTAGTAGTACATCATGATCCCCAATTAATCGAAAGATCAACAGTTGACCTCAGAAATAATTCTGAAACCCTTCAGCAGCTCTAATGAATCGTGCCTCATTCCCTTCACCATCTTATACCCACTTGGTTCAGGACATGGTCTGTGTGTGTCAGTCCCCACTAGGCTGACTACGTCACACTTAGCCCAAGTAATGTCTTTCTTGTCCAACGGATTCTAATTACTCTCATGTTTCCTAGAGATTCATACTCGGAACATGTTATGCTCTGGCCAGAGGCTTTGAGTAACAATCCGACGATAGGCCTTGGGTATACATCCCCTCGCAAGGAGTGGTGAATCCTTTGTAGGCTGTTCAAACATCTTCGGGCACTTCGGCTTATACCCAACCATCCTGGGTCCACACCTCCTTAGAGATGCTTGCTTAAGATGTCAAAGTATAAGTCTCCATGACCAAGATGACTTGAACACCACAAGTCAAAGGAACATCGCACTTAAGCTGCAGTAAGAACTTTCATTGACATATCTATATGTAGATTACCATATGAAGTTTTACAGCTAGTCACTCCAATGAACTAGTTCGCTTAACTAGCATTCATGTTTACCTCCGGACATCCCAATGTCACCAGCTAGTGAGAATCAGCTGATTAGAGAATAACCCATGCTAGTCTCAACAGAATTGATAGTGTCCGTAATTATCAATTCATCGACTAGGGATAATTTCAATACTTCACAATGGCACATGAAGAGATAATCACTAGTTATGAATTCATCACAAATTCTCTCATGCTGTGAATTGTATTGCGGACAATCAGTAAATGAGTTTAAGATCCCAATCAAATACACAAACATGTATACTCAAATAGTGAATATTCATTTATTAAAATAAATGTTTACAATCATAAGACGATTGCCTTAGGACACTTCTCTCATATTACTAACAAACTCCCACTTGGCCTAATGCCAATCGCTACGGTATCCAATACCAGAGGCTCTAACATGACCCTCAAACTTACTTTGAGGCAAGGCCTTAGTTAAAGGTTCCGCTAAATTCCTTTCAGTGGGAATTTTCTCAATTTGTATATCATTCCTACTTATAATCTCTCTGATCAAATGATAGCGGCGAAGCACGTGTTTGGATCGCTGATGAGACCTTGGTTCCTTTGCTTGTGCAATAGCTCCATTGTTGTCGCAATAAACCAGTATTGCTTCATCAATGGTTGGAACCTCACCAAGTTTTGAGATAAACTTCTTGATCCAGACTGCTTCCGTGGTAGAATCCGCTACGGTGTCTTGTTTGGAACTCTTCCAACTTATTGCGCCTCTATTCAAGATAAATACGTATCCAGACTGAGATTTGGAGTCATCCTTATCTGTCAGGAAACTGGCATCTGCATACCCACGTATTACCATATCTCCTTCTCCATATATTAGGAACACATCCTTAGTTCTTCTTAAGTACTTAAGGATTGTCTTGACAGCCGCCCAATGATCCATTCCTGGATCCGACTGGTATCTGCTTGTGACGCTCAGAGCATACGATACATCGGGCCTAGTACATAACATAGCATACATGATAGATCCAATCGCGGATGCATAAGGAATCTTATTCATCCAAATCCTCTCGTCTTCTATGCGCGGACACATAGACTTTGAAAGGTTGATCCCATGCCTGATGGGAAGGTAACCCTTCCTGGATTCCGACATGCTAAACCTTTTTAGCACTCGGTCTATATATGTATACTGCGAAAGACCAAGCAACCGTTTTGATCTATCTCTATAGATTCTAATCCCAA
>JAGFNQ010007302.1:0-59103 GCA_024364735.1 Boesenbergia rotunda | reverse complement strand
CTAATTTTTCTCTTGTCCTTCTAGTTGTGCCTTCCGAGAATCTAGTAGTTCTTGTCGGCACAAAACTCGTGACTTTGTGAAGTCATCCCGAAGAGAACTCGGCGTGGACGCGAATAGAGGCGGAGCTTCCAAGGGACGCTACGGTTGGATCTCGTCCCTTACTTCGAGTTACGAGAGGTACTTGGCAAATTTGTTTACTATTCCGCAATGTTTTATTTTATGATTATGTCAATACACCATAAGATTGCATGCTAGATACGAAGTTAAAATAATTTAGGAAATTATTTTATGCAAACTCTTCCGCTGCACGTAAAAATTTTAAATTATACGAACTCGTATCCTTGTCGACATGCACCCGGTCCCAACAGTGGTATCAGAGCCGGTTAGTGTTCGACTTAATCATATAATTGTTTTGTGGAAAACTTTGTCATGATCTCAATTTCGGAAAATTTTTTCAATTATGGAAACTTTCAAATTATAATAAATTTTAGAATTAGGAATTTCAAAGTTTGGAAATCGTCATGAAATTTCGCAAACGTTTGAAATTTTCTAGTTTCTAAATTTTTATAATAATTGTGAAAATTTCTCATCTTTGGAAACTTTCCAATTTTGGAAATTTTCTATTTTAGAAATTTTCCAACTTTGGAAATATGTAAGTTTTCTTTGTACCAGAAACTTACAATTATTCTGAAAACCTATTTTCGAAATCTCGCAATTTTGGGCACTTTCTTTTAAGAAAGTCTAGACAAATTCATGGACAGTTAATTGACAATTAAATTTGAATTGGTTTTTAAATTGACAACAAATTCTTTATTTTGGATTGAGCCTCGGGGAGCCGTCCAATTTAAAGTTAGATGTTGTAATTTAATTTCCCAATTTTAATTGAAATTGTCATGTTTGATTTGGATTGAGCCTCGGGGAGCCGTCCAATTGGATTTACAACACTTTACTTTTCTTTGGGTATCTGAGCCTCGGGGAGCCACCCTTAGAAAACGATTTGTTGTAATTAATCAAATCCATGAATAAAATATGTTTTAAGAGGTGATGCTCTTACATATTGTTGTCTCCAAAATTAATTAGGAAAATGGTTTCCTATAGAGTTTTCTTAAATGAGATTTTCATGAAAATAATATGTAGTTGAATTAAGGGATTTGTCTCTTAATTTAATAAGATTTGATTTAGAGAAATCAAAGTCTTGAACATATTATTTCCGAAATTAATTATGACAATTTAGGAAATTGTTTCCCAAAGCAATTCCTTTAATAAAGTTGAAATTAGAATTAAGGAAATCCGGTTCCTAATTCAATTCATGAGACTTGATAAATTAAGTCACATACATACTTTATTAAGGAAATCGTTAGTCATGACACATGTCATGAATGTGCTTAGAAAAGATGAGACCAAAACCCCTTACAAAATATTAAGGCCAACACCTTCCATTAATATGGTTAGAATCGGAGTTTTGTTTCTCGCTTGGGTTGATGGACACATCCATGCCCGACTTGAACCTTAACATGTTCAAACCATGGAATTAGTTTATGAATAATATAGTTGGAGTCAGAGGTCAATCCTTAGTTTTGGTTGTTGGACACATCCAAGCCTGACTAAACGGTTGAATGAGCTCCAACCATATTAAAACTATTTCTTGATTAATGGGTCAGCCTTAAGCTTGGAGCATCGATTTGTTGTGCCACAGCCAAGGTCGATGTAAAGAGAGGTGCAGTTGGGTGCTATGTATATGATGCATACTTGTTAATGAGTTAACAACCCAATGATTTATGCAAACATTCAATTAGTTGATAGCATAACGTGATAGTTACATATATGTGATATGTAATCGGTATAATTACCTACCTTCATAGCTAAGAAAACTTGATGGCCACAGCCATGGTGATTCTTATCTATGGTTGGATATCAACCTATTTGGAGATGTTCCTACGATCTCCCGAATTGATAATAAGGGTTATTCAATTTGAAAAATAAATAGGATTTTATTTATGTATGTTGATACATTCTTTAATAAATCTTCTCACATAATCTCAATTTGTATTTCTAGGATAATCACTCGATCATGTCTTCTCTGAACTTGCGTTCCATTTTGGACACAAATAAACTGACTGGGCCGAACTACATGGACTGGCTTCGAAACCTGAGGATAGTCCTCAAGGCAGAGAAGCTTGCTTATGTCCTTGAAGAACAACTTCCCACCCATCCTCCAGAAATGCAACTCCAGACCAATTGTTGGCCTATCAGAAACATGTGACCGATTCTGAACTTGCGAGTTGCATCATGCTAGCCTCTATGGTACCTGAGTTGCAAAAGCAACATGAGCATATGGATGCTAATACCATCATCTTCCATCTTCATGAGTTGTTTGAAGAGCAGGCGAGATCCGAAAGGTTCGAGGTCTCCAGACTCCTCTTCACCACTAAGATGCAGGAAGGCACTTCTGCCTCGCAGTTTGTGTTAAAGATGTTGGGGTACATTGAGCGACTGAGCGCACTCGGTTTTGCAATGGATCATGAACTAAGTATTGACTTAATTCTGAGTTGTTTGTCCAAGAGTTGTTCACAATTTGTGATGAACTATCGGATGAACAAACTGGAGACTACCATTCCTGAGTTGATCAACATGCTGAAGACTGTGGAGCCTTCTGTAAAGCCAGATCAAAAAGCGGTACTGTTAGTTGGTTCCTCGAAGAAAGGTTCTAAGAGGAAGGCCAAAGAACAGAACAAAGGGAAGAAGAAAAAGGCCAAGAAAACTGAAAAGAAACCAAAAGGAACTTGCCATCACTGTGGCAAGGAAGGTCACTGGCGAAGAAACTGCAAGATTTATCTTGAGTCCGTGAAGAAGAAGGCATCCGATGCCCCATCCTCTTCAGGTATCTTCGTTATTGAATGTCACTCTATTTCCTCAGATACCTGGGTACTTGATACTGGGTGTAGCTCACATATATGTAATGACATACAGGGGCTAAGGAATAGAAGAAGGCTCGTCAAGGGAGAAGCGAATTTGCGGGTTGGAAATGGAGCAAGGATTGCTGCTATTGCCATCGGAACATATTTGCTAAAGCTCCCAACTGGACGTGTCTTAGAATTGGATAATTGTTATTTCGTTCCTTCGTTAATAAAGAACATTGTATCTATTTCATGTTTGAATGAAAAGGGTTATCATTTAACTTTCAGTAACAATTGTTGTTACATAACTTTAAATGGCGTTCTTTATGGGAATGGAACTTTGTGCAATGGCATCTACACGTTAGATTTATCCAGTGACGTTTTCAATATCGAAGTAAGCAACAAACGTGCTCGAATAGATAATCAAATAGACTCCTACACGTGGCACTGTCGTCTTGGCCATATAAGTAAGAAACGCATGACCGAATTACACCGATGTGGAATTTTGGAATCATTTGAACCCGGTTCATTTGATACATGCGAATCGTGCTTAAAAGGCAAGATGACCAAATTACCCTTTCCCGGAAAAGGTAATCCAGTGGGAGAATTGCTTGGTCTAATACATACCGATGTATGTGGACCAATGTCAACTCTTTCACAAGGAGGCTATAGCTACTTCATCACCTTCATCGATGATCACTCACGATTCGGGTATGTGTTCTTGATGAAACACAAATCTGAAGCCTTTGAGAAATTCAAAGAGTTCAGAAATGAAGTAGAGAAACAGCTTGGCAAAAGTATTAAGATACTTCGATCCGATCGAGGTGGTGAATACTTAAGTCAAGAGTTTCAAGATTATCTAAGGGACAATGGGATATTGTCCCAATGGACTCCGCCGTATACACCACAGCATAATGGTGTATCTGAGAGGCGCAACCGAACCTTGATGGACATGGTTAGGTCTATGATGAATCATGCAACTCTTCCAAAATCCTTTTGGGGCTATGCACTTAAGACAGCTGTTTACTTGCTAAACAGAGTCCCGACCAAGGTAGTCTCTACTACTCCATATGAGATTTGGAATAGTAAGAAACCTCACTTAACTCACCTTAAGATATGGGGTTGTCCTGCTTATGTGAAGCGGGTTGTATCAGACAAATTGGATGCTAAGTCTGATAAATGTCTATTTATTGGATACCCTAAGGAAACGAAGGGTTACCAATTCTATCATCCCTTGGAACAAAAGGTGTTTGTTTCAAGGCATGCTGTATTTCTAGAGAAAGAGTTTCTTTTGCAAGAAAACAGTGGGAGTGGGATTGAACTTGATGAAGTTCAAGAAACTCCAATAGACATCACAGAGACACCTAGTCTAGGCCCACAACCGATAATTCATAGTGATGAGCTATCAGTTGAACCTAAAACTACACCTCCTCTTCGTAGGTCTGATAGGACACGCAACATTCCAGAGAGATACGGATTTCTCGTAAGTGAATCGAACGACGTGTTGCTCATTGGCGATGACGAACCTATCAGTTATGAAGATGTTCTGAAAAATTCAGAAAGGGACAAATGGCTTGAGGCCATGAAGTCGGAAATGGATTCCATGTATGAAAATCAAGTATGGGACTTGGTTAACCCACCTGAAGGGATTAAACCCATAGGGTGCAAGTGGGTTTTCAAGAAGAAAACCGACATGGAAGGTAATGTTGTTACCTTTAAGGCTAGATTAGTGGCAAAAGGATATCGTCAAAAACAAGGAATTGATTATGACGAAACCTATTCGCCAGTAGCTATGCTTAAATCCATTCGGATGCTCCTAGCCATAGCAGCTCATTATGATTATGAGATATGGCAAATGGATGTGAAAACAGCTTTCCTTAATGGAAACCTACTTGAGGATGTATACATGATACAACCTGAAGGTTTCACATCGGTTGATAAAACCAAGGTATGCAAGCTTCGACGATCCATATATGGACTAAAGCAAGCATCTAGGAGCTGGAACATCCGTTTTGATGAGACAATCAAAGAGTTTGATTTCTCACAAAATCCTGACGAACCTTGTGTGTACAAGAAGGTTAGTGGGAGTGCAGTCGTATTCCTAGTATTATATGTCGATGACATCTTACTTATAGGAAACGATATATCAGTTTTACAGACAGTTAAGATTTGGTTGTCCAAAACTTTCTCCATGAAAGACCTGGGAGAAGCAACCTATATCCTTGGGATTAGAATCTATAGAGATAGATCAAAACGGTTGCTTGGTCTTTCGCAGTCTACATATATAGACCGAGTGCTAAAAAGGTTTAGCATGTCGGAATCCAAGAAAGGTTACCTTCCCATCAGGCATGGGATCAACCTTTCGAAGTCTATGTGTCCGCGCACAGAAGACGAGAGGATTAGCATGAATAAGATTCCCTATGCATCCGCAATAGGATCTATCATGTATGCTATGTTATGTACTAGGCCCGATGTATCGTATGCTCTGAGCGTCACGAGCAGATACCAATCTGATCCAGGAATGGATCATTGGGCGGCTGTTAAGACAATCCTTAAGTACTTAAGAAGAACTAAGGATGTATTTCTAATATATGGAGAAGGAGATTTGAAATACGTGGGTATACAGATGCCAGTTTCCAGACAGATAAGGATGACTCCAAATCGCAGTCTGGATACGTATTTACTTTGAATGGAGGCGCAGTAAGTTGGAAGAGTTCCAAACAAGACACTGTAGCGGATTCTACCACGGAAGCGGAATATATCGCAGCTTCGGAAGCAGCAAAGGAAGCAGTCTGGATCAAGAAGTTTGTCTCCGAACTTGGCGTGGTTCCAACCATTGATGAAGCAGTGCCGGTATACTGCGACAACAATGGAGCTATTGCACAAGCAAAGGAACCAAGGTCTCATCAGCGATCCAAACACGTGCTTCGACGCTATCATCTGATCAGAGAGATTATAAGTAGGAATGACATACAAATTGAGAGAGTTCCCACTGAAAGGAATATAGCGGATCCTTTAACTAAGGCCTTGCCTCAAAACAAGTTTGAGGGTCATGTTAGAGCCTATGGTATTGGATACCGTAGCGATTGGCATTAGGCCAAGTGGGAGTTTGTTAGTGATATGAGAGAAGTGTCCTAAGGCAATCGCCTTATGATGTAAACATTTATTTTAATAAATGATAATTCACTATTTGAGTATACATGTTTTGTGTATTTGATTGGGATCTTGAACTCATCTACTGAATGTCCGCAATACAACTCACAGCATAAGAGAATTTGTGATGGGATCACAACTAGTGATTATCTCTAATGTGCAATTGTGAAGTATTGAAATTATCCCTAGTCGATGAATTGATAAAAACGGACACTATCAATTCTGTTGAGACTAGCATGGGTTATTCTCTAATCAGCTGATTCTCACTAGCTGGTGACATTGGGATGTCCGGAGATAAACATGGATGCTAGTTAAGGGAACTAGTTCATTGGAGTGACTAGCTGTAAGACTTCATATGGGAATCTACATGTAGATATGTCAATGAAGATCTTACTGCGGCTTAAGTGCGATGTTCCTTTGACTTGCGGTGTTCAAGTCATCTTGGTCATGGAGACTTATACTTTGACATCTTAAGCAAGCATCTCCAAGGAGGTGTGGACCCAGGATGATCGGGTATAAGCCGAAGTGCCCGAAGATGTTTGAACAGCCTACAAAGGATTCACCACTCCTTGCGAGGAGATGTATACCCAGGCCTATCGTCGGATTGTTACTCAAAGCCTCTGGCCAGAGCATATCATGTTAAGAGTGCGAGTCTCTTAAATACATGAGAGTAATTAGAAATCCAAAGGACGAGGAAGACACTACTTGGGCTAGGTGTGACGTAGTCAGCCTAGTGGGGACTGACACCATAGACCGTGTCCTGAACCAAGTGGGTATAAGGTGGTGAAGGGAATGAGGCACGATTCATTAGAGCTGCTGAAGGGTTTCAGAATAATTTCTTCTGGGGTCAAACCGTTGATCTTTCGATTAATTGGGGATCATGATGTACTACTAGGTGCCACTCATGATCGTTCTATAATTAATGGGTTAATTATAGACGGCCAACATAAATCGAAAGCCTATTTAGTCACACGCAATACGAGTAATCCGAGGGATTTAAAACGAGTTGAAAATTGGATTTTCCGATCAAGAGAAACAAGTCGAATCTGAGTTAGTCAGAGGCGCAATGGAAGCTAAAAATGGCTAAGTCTTTTGAAGGCTTTTTGGGCGAATTAAATGAGTTTAATTCGCGACGGTTCGGGTCGGTTTGGGCCGGCCAAAGAGGGTGTTAACCCTCTTTGGGTGGCCGGCCAATAAAGAAGAATAAACCAAGTTTATTTTGGTTTAATTAATAAAATAAATCTAGTGTGATTTGTTTTATAAATTATGGATAAATAAATTTGTATAAAGAAATTTATATAAATAAAATTTATAGAAATTTATTCTTTTATGGAAGATTAAAATAATCCATGAATTGGTTTATTTTAATTTTATAAAATCAATTATGAATTGATTTTTCCATAATAAGAAAGTTTATAAATTTCTTATAAAATTTATTCCATAATTTAAAGAGAAGAAGAATTAGTTTTATTATAAATTAGTTTATAATAAAACTTGGTTTAAACGGAATAATTAGTTAAGAAAATTTATAGGATAAATTTCTTATAACTAATTCCGTTTAGAGGGAGACTTAGCAAAGAGTTGCTACTATATAAAGGACCCAAAGGCTAGCCCTTGAGAGATCAATTAATTTAAGAGATTAATTATTTCTCTCCCTCTTTCTCTTCTCTTATCTCCTCATCTTCTTCTCCTTCACATTAGGGCCGGCGCCCCATCCTTGTGGATTAGGGCCGGCGCACACAACCATCACCCAAGGGAGTTGGCGTGAGCTTTCAAGGAGAAGGAGAACCCGAACACGAAGAAGAAGAAGCGGATAGCGACTCCTCTCTTCTCGGAATTCGATTCCGTTACTTCGTTGGTTAGTTTTCCTAATTTTTCTCTTGTCCTTCTAGTTGTGCCTTCCGAGAATCTAGTAGTTCTTGTCGGCACAAAACTCGTGACTTTGTGAAGTCATCCCGAAGAGAACTCGGCGTGGACGCGAATAGAGGCGGAGCTTCCAAGGGACGCTACGGTTGGATCTCGTCCCTTACTTCGAGTTACGAGAGGTACTTGGCAAATTTGTTTACTATTCCGCAATGTTTTATTTTATGATTATGTTAACACACCATAAGATTGCATGCTAGATACGAAGTTAAAATAATTTAGGAAATTATTTTATGCAAACTCTTCCGCTGCACGTAAAAATTTTAAATTATACGAACTCGTATCCTTGTCGACATGCACCCGGTCCCAACAATATATATATATATATATATATATATATATATATATATATAGACACACACACACACACACACACACACACACACACATACAGAGGTGCTTTGGTGCGGACCTCTCCAAACGCGATGCTGCGGACCTGCGGATGTGGGCTGCCGCATCCGCCTCTGCTCCGCTGCTTTGCTTTTTTTTTACGCGTTTCCCTCGTGGCAAGTGCCTGATCGGTCACCTTGATCGATCAGGCACTTGCCTGACCGATCAGGAGATTCTGAGGAGTGCCTGATTAGTCTGTCCTTGATCGGTTTGTTCTGATCGGTCGCACTGACCGATCAACGATTCTTGTGATCGATCACAATCTTTCTATGACCACACAGAATGTTTTCTGATCGGTCACCAGACCGTTCAGAAAACCTTCTGTTTCCTCAGAAACTTTCTGGATCGGTCTGTTGACCGATCAGACATCCTGGATTGGTCTTGTGACCGATCTACCCATGTGTTCCCACATGCTGAGAGCTTCATCGTAAAGCTTCCCTTTTTCAAGTGCATTCAGCAGAGCTCCATAAGATACGACTGTCAGTTTCTCACCCTCCTCCACCATTCTAGCAAATATCTGTACATCAACTGATGTTTCTGATGCTTTAGAGCATGCTACAAGGACTGCATTCATATAAAATTACTACTACTTATGGGATCACTTATTCATATAAAATTACCCAGGGTAAATCAAAATGATATAGTGGAGATAAAAGGTAGATTTTCAAGAGAATTAATAAAAATAAAGAAGCTTTCAGAAATGATTTCAGAAGCGTAGCGCAGTTTCTGTACCTGAAATACAAATTGGCTTGGAATTACAAGCAAATGTGCCAGAATACAAGTTTGCTAAGATAGTAAATGTGCCAGAATACAAGCAAATGCGCAGTTTCATGGAAAAGCCATCCGAAGCAAATGTGCAATTATAAACAACAACAATTCATCCGCTAAGATAGTAGCTGGAAATTGTCAAAGTGGAATACAAGAATTTAGTGCCAGCCTTTAGCGCATGGAGGTATGCTCAGGAACTCATCAAACTCTTTCACATGGACGTCGCAACATCAAACTCATCAAATTCTTTCACAGGCACGACGACTGGCTTTGAAGGCAGTCCTTGTGAACCTAAAGTAAAATATTATGAACTATCAAGCTAATTAAGATACTATTGCATGGATATAGCATATTACAAGGTGGATAATCCTGCTACCTCCACTTGAATTGATGCATTGCCTCCCTCAAATTTGCATCGCTCCAACAACTCCAGGGAAATAAGATATCAACAAGCTACAGGAAGATAAAATTTATCTCATTAAAATTCACAGGAATACAACAAGAAGAACACTAATACAAACCTTCATTGCCATTGCAATAAAAAACAAACACTAATACGCTAATACAAACCTTCACTGTCATTGCAATCAAAAACAATATCGACAGTAGCACAAATATTACAATACAAGTTTGCTCATAAGTTGACCATACTTGGTAACTTGCAAAAAACAATATCGACAGTAGCAATATCAAAAAGCAATACCAACCATAGATAATACCAATCATCCTAGCGCATGTTGTTAGAACCTGCAACAATAAAAATAATTATTGATTGTAGTTTTTCAATGAACGACTATAAATTAATAAATTAAAATTATGACAATACTTGATACAGATGCTAAATCTAGTTCATATGTGTCAACACTGTTATGATTATCATCTTCAATCGATCTGATAATTAACACATTCACATATTTACAAAATGTAATTAGAAGATGTTTGTATTTACAAGTAAAAATATAATGGATATGAATTCGTATTGCACACATACCATTGCTGTAAATTTGGATAGTTACGTTTGTCATGTGACACTCCTCGATGTCCGCATCCACGACATAGCCTAGAATTTGATCCTGATTTCTCCTTCGATGATTTCAATATCTTGCCACATCCTTTTGTTCTTATCGAAGAAGGATCAATAATACCAAGTCCCTCATCCATAGATTTTCTCCTTTCACTTTTATCAAGACATGTTCTATTAATGTTCATCTCCTGAATTTTCTTATAGATACAATGAAATTGTTCATCCACGAAGGTTGTCCCCTCATTAGTCAAAGAGGCATCATCAATTAATACTGAAGCTTTATAGGATAACTTTGAGTGTCTCGACATCAACAACCTTTCTGGATCTGGATCCTCCCTCAAATTTTGCTCTCCCAAAGCATATATTGCTCCAACTTTTGCATCTCGTGTCCATCGTTTCAATATATATGTATCAGGCAAATGAAACATTTGGTTTATGTGAAAAAAAGTTAACATATGCCTACATGGAATGCCCTCAAACTCAAATTTTGTGCAGCTACATGAAATATAATCCCTTTGTTTGTCATGTGTGAGTACCCTTGGTTTGGAGGAAGAAGAATTTTAAAATTTCATCACATTATAAACCGCTGAGTCAACTCCTATAAATGCCTGTTGCACATAATAATTATGACTCTCGGTCATTTCATTTTGAAACTCCATCCATTTCTTTTTAGTGTACAACTTAACCATTTGGGTTTCCATTCGCCATGTAGTCATAGTCTTGGGTTGCTCATTCATATCAATATGTTCTGCAACTAATTCATTATGTCTTTGATGTCTCAGTGCTCTATTAAAACTGGTGTTCCAATCCATCAATGAATTCTTATTTGAGACATATCTCTTGAAAAAAGCATGTGAACCTTCAGATCTTTGACTACTTGACATTCCAGCACAAAATATAGAACTAAAATACACTGGCACCCATCTGTGTCGCAATTCATACATCAAGGACAACCAATCATTATTCTCCAAATTAGCACACTTGATAGTCTCTTCCCATGACTTCTCAAAATCATTAGGTATTGTAGAATTTACAATGACATTCTTTATGCTTTGATAGTGATTTCGAAAAGTCAAAGGGGATAATTTTTCTGGAAATTTATTCAGTATGTGCCACAAACAATATCTATGCACTGTGTGAGGAAAAACTTGTGCAATGACTTTTGTCATAGCAGGATCCTGATCAGTGATGATAACGTTTGGTGGACCTGTAAGCATGACTTCTATAAACTTGTTAAGTAACCAAACAAAAGAATCAGTTTTCTCGTCACTTAGAAACCTACAACCAAAAAGAATTGTCTGATGATGATGATTAACTCCTACAAATGGTGCGAAGATCAAACCATATTTGTTAGTGTTATATGTCATATCAAATACAACTATATCATCAAATACACTGTATGCTCTCCTTGATATATGATCAGCACAAAAACACCTAGTAAATCTGTTATCTGAATCAGTCTCATAATCAAAGAAAAAAGATGAATTTTTCTCTTGCTCAAATATAAAAAACTTAATCAATGTTTCAGCATCAATACCTTTTGTTCATCTCTTAGATTTCTTTCTAAATTTCTAATATCTTTTTCTGTGCAGCCAACCCCCTCAGGCCCCTCATACTCTATCTCCAATAATCGTATTTGTTGACAAGTAGGTATATTTGCCTCTGAAAATTGTTTTGTCAATGTTTTCTTTGCTGTTGAAATATTACAATGCGAGCGTAGCAAATGCACCTTTGATGGAGTCGAAAGTGGATGATTATGAGTTTCTATGAAGTTACTGACAACCCAATTAGGTCCAGTCTGTTTCTTGACAAATGCAATATTGGACTTACAACCCGTTCTAACTGCACCACGTGCTCTTTCCCTTGTCACTTGATCAGTTTTTCCATGCCCTTCTTTAAAAAGCATACAAATTGTTTCCAAGTCACTTCATTTGTCATCTTATTTTTCTTGCTCGTGTGGATCCTTGAACTAAATCCAACTTCTTGTGCATATTGATTATAGAATGAATATGCCTCATCTAGTGATATAAATTCCATTCCAATTTTTGATTTTCGATCATCTGCAACTTGAGGAATATATTCCTGATCATCAACTCTTTGCCCTTCCATTTCTAGACGCCCTAAATAGAAATTGCAGGTACAACATAGTTCCAACAAAATAGAAAATCAAGAATCAAGACTAAAAGGAAAGAACAACAGAATATCAAGAGATTAGGATTTCTTAATAAATAATTTATTAACAAAAAACATGATTGCCTAAAATGAAGCATAACTCATATAACAAAAAACAAGCTATCAGGATTTTACATAAAACAAATATAGATTATTCATAACAAAAGAAGCTGTATCAGGATTGCTTAAATACAGATTTTACATAAAGCATGCTAACAAGTGTATCAGGATTACTAAAACAAATACAGATTTTATATAAATAAAGAAGCATAGCTTAAAACAAATACATATCTTCTTATATTGTCGTGACTTTACTTCTATGCTCAAGGCATGAATGATCAGTGTAGAGATGATTTGTTGTGCAGGAATCAAAAACAAAAACATATGTTCTTCTTTTAGGCATGATCCTCTGATAAATTCAAAGAAGTCTAGAAATTCAAAGAATTGGGTATTACCGCTGTGAAAAGGGGATGATCCTGTTGTGGCGAGGGAGGCTGTGGGGCGAAGCCAAGCTCTACTATGGCACGGGAGGCTATGGGGGCGCTGAGCTTTACTGTGGCGAGGATTAGGGCTTTTGTGGGAGATCGAGAGAGAGGGCGAAGCGAGGCGAGCTCTGCTGTGGCGCGGGAGGCTGTGGGGGCGTTGAGCTCTGCTGTGGCGATGATTAGGGCTTTTGCGGGAGATCGAGAGAGAGGGAGAAGCGAGGAGAGCTTTGTTGTGGCGAGGGAGGCTGTGGGGGCACCGAGCTTTGCTCTGCCCGGACTTCCCTCGAAGCGAGAGAGGGCGAGGGGCGAGGGAGGCTTCGGTTTGGCGAGAGTTAGGGCACGGCGAGGGAAGAAATGACACAAGTTGTGGGGCGGCGAGGGAAATTGTGGAGCAGCGCTTCGATTCGGCGAGAGTTAGGACACGGCGAGGAAAGAAATGACGAAGAAATGCATGGCAACAAAATTAGAACGACGAAGGTAAAAAAAATTAGACGCGGACTCGCCACGAGGGCAAGTCCGCAGCGTCGCGCAGCAGTCGGTCCGCACCAGAGCACCTCTATATATATATATATAAGGGCAAGTCCGCAGCGTCGCGCAGCAGTCGGTCCGCACCAGAGCACCTCTATATATATATATATATATATATATATATATATATATATATATATATATATATATATATATATATATAAAAGACGGTCCCTGCACCAGATGAAGCCTGTGCGAATTGCAACGTGCAGTGGAACTCCATTCTGCAATGGAGAATAGTCATCTTCTTAATTTAATAAATAATTATATATGAAAAGATGTGTATCTAACTTATATATAGGAGTATGCAAATAAATAATTAAACAAATGGAAGGGCATCGAAAAAAAAAACAATTGTGTCAGACAGTTCACAGCATGTCCATGGGCTCAGTAAGTAGTTTATTTAGGGGTGTAAAAGTGATATTTAATATCATCGACTCTCATTAAATATAAATAAATATATTATGGAAATTTTTTTATTTGAATATAATAATTTTATATAAAGGAGATCATATCCTCACTGAAATATTTTGTACTTGAGAATTATATACAAGATTTATTGGAGCAATCATCATTAGAGATATCAATTGTGTACGTGTTTACGATATTGTATTATGTATATAGAAAATTTCACTCTAATCTTTCAAAAATTCTGCATGTTTCAAAAAGTTTAATTACAGCAAGTGGGAATAACTTAAGTCATTATTTAAACAATAACTCGCCTTAAAGTTAAACAATGAAGTAATCGAATGCTCGAATAGTTTTTTATTTTATTGTAAAATGATAAACATTAATTCACGGCACAATTATACATAGAAATTTGAGCTTTTCCAAAATTTGATAGTATCATATTTATTATACCTAAGTTTAGTCGTAATATATATATTACTATATATTCTTATACTTGCCTACTTGGTATTTAGGTTTCTATTTCTTCAGGGAAAAAAACTACAGAATAAACTTAAAGACCTTTAATTACAAGTCCCAGGAAGTGGAAACAGATAAGGGCTGCCCAGTTGAACAAATGATGTAATTAGAAGTAAAATTCATCCAACGGATTCTTTTAAATCGCCTTTTTAATTGTCTAGCATGATGACTCGCTGATGTTGAATCTCTCCGTTCCAAAAAATAATTAAAAAATTACTTAATCAATAGCATTTCCTATTCTTTCAGACGATCGATAATTAATCTGGTATCGATGTCAGTCAGGCTGAGGAAGACCTGTATTTCTTTTGAGGACGTGAACTTAATTATTTCAGCATTGGCGATGAATGAATCAGCTCTAACATTATCATGTGCTTCATGCATTTTTAATTCCTTCGCCTTGTTCTGCCACAAAAGAACAAACCCATAATTAAGAGAAGAATAGCCAGCATGGAAGGAAGGAAGACGATGAAATAGATTGGGAAAAGAAAATTCACATGAAAAAAAATATATGAAAAACTCAAGTTAGGCCAGATTTTAGGCATTCCAGCTTTATGACAAATAATTATTTATCCGACAATGTACTTATTTAGGCATTACATGCAGCTTAATTTATTATGCCTATGCTTCTCTATACCCTACATATATAACATGCACCATTAGTACATTGCATTTATTATTCCTCAATCCTTTTTATTAACAATGAAGCAAACCCTAAATTAGTTAGGGCAGATGCAGGTTAATGATGATGAAGATCATGTTGTGCTTATACATCAATTTATGGTCAAAATTTTATTTTTGCCTATTGTTGAGTTTTCTTAATCAGCTAAAATCCCCGTAGGTGCTTCAAACGTCTAACTGGCATACAACTTTGAGGTGTTGGTATAACGTGCAGGCCAGGAAGTCAAAGGAGCTTGTATAAATTCCCTATGGTGCTCGGTTTGTGCATTGCTTAGATGCTTAATGACTATCTAACAAAAGATTTCGTTGTGGTACTCAGGTTGCACATTTCTTGAATGCGTAGGGTGCTAGGCAATCGTTCAAATGCTAAATGACATCATTAGTTAAAAACAATCACAATCATCAAACTCCAAAAAAAAAAAAACCATACAACTACTATGCGTGATTTTCAGAGCTGCATGATAATATGAACGTATACGTACCTTAGATATGAGAGACACAACAGCATCACAAGTACCTTCAAGGACTTTGTCATTGCGACCAGATCATTCTTGTCATGGTCAGATTTGTTCGCATCAGAAATTTGAGAGGGTTCCTGTCAACAGTGAATATGACCAAATATATTAATGAAACAAATTCCCTTATAAGGCATCCAATGGGCCATGGCTGACCGACAAACCTTTTCACTTGTTTTCAGCTACTTTTTCTGCCTGCTTTTCCTTCTTTTCTTGCCACTTCTTTGCTGATTTCTTCTTGACACTCATGAAATACTGACCACTTTCTGACTGAAGATCAAGCTGAAAAAGAATTAACACGCTCTAAAACTAGAATAGGGCACTGAAGTACTGAACTAGAAATCACAATAGACTGATATCCTTGCATACAATTGAATCCCTCTGATACGATATAGCAATAGATGCTGTAGATACCATAGCTGTCAAGGAAAAAATTTACCAACATATCTCAAGTTTTAAGTTAAAGAGAATTCAACAGCCTGACTACATTTTCAAGAAGGTAAACACAATCTTTATGTAATATCCAGTTTAATGTAACTAAAGTATCTATAAACTAACAACTTTGCCAAATGATAAAAAAAAAAAAATAATAAAAGGCAATAAGTAAAAGACATGAAACACAAAAGGGATTCATAAGAAGGCCATGCATAGATAATTATAATTAATTTGCTTGATTACATATTAAACTCCTTTTGAATGGTGCCATCATACCTGAATTATCCAATTACTGGATTTCTTTTGATCATTCCAGTGAATATTGATTAGTGTATTACATATAATTTTGCAACTACAAGAAAATGTGTCAAAATTTTTTAAATTTTAACAAGTGTTGTGCAGACAGTTAGTGATGATTTTTTATAAGAAAATTAATCAAGAAAAAAAAGTAAATTATTTTTTCTCAAACCAGTAAAGGAAAACAAAGGGACTAATGATCTGTAAGTGTGAAGGTCTAGTCTGAGATTTAATGTTCACAAATTGCAACAATAACTTCACCTTGCTTGGTGGCTGAGGAGGAGGGAATGGAGTATATGGCTTCTTCTCCTTAGCCTTTAAACAGTATTCTTGTAAGACAGTAACATATGTGTAAAAGAAATGCAGAATCGTTATACTTTTTAAATTTTGGAAGGAACCTATCCCAGTTCTCATTGGCTAATGCTGGATTTTTGGCAAGTTCACGTTTCATGAGAAGGGTCTGTTTTTGCAACATCTCATTTAAGTGTTCATATAGTAAGAAAGTAATGAATCACTTGTTAAAGCAGTCATGCCCATTTCAAGAGACAAAAAACCTTGATATGGTAAACAGGATGCATCTGGTTATCTATGCAGTCTTCTACTATTCTTGGAACTTGTTTTAGACCCTTAAATGAACCCATGGCTGCAACTGTGCTCCCCTAGACAATTTGTAAGCTTTTGGTTAGAACATGACATTAAGAGATTTTAAATTTGTAGGAAATTGCATAAAGAGAATAGCACCTGAGCCAATATATAGCAATCAGTCGAGATTTCAATGGCCTATAATACGAATCACAAGAGTGTAAGCCAATTTAACCTGAGTTAAAAGAATAAACTACTACAGGATTATCAATGATGTTTACATATTAATCAGATTCTTGATTAGAGTGCAGACCTTTAGAGTAGATAGATTGGGGATTGGGTCCTATAGGGTGTTCCCTCCGATTTACAAATCATTCTTGACAAAATAAATAAAAAACATGTAGATATTATACACACACACACATATATAATAATAATAAGTTATGAAGCCAAAACATGTACAATTAACTACTAGGTAGTGAAGTACGTAACTGGCAACAAACCATTAATAAGTTATGAAGCTGAGCATGTACAATTAACAATTAGGTTAGGGAAAGCAAAGATGACAACAACTATATTCCATACTATGAACCAAAGCAACAACATACTGTAACTTTAAAAATGTGCCTACATAAGCTACTGGCACTTAGAACTTCACATACTAAGTGGAGCTACTGGCACCTACATATGAACCCAACTGAATACTATCAATTAGAACAAGCTACAATGACGAAATGAAAGAGGTTACACTTGAGCTAGCATTCAAGTGATATGAAAGTAACCCAATATGGCTCCTCATTCAAACTTGAAAACAGAAAAAAAAAAAAAAGGATAATGATTAAAAAATTATGGATAATTTACCTTGTTGCGTATAAGGTTTCCAATCTTAATAATATCACATTGCATCTCATCCTTCAGAATTTTGATTGCCGACAAAGGACCAGTAATACAATTAGGCAAACTTGTAAAACAGCTAAAACTTTTGAAACCAAACTATTACAAATTTATAGACATTGAATTCCAGAGTGAAAGTGTTAGATTATGGAAATAATCTCCATATAATCTTTTATTATTAGAATGCAAATAACCACCTTGTTAGATTATGAAAATAATCTCTGTATAATCTTTTATTAATAGAATGTAAATAACCACCTTAATTGTAGCCTAATGATGGTTACACTCATGTACTCATGTATATATTTCACCAAAATGAAAAAGAAAGCAAGTAGGATTTCTTACATGGTATCAGAGCTTAGTTGCAACCCTAGCCATGTCAATGCCCTAGCCATACAGCAACCTCCTTCCTCCTCCACCTTCCCGTCCTTCTCTCTTCTTCTCCTCATATCGATGGTCTAACAAACCAAATTCCATCCTACTCTGCCAGTTAATAATGTTAAGAACTTCATCTCCATTACTCTAAAGATGGAGTAGGGATACTATTCTTCATGGGCGGAGTTGTTTAAAATCCATTGCCGAGCATACCAAGTTATTGATCATATTATCCCACTGAAATCGAAGCCAACCAAGATGGAACAAGAAGAGGCTCTTGAGACTGAGAAAGCATTATGGTTGCGCTTGGATGCAATAGTATTACGATCTCCACAGATCTCTTGCACATCATCTTGGAACCGGATTCAACTGCACAACAAGCATGGGAATGATTGCGAAACATTTTCCAGGATAACAAAACTTCTCATGCCGTTTACCTTGAAAACCAATTCACTCACGTTTAGATGAACGATTATCCTAACATCTCGGCCTATTGCCAAGAACTCAAAATGATTGCCAATCAACTCTCTAACGTTGGTGCACTAGTTTCAAATCAACTGTTAGTTCTTCAGTTAATTGCGGGTTTAAATGAGAATTACGATGGTGTTGCTACATTCATTCAATAGAGTGATCCTTTACCACCTTTTTATGAGGCACGATTGAGGTTAATCCTTGAGGAAACCCGAAAAGCTAAACAGGCAGCTGTCGTCGCCACCGCCAGCGCTGCCGACACCATGCTCCTCACTACCAACAGTTTCATTGATGCTACGTTTGGCTATGACTAAAGTTCGATATCACATTCTGGTAATACATCAAACCGCAACAATAATGGTTAGAAACGTGGTCAGAACCACAATACTAATCGGGAAAAACATGGTGGCGGTAGAGGAAAAATTGGTGGTAGCAGCAACCACGACGGTTGGCAGCAATAGCAGCATCCGTGGCAGCAACAGCAGCAGCCGTACCAGTGGATACCATACCCACTGTCGGGGTTTAGGGGATAACAAGCATGTGCTGCTCCGCCTTGTCCTTACCCCACCTCATCATGGGTTGGTCCACCACCTGCTAGTCAACCCATAATTCTAGGCAATCGTCCACCACAGGCATACAATGCCTAGATGCCACCTCCTTTGAGCTAGGCGCCTACTAACATTGATGCAACGATGCACAATTTGTTTCTTAATGTTCTTGATGAAAACTGGTAAATGGATATCGACGCAACCTCACACATGACTGCATCTCAAGGTACTCTCTCATCCTATTTTAATATGAGCAATAACAAAAGTATTATTGTTGGCAGTGGACATGAAATTCCAATTCGTGGTCATGGACAAAAATCTCTTTCCCCACCTCACCCACCTTTGACTCTAAACAATGTCTTACATGCCCCTAACCTCATTAAAAACCTTATCTCTATGCGTCGTTTCACCATTGACAATAATGTTTCCATTGAGTTTATACATTTGGTTTTTCTATGAAGGACTTTCATACGGGGATGCCACTAATGAGATGTGATAGCACCGAGGATCTATATCCTCTCATCACCACTACCAATCATCAATCCACCTCTCCATCAACCTTTGCAGTTCATTTTCTTGCTTTATGACATAATTGTTTGGGACACCCGGGAGCACTTGTTTTATGCTCACTTAGGAATAATAAATTTATTGACTGTAAAGCATCTTTATGCTCTTGCATTTTTGGGAAATATGTTAAGTTGCCATTTCCTATTTCGAATTCTTGCGTTACAAAGCCTTTTGATATAATACATAATGATTTGTGGACATCATCAATTTTAAATTCGGCAGGTCATAAGAATTATATTCTTCTCTTGGATGATTACACTAATTTCTTATGGGCGTTCACTATTGGAAGAAAATCACAAGTTCCTTCCATTTTCTTGTCTTTTAGTGCACTCATTCAATTTGAGAAAAATATTAAAAGTTTTCAGTGTGACAATGAGAGGGAATTTGACAACGAGTCATTTAAACAAATTTGTCACACTAATGGTATGGTTCTTATTTTTCTTGACCTCACACTTCTCCACAAAATGGCAAAGCCGAACGTAAAATCCGAGCAATCAATAACTTGATTTGAACTCTTCTATGCCACCATCATTTTGGCATCGTGCCCTCCAAAAGACAACATATCCTCTTAAACATTCTCCTAGCAAGATACTCTCCA
This sequence comes from Boesenbergia rotunda, assembly GCA_024364735.1. NCBI lineage: Eukaryota > Viridiplantae > Streptophyta > Magnoliopsida > Zingiberales > Zingiberaceae > Boesenbergia > Boesenbergia rotunda. The sequence goes on along the minus strand of JAGFNQ010007302.1, from coordinate 38,876 downwards.
ATTATTCCCCAACTCAATTTCTTTACCATCAGGATCCGTCCTACATACATTTACGGGTCTTTGGGTGTTTATGTTATCCTCTCTTTCCCTCCACCACAATACACAAGCTACAAGCCCTTTCCACCCATTGCATTTTTTTGGGATACCCGCTCAATCATAGAGGATATAAGTGTTATGATTTGTCTAGTCGAAAATAATTATCTCTAGACATGCTATTTTTGACGAGTCCAACTTCTTGTTTGCCAACTGCACGCTCCTTCTTCCCACTCCTATAATTTTTTGAGTGGCGGTCTGCATCCTCCTTTGCACCATCATCTTCACAGTCAACCTACCTTAGTCCACCAACAAGAAGAAGAGCCCACTATCAGCCAACCTCCTCAACTGGCTCCAAGCACGCCCCGCCCAAAACCTGTCTCTCCTCAGCCATCTATTTCATCAGGGTCCAACAACACTTCCCCATGACCCAGCCCACCTACAACAGCTCAACCGTTAGACTCTTCACCTAACCCACACCATAACCAAACAAGCCAAGCCTTATCTTTGTATATTACAACCCACAACATGCGTGGGATTTTTAGGCCCAAACGTTAATTCAATTTGACGTCATCGGTTACACCATCCCCTATTCCCCGTAACCCGAATGTTGCCTTGTCCGACTTGAATTGGAAAACGGTCATGTCCGACGAATATGATGCTCTTATTAACAATAAGACGTAGAAGTTGGTGCTCCGTCCTCATGTTAATATTATTCGTTCAATGTGGATTTTTTGTCATAAAAAGACATCTGATGGTTCTTTTGAGAGGCACAAAGCCCGTCTTGTTGGTGATGGCAGGTCTCAACAGGTTAGTGTGGATTGTGATGAAACATTTAGCCCAGTGGTAAAACCAGCTGCTATTCGGACTGTTCTCAAGATATCTCTACAAAATCTTGGCCCATTCATCAGCTGGATGTTAAAAATGCATTTGCATGGTCAGCTACATGAAACTGTCTACATGCATCAGTCGTTGGGTTTCAAAGACCCCGTTCATCCAGAGTATGTGTTTGTTGAAGAAATCTCTATATGGCCTCAAACATGCCTCTCGTGTTTGGTATCAACGATTTTCTGACTTTGTCTCCACTATTGGTTTTTCCCATAATAAATTTGATCACTCTATTTATTTATCAACACGAAAATGACATCATTCTTTTTTATGTTGATGACATCATTCTCATTGTGTCATCTAATGCTCTTCGTCAGTCTATTATGTCCCTCCTTGCTGCTAAATTTTCTATGAAGGACTTGGGCCCTCTGAGCTATTTCTTAGGCATTACAGTTACACGACATGCAGGTGGGTTATTTCTTTGTCAACATAAATATACTGAGGAGATAATTGAACGATCAACCACGCCGGTGGATACTAAGGCTAAACTGAGTGTCTCAATCTACTTTGTCTACTGATGAAATCGAGTATAGAGGAGTAGCTAATGTTGTCTCTGAATCCTGCTGGATCCGAAACCTTCTCTTGGAACTACATTGTCCGGTTCGCAAGGCCACATTGGTTTTATTGTGATAATGTTATGCAATTTATCTCTCAGGCAATCCTTGTCAACATCAGGGCACTAAACATATTGAAATGGATATCCACTTCATATGCGAGAAAGTTGCCTGTGGACAGGTTCGTGCTCTTCATGTTCTGTCTCGTTATCAGATTGCCGACATCTTCACTAAAGGATTTCCGCACATACTCTTTGATGATTTTCGAGATAGTCTCAACGTACGACAACCTCCCGCTTCAACCGCGGGTGTGTGTTAGATTATGGAAATAATCTCCGTATAATCTTTTATTATTAGAATGTAAATAATCACCTTGTTAGATAATGGAAATAATCTCTGTATAATCCTTTATTATTAGAATGTAAATAACCGCCTTAATTGTAGCCTAATGGTGGTTACACTCATATACTCCTGTATATATTTCACCAAAATGAATAAGAAAGCAAGCAGGATTTCTAACAGAAAGTTCAACAAAAATAAGAGAATGCAAATGTAAGGAGAAGAAATGACCACTATAATAATAATAACATCTTAAATAACAAATCTGATATCTCAAGGAATCTAAAACTTGACCTAGCAAAGAATGCATACCTGAGGTGCAGGGACACTGCGTGAAAGAAGCTTAATCAAATCCCTAGCTTTCAATATAATGTAGGGGTCCCTAATTTTTCGAGTTATTGAAACCGTCATTGATCCTTCAACCTGATGCAAACATCAAAAACGATTTGTGTAAAGGAATAATCACTAAATTACATAAAATCGAGATGGAATAAGAAGAAGAAAAAAAATCCAACTATAGGAACCAAATTTTCCCCGCAAAATCTACATGAGAAACAAGTAGAAAGTTTAAATGGCTCACCAAATTAAGTTCACATGAGACTCCAAATTCTTTCAATGCAAGTTAGGCCATGCTTCTTGCAAGTACTTCTCTATAAATATTTTCTATAAACATAAGAGATTGCAAGCATCACATGAGAGTGGGAAAAAACTTAGAAGAGAAACTTTATCAAAATCCTTGGGAAAAAAGTGACGATCCCCAACCCTTAGGGCAACAATAACAACGACGACGAACCAGTAAGAGAAGACGCCATCAAAATAGAAGGTGAGAATCGTACCTCGGTACTGAGGGAAAAGGGTGGAGAACGAGCTGACTTCGAGCATGCCGGACTCGTTCCAAGAAGGGTCGAACTTCTCAATCTTCCAGTGATCAATGTTGGGGTCCTCATCCCACGGCTTGGGCTTATAATGCTTTCCCTTGTGCTTCTTTCCCTTTGTCCCAGAAGCAAATGCTTCCCCTCCGCTGAAATCTTCCATGGACGGCGGCAGGAGCGTTGGCGGCGGGGAGGGGGAGTAAGAGGAACAGACGCGGGAAAAGTCCATTGTTTTCGAGCCGGCTCACGGTTTTTTCTACCGACAAATCCATCATCAAACTAATTGGGCCGGATAAGGTCCAACAACAATTATCTATGTTATCACTTAATGTCGGGAGGGCAATGTATGATAATTAGGCTAATCATAAACTTGAGTTTTAGAGTTCGATATTCAATTATAATGTATCATCAAAATTTTTTCATAATGGATATAATAATATTGATTATTAGAATGGTTCTTCATGTGTACTTCTTGAATTTATTTTTACAGCCGATAAAAAACTTCTATGAGGTCGGACTAATCGCCCCAGATTTAACGTTATCAGACGTCATTGCTCTTTTTTTTACTTAAAAAAGTAATTAAAAAGTTAACTTATGGTGGCTTACTTATGAAATATCCATCTATGTTCCTATTCAATTAATAATAATAATAATAATAATAATAATAATATCTAATAATAAGCATATGTGTACGCTTGTAAATAAATAAGCCAATCATAATTGTTTGATAAGGTAATTGAGTTAAATTAAATCGAGTCTAAAATAAATTAAAGTTTTGAAATGATTATTCATGCTTGGGTTAGTTAATTTTTGATGAGCTTGAGCATGAGTTTGATTTGAGTTTGATTCATATGTTATTAAGTTTTTTTAAATTCAAGATTATTTGATTATTCACATTTTTACTTATTTGATTGATTATTGAACTTGATAATTCAAATCTATTTGTTTATTTTAAATTTTTTTTTGTTTATTTAGTATATTGATAAGAGCTTTATTAATAAATATGGTTCATGAATATTATTTACGAATGTTGTCCGTGAACCTTAACGAGTTGACACATATGTGTTTAACTTGTTTATTTAGTTTAACGAGTTTCAAATTTATTTATTTAATCAATATTATTTACTAAATCGAATATTACTTATTGGTAAACATTCGATTCATTTATCATGCGAGCTTCATCTAAATTCTCTCGTATACTTTGTAATTTATTGTCCTCCATTTTATATATTTAATCTAGCAATTAACCTAACTTAAACCCTTTGACCAAACATCAAAATACATGATCACTCCAGACCATAGATTGCTTCAACAACTATATGATCTTTTGATTTGGCTTCGGTGAAGGTGGAAGCTTCTTCTTCTTGTTCTGATATTGAAGATGGTCTTCTCCTCCTCCTCAATCCTTGAAGTGGAGGCTTCTATTATTTCTTCCTTGGATGTTAAGCACTCCTCAACTTCCGGTTCCCTAAGCTCTTGAGTTGGTGAGCTTGATTCTTGGGGTTCTACATGGAGCTCAATTAGTTTGCTCCATAACTCTTTGACATCCTTATACTCACCTAACCTATCTAAAATATTATTAGGTATTAAATTGATTAACATTTTGGTTACCTTGTTATTGATTAAAATTGATGAATTTGCTTCTCGGTCCACTTCTTCTTCTTAAGCGTTCTTCCCTTTTTGTCCTTTAGAGCATCGAAATCTTCTTCTATACACAATCAATCTTCAATATTAGTCATAAGAAAATACAATATTTTACCTTTCCAATATGAGAAGTTGTTACGATCGTATGGAGGTGGGATCTGGATATCCCCTCCTAGTGGACCTTTTGACTCCATCATTTTCTTCTTCTTCGAACACCTTTCTCTTTTGGTGATTAGTTCAACAAGACAGACCTTGTTCTGATACCACTTGTTGAAAATGATCGGATGGCTAGAAGGGGTGCATAGCCGCTCACCCTCAATTCTCTCAATGTCTCTTCCTATAATGTTAGTGCACAAGCGGAATAACAATTAAATTAAAACTAACAAGAAGAATAAACCGATGTAATGTGGTTCAGAGATGGCGTTCCTACTCCACGACTATCCGTAAGGTAGACGAACCTGATCAGTCGGTGGATGAGTCCTTGGAAAACCTTCGGTTAGCTCACGTAGCTCCTTATGGGTGGAGAAACCTTGCCACAACCTCGCACAAGACCTCTGAAGTTTAGACAACTAATTGGCCTTTAACCAAATCCAATTTCGTCAATCTTGCTCAAGCAAACCGAGTTTTTTTAAATAGAACTCGTTTGCTGATCTAGCCATTACTAGTCGACTGGTGCCAACACCAGCCAACTGACATCTATCGAATTTGAACGTTACAGCTCAATATTTGAATTCAGCCAACACCAGTCGACTACACAGAAAGATCAGTCGACTGATCTTTCTGTGTCCTAAACCAGTTGACTAGTAAATCCTAAACCTAGGATTTCTCTTCTCTAGTACATTTCACTCACACTTGAACCCTCACGATTTACTTGTCTCTGCTTTGTAGCCTTGACTATTGCCTTCAAGTCTTCTTCGCTTTGGCTCTTGTCTCTCGGATGCATACAAACCCGTGGCTCGTCTCTATGTCATCATTCGCGTATGCCTTTGGTTCTCGTCCATCTGATGCACACAAGCTCGCGGCTCACCCTCATGTCATTTTTCGCGTATGCCTCGAATTGCGTTCCCTCATCTCATCATTGTTGCCTTGTCCATGGTCCCTCGGATGCACCATCCTTCACCGAACCCGAACCGTCAAGCTGAGTCTACTTGTATCCTGCAAAACTTGCACACTTAAACACATAACAAATACAAGGGCAAATCTAACTTAAACTCTTTGTCCAAACATCAAACACACATAGTCTCACGGACCATAGATTGTCTCAACAATAACAACTACAATTTGTAATTGTTGACTGAAATAACCCCACGGAAGTTTTCCATCGGCCGCCTAGTGTCTCAGGATTCAAGCCCCATTTGGAGAGAAAATTCCTACAAAATATGTCGTAACTAGAGATCGAATCGTGAATGTCTAGGATGACAACTAATAGCCCTTCCGCTGCACCATAATTGATACAATATGAATGATGTTAAATAAGATAAATATATATTATAGTAGTTATAAAATCATAATTGTAATTGTAACAATTAAGAAGTTATATCTATTACAAAATATGAATATTATTGAATAGATCAAGTCTGCTCGACCAATTCAAAACTTAAATTTAAAACCGACTTGTCAAAAAATCAAAAACGACTGATGACTATACTTGAAGGCAGTTGTATAATTTTACAAGGGTTTGGGTTGTAGAGTAAGATATGCATTTATAAAAAAAATAAAAACTAACACACCTCGACCTTGATTATTAAAATACAAAGCTTATTTTACGGATTACAACAGCACCAGCAGAAAAGCAAGAAAAGATTCTGTCACATTCTTCAAAACAAAAATTTACAATGAGAGTTGTTCAATGAGTAAGGAGGGATCACATGCTTCAAAACATAATTAAAAAAAATCAGATAACAGTGAGAATTTGAAATGACTAATTTAATTTTATAAAAAAATTTCATCGTCAAAATAAATTAGAAAATATTTGTAATAAACCATTCAAAAATTTAACATCATGATTATATGTTTCATTCAGATAAAATTTTAAAAAATATTTGTAATAAACCATTCAAAAATTTAACATCTTAGGATTATATGTTTCATTCAGATAAAATTTTTATCTATGAACTGTGACAATTTAATACCCTCCTACTCTAAAAAAAAATGATACGAGGTTTTTCCAACCTCGAGCGGTCGATCCGGCCTCACGGAAATTTTTCATCGCCCGTCAGGATAAATCAGGAAGCGTTCACGGTGGCCGGTCTAGAAGCCCAGCGTCCTAGTGTTCACGTCCTATTTGGAAGAAAAATTTCTACAAATACGTCGTAGTTGGAGATCGAACCGCGAATGTCTAGGATAACGACTAGACGCCTTACGATGGGTAGGGATCCTCTGGTCCCAAAATCCCTGATCCATCCCTGGTCCACACTAAAATTGCGGCTGGATCGTGATTGCGATCCGACCGTAATTTGTTTCGATCCCCTCTAGGGTTCACCGTGCCCCTCAGGTTATAGTTTGGGTTCGGGCGGGTGGCCGGAGGCCACCCGACGGCCTAAACCCTAAATCCAGATTTAGGATTTAGGATTTAGGGTTTTAGATTTAGGGTTTAGGCCGTCAGGTGGCCTCTGGCCACCCGCCCAAACCCAAACTATAACTTGAGGGGCATGGTGAACCCTAGAGGGGATCGAAACAAATTGCGGCCGGATCGCAATCACGATCCAGTCGCAATTTTAGTGCGGACCAAAAATGGACCAGGGTTTTTAGGACCAAAAGATCCCTGCCCCCTTACGATTGTACCATAATCCCGGAGGCAATACCCTCCTACTATCTCATACGGCCGGGGGCTTCAAAACATAATAAATTTAGAGTGAGAGTGGTTCCATAAGCAAAGAGTGATCAGAACCTTTGCCAACATGAAACATGGTAAATACTGCAATTGAACTTTGATGATGATGTTTCAGACGGTCAACGAATTGAAATCCAATAAATACATTAGCAGACTTGGTACGTAGGTATGACTAAAAATTGGACTGATCAAATATTCGATTAAATTACATTTAAAAATTCAATTTAATTAATTCGATAATTTCATTTTTTTTTCAAAAAATTAAAATTTTCATTAATTCATTCTGATTTTAATTTTAAATTTCTTTATTCAATTAAATCAAATAAATAAAAAAAATTATATCGATAAATTTCTATGAAATAAAAAAAATTACATTTCAATTAAATCAAAAAATTTGATTAACTAATTTTTGCTGGAATTAATTAATATTTTATTAATTGATTCATTTAATTTTTATTACAAAATAGATTTGAAAAAAACTGATTAATTCGATTTGATTTTAACCGACTAATCGCCTCTAAACTTGAGCATTGCTCCAGCAAACTCCTATAAAACACAATTAAATTAAGGTCATCCTTTTTAAAATAGATCGTCATTTGGCAAACACACATCCAATTAGCATATCTATAATTCAAAACCCACAGAATCAACAATCAAAATTACATGATGAGAAATACATTGACAGTGTACAAACTGCAGGGTGTCAGATTTTCACAGGGTGATTAATACGCAGGGTGTCAGATTTTCACAGGGTGATTAATACTGGTGAGGCTGGATTGCTCAACTGCTAATGAACAACATATACATCCTCATATTTACGGGAACATACCTAAACTAAATTATTTTTTTATCGATAAATTACACCCTGCAATCGATATTTGCATGAATGAGGAACTGGAAATTAGACCAGAAGGCTTTCTACCACTTTCAGTGGTATCTAACCATGATTACTTAAACACTAACTAGATAATATCAGATCTTTCATACATCACGTAACATACAGTTCGGTCACAAAGTCGATGTCCCAAGTTATCATCACCAGTGTGTTTTACATCATTATCCTAGACCATTAGTCCAGCCGCCATCTGATGCAATGAGTAACTGGCTTCTGTTGTCACACAGAAATTTGGTGTCAACAATTGAACAAGAGTTCCATGGCGAACTTAGCAAACGACGAGAAAAATTCACGACTGAATAATACTGCAACATGTCATGCAGATGGGGAAAAAAAGTACGGACATTTTGGGATGAAAATTATAAAGTAATCAATTGGACAGAGATGCAGAGCTTAATGGATTTAAACAGTGAGAAGATGCAAAAAGAAACAAGGTCTCTTGGCCTATAAACCCACAGGAAAGCCTTTGGTATTTCATCCATCAAAAATAGTATACTTGCAGTAGATAACATTGACAAGCCTGTTGTCAACCATTAACAGCGAACTACAAATTGCATGGATTAGCAGCTTTCCATGAAATGAAAAGCAAGCTTGAAAGTATAGACTTGCAAAAAAATCATTAAAAACTAGAAATAAATTAGGCCACTAGCATGATATGCTACCCAGTATATAACTAGGAGAATGATCTCCATCATTAATGTGTAAATAAACTGAATACTTGACAACGATCAGATCAAATGTTATATAATAAATTATCTGTTTGACGTTCTAAATACAAATTGAATTAGTTTAGTTAGTTATTTAATAAAATTAGCAATTTAAGATTATTTACTAGTGTCAGTTATATTTATTGTTTCACTTATTTAACTTATATCTTGATACACTCTCTAATAAATTGATGAATTTAAAATGTAAATAATGCAAAATACAACAATGCAGATATCACATTACCTTGCATAGGATTCAAGGAGAATAAGAGTCATATAGTCAATTCCAAATAGTTGGAACTAACATGGCTTCATGACAGTTGAATGAGGGATTACATCCAAGTGCCAACCACAAATAGTTGGGATTAACATGACATGGTATAATCACAAAATATAAAAAAAAAAAAATCGCATGCACACTAGTGGCATTATTTGTACCACACACAAGGTATGCCATTTAGAATAGATATTATCCAATGCATTTCTTTAGTTTAAGAAGGCATTGCTTCTGTTCATTTCTTATATCTATATTTTGCACATAGACCAGTTAGATTTGATCAATATGAATAATACTACATCTTTTGACAAATCGAGTCTTATGCAATCAATAACAATAACAACAACAACAATCAAGTCTTTATCCTACTAAATAGAGTCGGCTATATGAATCCTCCTATATTATTAGGCTCGATCCCCTCATATCTATATTTAAATAAACTTTATCCTCTTTTATCGTTGCTTCAAGTCTTAAGCAACAAATGTAGGCAAAAAAATAGAGAAAAGAAAGTAAAGATGAAACTTCATGAATCAGAGAGTGAAGCAATTATTACTGCCTGAGGCAAAGTGATAGCTCTATCGATGGTAAGTATGCTGATGGAAGGACTTCCAGCATAATGAACAGCCAAAATGGTGGGAAGATATTAGTGTAGATTCTCTGCAAAATCTCTAGGTGTACCAGAATACATTCTGGAGCATAAGGAAGTGCCTATAGATTGGATTTGATTGCAAAGGGAGATGGAACAATTTAGCAAAAATAAGGAAAATGATAAATGGGGAAGCAAAGCTAAGAAAATAGCTTATACTTGGTGGAGTCGTTATAAATGTGATGGTTCCAAATAGGCAAAGGAACAGTTGCAATGAATTTTAGCTCATGTTTTGCCTCGAGAAAGTCCCCTACCAAAAATGTCAACAGAGTTATTGAGAAGCTAGCATACTTGAGTTTCATAAGCAGTAACTTAAATAAACCTAGATGCTTGTGAAGTTCAAAATGTTATTTATAAGTGGACAGAAAATGGCTATGTACAATACAAGGTATCTTGCAGAGGTCTTATAAAGTGTGGAACAATCCTACAATTTGCATTGAGAATTGAGGTACAACATGGCCACATCATATCTGAAGAGCATGGTAATGATTGCATCAGTCATGCATCAACTACTGATGATTGTAATAGTGATCAATCGACTAGTGGAGGTATCTTTACCAAAAAATAGCATAACGTCCTAGTTAAACCCTTTTTGACTAGTTTCTTTTAGCACTCCATAGAAGTACTAAAATGAAACAGAACGCATAACATATATCTCACAAGCACTTCAGAAAGCATAGAATTTTACTATGTGAGACATCTCAGGCAAGATTGATATTATAGTTAGACGTAACAAATAAATTGTACCTTTCCAAAATGTTCATGTTCTAGGTGAATGTGCAGCATCTGAACCATATGCAGAGGAACTTTCACTATCAGAATCTGGAAAAAAAAATAATCCTTAAGTATGATGCATAGGTCACAAATACTTGCAGCATTCAAGTTACCAAGAATAAGAACGCAGTAAGCATGCTACCAGTAGATGAAGATCCTGAATCACTACTAGAGCTGCTTGAACTAGATCTACTTCCATTATCTCCCTTCTTTTCCCCTCCAACTGGCGATGAAGAAGCTACATACTTCTCAGCCACCACTGAATGTCAAATAAATCTGTAAGCAACATATGATAATAATGTAATAGAGAAATATCATCTGTAGATACATGTAGTTCACCTTTCTTGCTATTCTCAGGCAATTCAGTGACAATTGGATCATGGATCTGAAAAAAGACACATAGTATAATAATTAAACATGTTATGCATTATAGCTATAACGAAAACATAGAAAATTAAGATATGGAAACTCCAACCTTTTCATGTGATGTTTCACGTGCATCAACTTCAGCCTCAGGCTTAGAGAGAGTTGCAAGCTCAGCCTTCCTCTTGTTCTTGCTCAAACTCTTCTTGTAATTTGTGATAAATCTATCCAACTCCCAAAGGGTCTCCACGTCAACGCTATCTATATCAACTTCAATCTCGTCATCATGCTGGCTAAGAGAAGAATTTCTCTTCTTAATAATCTGTACAATGTTCTCCAACTTCTCTGGAGGCAAATTTTGCAAGTTATTACTGAGCCTCTGCTTCTCCTCAAAAGTCATGTCCCTCTTATTGAGATCCTTGGCCTTGGGTTTCTTTGGAGCTGGTCCTCGACCTATGTGCATTGGTTGGCTCACTGGTTTTATCTTTTGTTCAACTGCCACAGGATGCACAGTGGAGTCGGACCTCTCCAGCATTCTCATGTCAACAGGTCGAGGCTTCTTTGAGGTTGGCGGGTAGGCAAGAAAGGAAAACTCACCCTCAATAGCAGGCCACTGCTCCTCAAACAATTGCAGAAGTTGATCGGCCATGACATGGACGTCCTGTCCCTTGGGATTGTAAGTCATGGCATTGCGAAAGGTCAGCCTAACATCCTCAGCAAAATCTCGTGGGGAGCTGTACCAGTTCTTAGCAAGCCGAGACTTAACTGTGCCAAGGTCCATTGGATGTTTGATAATGGTATAGTAATCATGAAGGCCAAGCGCTTTGGCATCAACTGGCTTGTTGAACACCCAGCCAAACTTGTGCTTGATCAACTTGGAGAGAAGCACGCCACAGCTTTTGAATGCCTGTGCATATATCTTCTTCTCTTCCAAATGGGAGCTGTTGTATTCAGATAACCCTAAAGATTGTTTCTTTCCAGTGTTTGTCTTGGATTTCTTTTGGCTATGCAGATCAGGCTGTGACAACTTATCCTTGCCCAGAAGAAATTCAGAATTCTTGTAGTATTGGTTGGCCTTAAGCGTTCGCTTCTCCTTCTCTGCTCCATCGCCCATGGTATCATTCGTGGCATCAACGGAGACGCTGAGGAAAGGGCGGAATTGTCCAGAAGGTGCAGTCGTAGGAGTGGCTGCCTCCGGTGCCCTCTTCGTGGAGACTGGTGTGTTAGGATCGGTAGCCGAGAGCTGTGAATGTGCGTATCCGGCAACGGAGGCGACCTGGAGCTCATGGGCCTCCAGCCGCCTGTAGAGGACACGTATCTGCTCGAGTTCGGAAGCCAGCTTCCTGCGCAGGTCCAGCGCCTCCTGACGCGAACTAGGAGCATGACTGACGGTGGCGATGCGGCCACGGCCATTGGCGGCGGCGCCCAAAGAGGGCTCGGCTGGGAGCCGCTTCAACCTGGACGAGCCATCGTCGGCGACCAGCGGAAGATGCGAGTTCTGGCGGCAAACGGAGCCGAGTTCCTCAACTTCTTCTTCTGCAGCCGAGGTCTGCGCAATCGGCTGAGAATTAGGCGACGATCTGGGGATCTTGCTAAAAGGCTTGCGCGAGTAGACCTTGCCGCTCTCCGCCCACCGGTGATTTCCGCGGGAACCTTCGCCTCCGGCGCCGACCAGCGGCCCAGACGCCATGAAATCCTTTGCCACGTTCGTTTAATCCCTACACCGACAGAAAAGGGACAGGAAAGAATCGAACACAGCTGCAATCTCCCCTAGGGTTCGCGGAAGAGTAGAAACCGAGATTTCACGGAGAGATCTGAGGAATTCGCTGAGGTCAAACGGATCGGACGAGCCGAGAAGCGGAAAAAGAGGATTTTGCTTGCGATTGGGTGCTTCGCTTTGGCAGACTGCGAACAAGCGAAGTGGAAGCCGGCGTGTGAAAACAAAATGGTGCTCGATGACGGTAGGAGTGACAACATCGCATTTACACGTGGCAATTATCTATTCGATAACGTACATGATTTTATTGGTAAACAAGATTCTTAATTTCCTTCCTTAATATATATATATATATATAAGAATCTTATTTACCAACGGGAGTATGCTATGTTAAAGATTTTACCCTATAAATTTTATATAAATCTTAATCGTTTTTCAATTTATTTTTTTATATTTAAAAAAAATTAAACGGTATAATCATAAATTAAAAAAAAATAAATATACTTGGTCCAAACTAATTTACACGGTATATATATATATATATATAAATCTTAAATCAAGTAATCATAACTTTAAAAAATTAAAGTAAAAATAAAAATATATACTTGGTCTACACCAATTTATATGGTAAGGTCCTTGGCATGAGAGATGTTTGAATAAATTTAGGTGCCTCGTCAGTTTTTTTTTTAATTTTTTTAATAAACAATTTCACAAATAATTCATTAATCTTATAATATTCCGTTAGTATTTAAAATTTATTATCTCGAATATTATAATATAAGAGGGAAGTCTGAACTCTAAGGAAAAATCTTATTAACTTAAACTCACAACACAATCTTTAAATCCTAAAATTTTAAATGTTAAATACATATAATATATCCGTAAGTATTTAATTTTTTTTATCTTGAACACTATAACCTAAGAGGGAAGTTTAAACTCACAATAACCAATCTCTAAATCCTAAAATCATAAACCCTAAATATATTTAAAAAATAAAAAAAAGTTTTATTCTGAATTCACTTTCCCAAGCACCTATATTCAATAAAGGCGCTTGGGAAAGTATTTGGGTGCCTGTATTCAATATAGTGCCTCGAGTTCATAGAGGCGCTCGACGCAGATTCTATAGTGATCCCGGCCTTGCCTACGGGTAGGGGCATAGGCCGGGCCCACTAGCCAGCCTGGCGCCACGAGGGCCTGGTAGACAGGTCAACTGCCTTAGTAGCAAGTAGGGCCCCGCGCCTAGATACCCTTCCGAAGGGAAACGGGGAAACAGGTCCATCAGATCGTCTGAAAGGGTGACCGGGCCCCCTCCCAGCCAGCCAGCCCCGTAAAAGCCCCGGTCACGCACACTGATTCACCCCGGCCCAGAGCTGGGTTTTGCACCCTCGGTAAGGTCAGGTCTAGTGATAACCCCCGATCCAGGACGTACCCCGCGCCCCCTTTTTTCTCCCCACCAGTCGGACGCGTGGCGACCCACGCTCCCTGGTCTACACCCGACTCGGTCCCCGGCACACAGAGACCGGCCAGTCGGATCTCGGGGTACAGGCTGTCCCGCCCACGCACCCCTTCATATCCTTACTTCCGGGGTACGATCCTGTTAACAGGGTTCCTCACGCTTCACCTACCGACTGACATCTCCTCGCGGCCATCCCGCACGTCCAGTACTTGCGTACTGCGCTTCCAGTACCCTCGTACTGCGCACCCAGTACTCACGTACTGCCGGAGCACCCCCGCGCCATGCCGCGCCTCACCTCTGTGCTCCACGCGGGCTGACAGTCATCACACCCCGTCCCACCTGTGCGGACAAGGGTTGTCAGCTCCCCCCGGTTATAAAAGCTCGGCACTCCCCCTATCGCAGGTACCGCGCCGCGAGCTCTCGCATCCCTTACCCCATCTCTATTCAGTTTCCGCTCATCTATACTGGGGACTGACTTGATCGTCGGAGTGCCTGACCGGGGATTCCCCCGGCGGGTTTGCTGACGGTCTCTGTTTTGCAGGGGCGAGGCGAGGCGCGGCCGACATCCGGCCACTTCATCGGTTCGCGACCCCCAGGAGGCCCGTCCGGCCCGTTGGGCTGCCACTCCACTCCGCGACAGGATCAAAAATGGCGCTAGAAGAAGGGACACCAGCAGCCTGATCGGAAGTGGAAATGGGGGATCCATACGGGTTTCGATGGTCAGCACTCCCTAATAAGGCGGGTTTTTCTTTACCTACTTTCAGAAAGGGCATTAGCGCATCGGAGGCCTTGTTGTGGGTCCCTACGGGGCAGCCCTGGATTTGTTCTATTCTTTGGCAAGGTGGATAAGGGAAAGTATGTAGGCTACATCTTTCGCGCACCTAATATCTGGCCTCATGGATGTACCGCACTTATGCTATGCATTCCGGTGATCCGGCCTTCTGAATACAACTCACCGTATGCTGTGTCTTTGGGAATCTGGATATATTTTATATACACTCGCCGCGTGTCTGAAAATTGGATCTTCCGGATGTCTCTCATATATGTAGTGCTTCCTTCTGGAATGGTTTTCCTGAAAGAGTAGTCGTTGCTGCATTACCCTCGGCGATGCCCTTGACCGGGAAGCCTCGGCGAGGCTCTCAGGCGGCGCGTGGCGGCCCACGCTCCCTGGGATGCCCTCGACCGGGAAGCCTCGGCGAGGCTCTCAGGCGGCGCGTGGCGGCCCACGCTCCCTGGGATGCCCTCGACCGGGAAGCCTCGGCGAGGCTCTCAGGCGGCGCGTGGCGGCCCACGCTCCCTGGGATGCCCTCGACCGGGAAGCCTCGGCGAGGCTCTCAGGCGGCGCGTGGCGGCCCACGCTCCCTGGGATGCCCTCGATCGGGAAGCCTCGGCGAGGCTCTCTGGCGGCACGTGGCGGCCCACGCTCCCTGGGATGCCCTCGACCAGGAAGCCTCGGCGAGGCTCTCAGGCGGTGCGTGGCGGCCCACGCTCCCTGGGATGCCCTCGACCGGGAAGCCTCGGCGAAGCTATCAGGCGGCGCGTGGCGGCCCACGCTCCCTGGGATGCCCTCGACCGGGAAGCCTCGGCGAGGCTCTCAGGCGGCGCATGGCGGCCCACGCTCCCTAGGATGCCCTCGACCAGGAAGCCTCGGCGAGGCTCTCTGGCGGCGCGTGGCGGCGTGTGGCGGCCCACGCTCCCTGGGATGCCCTCGACCGGGAAGCCTCGGCGAGGCTCTCAGGCGGCGCGTGGCGGCCCACGCTCCCTAGGAGGCCCTCGACCGGGAAGCCTCGGCGAGGCTCTCAGGCGGCGCGTGGCGGCCCACGCTCCCTAGGAGGCCCTCGACCGGGAAGCCTCGGCGAGGCTCTCAGGCGGCACATGGCGGCCCACGCTCCCTAGGAGCCCCTCGACCGGGAAGCCTCGGCGAGGCTCTCAGGCGGCGCGTGGCGGCCCACGCTCCCTGGGATGCCCTCGACAGAGAAGCCTCGGCGAGGCTCTCAGGCGGCGCGTGGCGGCCCACGCTCCCTGGGATGCCCTCGACCGGGAAGCCTCGGCGAGGCTCTTAGGCGGCGCGTGGCGGTCCACGCTCCCTGGGATGCCCTCGACTGGGAAGCCTCGGCGAGGCTCTCAGGCGGCGCGTGGCGGCCCACGCTCCTGGGATGCCCTCGACCGGGAAGCCTCGACGAAGCTATCAGGCGGCGCGTGGCGGCCCACGCTCCCTGGGATGCCCTCGACCGGGAAGCCTCGGCGAGGCTCTTAGGCGGTGCGTGGCGGTCCACGCTCCCTGGGATGCCCTCGACCGGGAAGCCTCGGCGAGGCTCTCAGGCGGCACGTGGCGGTCCACGCTCCCTGGGATGCCCTTGACCGGGAAGCCTCGGCGAGGCTCTCAGGCGGCGCGTGGCGGCCCACGCTCCTTGGGATGCCCTCGACCGGGAAGCCTCGGCGAGGCTCTCAGGCGGCGCGTGGCGGCCCACGCTCCCTGGGATGCCCTCGACCGGGAAACCTCGGCGAGGCTCTCAGGCGGCGCGTGGCGGCCCACGCTCCCTGGGATGCCCTGACCGGGAAGCCTTGGCGAGGCTCTCAGGCGGCGCGTGCCGGCCCACGCTCCCTGGGATGCCCTCGACCGGGAAGCCTCGGCAAGGGCTGGGAAACCTCAGTCCTTCTTCTTGCTCTACACAAGCCCCCTTCCCTCGGATCGGCCCTCGGGCAGACGCATGATGATCCATGCAGCCCGAAGGGTCACCTGATCGGGAGCCCTTCTTCTTGCTCTACGCAAGCCCCCTTCCCTCGGATCAGCCCTCGAGCAGACGCATGTTGATCCATGCAGCCCGAAGGGTCACCTGACCGGGAGGCCTTCTTCTTGCTTCACGCAAGCCTTTCCCTCGGATCGGCTCTTGGCCCGACGCATGGTGAGCCATGCTACCCGAGAAACCACCCGCCGAGTGGCCTTCTTCTTGCTTCACGCAAGCCTTTCCCTCGGATCGGCTCTCGGCCCGACGCATGGGGAGCCATGCTACCCGAGAGACCACCCACCGAGTGGCCTTCTTCTTGCTTCACGCAAGCCTCTCCCATGGATCGGTCGAGGCCCGACGCATGGTGAGCCATGCTACCCGAGAAACCACCTACCGAGTAGCCTTCCCCTGGCCATACGCGAGCCCCTCCCTCGAGCTCGTCAAACAGGAAACCTCAAGCTCCTCGGGTTACATCCCCGAAGCAGCCCCTAAATCAAGGAGGTGGGACCTCCATCGGCGCACCAACGCCTCCCCTCCCAGGAAAAGGCGGTCGGTCTCACCATCGCCCTAACAACCCTTCAGCGAACGCAAAGAAAAAAGGAAAGGACACTGAAAAGGGGAAGAAAGCAACATCCATAGCTAGCCATTTGGACCATCGCCTACATCAGACAACAAAAGGGGGCGAACCCACAATTATGGAGGAGGCGTCGAGGGTTGTGATGAGGCTGCCCTTGACGCTTCGCCATGCCTATCGCGAGTCGCCTGTACCTGAGCCTGCTGGGCCTCAGGGCATCTGCACATCCGCAAGAGATCGTTTTGGCAAACCACCAATTCTTCCTCCTTGACCTTCAAGGCTGCAAGCAGTGTGGCGGCTGACTGATTGGCCTCCAGAAGATCTGCCTGGGCCTTGGCCAACTCGGAGAGCGCCCGAAGTTCCCGAGTCCGAGCTTGATGCTTGCTTTGCTCTAAAAAAGCTAGTTGTTGACACAGTTGAGCCTCAGAGGCTCGGGCTGCACTCATCTCTGTCAAAAGAGCTCGAATCTGCGCCTCAGCACGGGCAACCTGTCCTCGCAAAGCCGCGTTCTCGGAGCGCAGCGCACCCCAAGCCTCATCATCTGGAGAGGGCCTGGCGCAACAAAGCTGGGTTTCCAGCGCCTCTCGACGGGACTCCAACTGTTGAAGGGATCGGTTCTGGGTGGCGAAGGAAACGCCCAGGGTATACAAGGCCCCGGTCAGTTGCAAAAGAAGCTCAGGATTGATCAGGAAGAAATCGACCAAGCAAGAGCCATCAGAGAAGCATACCCGACAGGCATCCGCGACTAAGCCGTCAATACGGGCGATAGGATCTTGATGGTCGAAGGATTGAAGGCCTTGGTATACGTGGTCGCTTAGGGGAGCATGCAAGTGAACTACCCTAGCCGAGCCCAGAGGGTCAGGATCCGAGAACTCAAAAGCAGATGAGGGGTCCGCTCACGAGGGAAGAACAAGATGTACTGGGTGAGGGTTGGGGTCTGACCAGGAGTAGAAGAAGAAGGGGCGACAGACACTCCGGCGAACAAGCCAATGGAGACAAGGGCAACGGAAGGAGGACCAAGCCCCAAGTCGGAGGAAACCGGAGCGCACGAGGAAGTAGGAGCCCCTGGTGGAAGGGTAGCGGGGGATTGGCCCGGCGACTCGATAGGAGGGGCAAGTTGAGGCGAAGAGGGCGCTAGTAGGACATCCGGAGTCTCAGGGGATGCCAAGGTAATCGGCACCGTCACTAGCAGAGAAGACGGGCTCGCCGCAGTAGGAGGAGAAGGGGTCTCCTGAGGCAAGGCGAAGGCAGCGCCGGGGGGAGATGAGCCGGTGTGAAAATGATCCAGAGGAAGCTCGGGCCCCTTGACGCAAGGATTTGAAGGCAATATCTTGATGTCGGAGTCTGGTGTTTCCTCCTCTAACACCTCGCCCCTTGTCTGCAGAGGAAGCGGCGGTAGGGTTTAGCGCCGAAGCAGGAGGTCCCGGGATGACTGGCGGAGTGGTATCCGAAGGAATAGGGATAGGCTCCGAAAGCAGGGCGGCCACGGTTGCCTTATATCTAGCCGCCCTTTCCTTAGCCTCCGTCAGGACAAAGCCGCTCAGCATCCTGGATAGAGCGCTAAGACGCCAAGGAAGACGAAAGGAAGAAAAGGGGAAGACGAAGGGGTGCGAAGGAAAAACAGAGACAATAGGTGCCAGAACCTATATAGGGGATGAAAAGTTAATCCTAGCCGTTGATGGAAGGATCGTGGGCGATAGCCCATCCTACGGCTGGACATCAAGGCAGGGGCCCGAAATACGAAAAGACGGCGAAGAAACGGTCCGCCGCTCAAGACAGAAAGGTAATAAGCCAACACCCGGTGGACACGTGGCCCTAAAGGAACTGGATGCTTGAAAAAAGATAGAAGGATCGCTAACTCGGCAACTCGAGCAGAAGGGAAATAGGAGTAGCCAAGAGGCCATACTCATCATGGCCAGCTCCCGCTAATCCCTTGGCCCGAGCCCCGAGCGGACGCGTGGCGGCCCACGCTCCCCGGGTCCTGCTCGGCCAAGAGGCCATACTCATCACAGGCCCACTCCCGCTGATCCCTCGGCCCGAGCCCTGAACGGGCGCGTGGTGGCCCATGCTCCCCGGATCCCACTCGGCCGACACGTCGAGACGTCCACAAGCTATGTACCTTCAGACCTTCTCGCCAGAGGTCCTGACGGGGGATCGGGTCCTCGTGCCGAGACAGGAGCCGGAATCCTGAGCACGCCCCATAAAGACCAAAGCCCCTCACAGACAAGCACCAGGGAAAGGGCATCTGTCCCGCAGGCTGGAATACCGCCCATCAGAAAGATGGGCATAGAGCTCGCATACGCATCCATCAGGGTCGAAAGAAAATGCTACTCAAACACGTAAGAGGGGAAGCATCATAGTCAAAGGCTCAAGCGCCTTACAAAAACCAGGGTTGGAAACCCCACGCATACAAGGAAATAGAAGACGCAGAAACACCAGCTTCACTTGAAAAGTTGGTCAGCCACAGAGGGCAGGTCCTTGCACAAATCAGGGAGCGAGACTGCGTCGGGAGAGAAATCTGGGGTTAAAAACCCACCGAGCCTGAGTTGGCGAATTATGTTTAGGCCATACTACTCCATCACATCCAGAAACCGTCGGGCAATCTCAGCAGCATGGGTCGGATCGTTTAAACACGCCAAGCGATGGTCTTCTAACCGACCCGCTTCAGCCTCTCGGTAGGCACGCAGCTCCGCTAGCTCAATCTGAAGGGCATCCCAGGACGCCTGCTGGTCACGAAGCTCTCCCAGTTTGACCTGGGCCGCGTCCTAAGCCGGGCGGAGGCCCCGCAGATCCTGAAGTTGGTTCTTGAGTGAGTCGGTCTCTCGCTTCTCAGCTGCCAGCTGTGTCCGAAGGGACAAAATATCCTCGTTGGCCCAAGGGAGGTACGCCTTGGCCCTCAGGAGTTCTGTTTGCAACTCACCCTTGCGCTTGCGATCGTGGAGGTGAGCCTGTTCGACTTGTATCACCCGCTCTTGTGCACGGACTACCTCGGCATCGGCGTCGGCGGCGGCGATCTGAGCTTTAGCAATCTCCAGCTCCTCCTGGGCCTGACGCAGCATGTCCTGGAGGCCGACAACCTCTGCCCTCAAACCATTCAAGGAATCGGTACTTGAAGTTAGCTGTGCATAGCGGAGCCGGGCTTTAAGGTCTTCTATGCACCTCTCCGCTCCCGCTAATCCCTTGGCCCGAGCCCCGAGCGGACGCGTGGCGGCCCACGCTCCCCGGGTCCTGCTCGGCCAAGAGGCCATACTCATCACAGGCCCGCTCCCGCTGATCCCTCGGCCCGAGCCCTGAACAGGCGCGTGGTGGCCCATGCTCCCCGGATCCCACTCGGCCGACACGTCGAGACGTCCACAAGCTATGTACCTTCAGACCTTCTCGCCAGAGGTCCTGACGGGGGATCGGGTCCTCGTGCCGAGACAGGAGCCGGAATCCTGAGCACGCCCCATAAAGACCAAAGCCCCTCACAGACAAGCACCAGGGAAAGGACATCTGTCCCGCAGGCTGGAATACCGCCCATCAGAAAGATGGGCATAGAGCTCGCATACGCATCCATCAGGGTCGAAAGAAAACGCTACTCAAACACGTAAGAGGGGAAGCATCATAGTCAAAGGCTCAAGCGCCTTACAAAAACCAGGGTTGGAAACCCCACGCATACAAGGAAATAGAAGACGCAGAAACACCAGCTTCACTTGAAAAGTTGGTCAGCCACAGAGGGCAGGTCCTTGCACAAATCAGGGAGCGAGACTGCGTCGGGAGAGAAATCTGGGGTTAAAAACCCACCGAGCCTGAGTTGGCGAATTATGTTTAGGCCATACTACTCCATCACATCCAGAAACCGTCGGGCAATCTCAGCAGCATGGGTCGGATCGTTTAAACACGCCAAGCGATGGTCTTCTAACCGACCCGCTTCAGCCTCTCGGTAGGCACGCAGCTCCGCTAGCTCAATCTGAAGGGCATCCCAGGACGCCTGCTGGTCACGAAGCTCTCCCAGTTTGACCTGGGCCGCGTCCTAAGCCGGGCGGAGGCCCCGCAGATCCTGAAGTTGGTTCTTGAGTGAGTCGGTCTCTCGCTTCTCAGCTGCCAGCTGTGTCCGAAGGGACAAAATATCCTCGTTGGCCCAAGGGAGGTACGCCTTGGCCCTCAGGAGTTCTGTTTGCAACTCACCCTTGCGCTTGCGATCGTGGAGGTGAGCCTGTTCGACTTGTATCACCCGCTCTTGTGCACGGACTACCTCGGCATCGGCGTCGGCGGCGGCGATCTGAGCTTTAGCAATCTCCAGCTCCTCCTGGGCCTGACGCAGCATGTCCTGGAGGCCGACAACCTCTGCCCTCAAACCATTCAAGGAATCGGTACTTGAAGTTAGCTGTGCATAGCGGAGCCGGGCTTTAAGGTCTTCTATGCACCTCTCCGCTCCCGCTAATCCCTTGGCCCGAGCCCCGAGCGGACGCGTGGCGGCCCACGCTCCCCGGGTCCTGCTCGGCCAAGAGGCCATACTCATCACAGGCCCGCTCCCGCTGATCCTCGGCCCGAGCCCTGAACAGGCGCGTGGTGGCCCATGCTCCCCGGATCCCACTCGGCCGACACGTCGAGACGTCCACAAGCTATGTACCTTCAGACCTTCTCGCCAGAGGTCCTGACGGGGGATCGGGTCCTCGTGCCGAGACAGGAGCCGGAATCCTGAGCACGCCCCATAAAGACCAAAGCCCCTCACAGACAAGCACCAGGGAAAGGACATCTGTCCCGCAGGCTGGAATACCGCCCATCAGAAAGATGGGCATAGAGCTCGCATACGCATCCATCAGGGTCGAAAGAAAACGCTACTCAAACACGTAAGAGGGGAAGCATCATAGTCAAAGGCTCAAGCGCCTTACAAAAACCAGGGTTGGAAACCCCACGCATACAAGGAAATAGAAGACGCAGAAACACCAGCTTCACTTGAAAAGTTGGTCAGCCACAGAGGGCAGGTCCTTGCACAAATCAGGGAGCGAGACTGCGTCGGGAGAGAAATCTGGGGTTAAAAACCCACCGAGCCTGAGTTGGCGAATTATGTTTAGGCCATACTACTCCATCACATCCAGAAACCGTCGGGCAATCTCAGCAGCATGGGTCGGATCGTTTAAACACGCCAAGCGATGGTCTTCTAACCGACCCGCTTCAGCCTCCCGGTAGGCACGCAGCTCCGCTAGCTCAATCTGAAGGGCATCCCAGGACGCCTGCTGGTCACGAAGCTCTCCCAGTTTGACCTGGGCCGCGTCCCAAGCCGGGCGGAGGCCCCGCAGATCCTGAAGTTGGTTCCTGAGCGAGTCGGTCTCTCGCTTCTCAGCCGCCAGCTGTGTCCGAAGGGACAAAATCTCCTCGTTGGCCCAAGGGAGGTACGCCTTGGCCCTCAGGAGTTCTGTTTGCAACTCACCCTTGCGCTTGCGATCGTGGAGGTGAGCCTGTTCGACTTGTATCACCCGCTCTTGTGCACGGACTACCTCGGCATCGGCGTCAGCGGCGGCGATCTGAGCTTTAGCAATCTCCAGCTCCTCCTGGGCCTGACGCAGCATGTCCTGGAGGCCGACAACCTCTGCCCTCAAACCATTCAAGGAATCGGTACTTGAAGTTAGCTGTGCATAGCGGAGCCAGGCTTTAAGGTCTTCTATGCACCTCTCCGCGCGACACCGAGCCTTGGCGTGAGTCAGCATCGCCACGCTTATGCTATAGCTCTGAGCCCAAGACTGCAAGAAACAAGTCGGTCAGTCGCAGAAGGAATAAGGAACGCCCCCCCTAGCTAGGGGACACTTGCCTGGGTAGCCAGAGCCATGAAGTCGTCCGCCCTGACAGATGGGCTCACCGAGCTGCTCATCCGCAAGCCGGCCATGAATCTGTCTGAGGTTGGACCATATAACCAGACGTCCCTCGACTGCATGGGGGCAGTGTCGCTCGGTAGGGTCATGCTCAGACTCCAGTCAGATAGCGAGGGCGACAGCATATGCAGCAGGCCTTCGCTGGTAGGACCTTCCTGGCCAGGCGGGGAGGCATCCCTCAGGGGTACCATCGTCGAGGCCAGTGGTAGCACCGCGGAAGGAGGCGGTGACGGCAGCGCTGGAAGGATGGCGGTCGACGATTCACCCCTCTGCCTTTTGCTAGGCCGACTAGAAGAGGCCCCCAGGGGGTCGGCCGGGGCAGATGCGGAGCCGACACCCCCAGGCCGTCGCAAGGAACGACTCAGAGGGCGGGTATCCTCCGAGCCCGACAGTGGAGTCTTCCCTGTTGATGCAGTCTGGCCCGGTTGTTGTTTTGGTGTTTGACAATGATTTAAGTTTGGTTGAGCGAATTTGGGTTAAAGTCCTGGTCGGGGACTAGGCATGAAACCTGGTGAGTGAAGCCAGGTCCTAGCTGTGAAGCTAGGTTGAAATCCCGGGAGTGAGCGGTCCTGGTGAGTGAAGCTAGGTGTTGGAAATCCCGGTGAGTGAAGCCGGGTCCTGGTGAGTGAAGCCAGGTGTTGGAAATCCCGGTGAGTGAAGCCGGGTCCTGGTGAGTGAAGCCAGGTGTTGGAAATCTCGGTGAGTGAAGTCGGGTCCTGGTGAGTGAAGCCAGGTGTTGGAAATCCCGGTGAGTGAAGCCGGGTCCTGGTGAGTGAAGCCAGGTGTGGAAGGGTCTAACTCGGAGGGGTTGGGTGAAAAGTCCTAGCTTGGAGGGCTAGGTGAAAAGTCCTAGCTTGGAGGGCTAGGTGAAAAGTCCTAACTTGGAGGGTTAGGTGCAAATTCTCAACTTGGAGAGTTAGATTGAAAAATCCTTAGCTTGGAGGGCTAAGGTGAATGAAATCTTAGCTTGGAAGGCTAGGTCTGCGTCCCTGGATCGGTCTGGTGACCGATCAGGGAGTTGACACGCTGCTCCTTCGTGGATCGGTCTGGTGACCGATCCAGCGATATCTGATCGGTCTGGTGACCGATCAGGGAGTGTGTGTTTCACTCACTGCACAGCTCCTGATCGGTCTGGTGACCGATCAGGGAGCGAACAGTGAGTTGAGTTCTCTTGCTAATCAGGTCCAGAACGGTCCGGTGACCGATCAGAGACTTAGGATTTGATTAAAGAATCACTGTTCACTCAAGCCTGATTGGTCTGGTGACCGATCAGGCTGGAGCCTGATTGGTCTGGTGACCGATCAGGCAGGAGCCTGATTGGTCTGGGGACCAATCAGGAGTGTGCAGAAACTGCTGGATCGGTCTGGTGACCGATCAGGCTCCTCCCTGATCGGTCTGGTGACCGATCAGGAGCAGAACTTTAATTCAAATAAGCTGTCAGAAGCTCTGATCGCGTCTGTTTTTACTGCCGATTCTCTGATACACTACTGATATGTTTTGATATGCATTGCTAAGCTTCTGTTGGAGTGTGCAGGCTTTATAGGGATGGATTCAAACACTCAAGGAGGGTCAAAGAGAGGCTTTCCGTTGAGCAGGTTTGGCAGTTTTCCATCGCAGGTTACAACGGGCGCTGCTGGCAACGGCTGGAAGTTGACCTGGGGCTGGGGCTCGACTGAGGAGAGTTCAGTGAGTCCAGAGGAGGTCAGGGGTAGCTGGCTTGTTGCAAGTGAGCAGCTGGGAGCTGTATGGAGCGTCTGTGGGTTGACAATGGCAGCTAGGATAAGTGTGGGCTGGTGATGAAGAGAAGGGAGTTCTCACTACTGCAGCAACACTTGATCCATCCTTAGCAATCACTCTGAGTCTTGAAGCTTCTGCAAACTTTGATCATCCTTTGAAGCTTGAGAGACTTGAGCACTAAGAAGGAATCGTGGCAAGGCGATCAACAAGCAAACAAGGAAGAGCTAAGTGAAGGCTCTTGCCGAGGTTGTGCTGGGGTGTTGTTTGTGCTTGTAAGCGTTTCTCTTCATCTGCTTGTGCTCTGTAAGTCTCTGATTGTCTCTGTGCTTTTCATTCTATATCATCTTGTTGAGACATTTTGTGGAGAGGTTACTCACCGAGAAGGAGGATTTGATATCCGGATTTCCGGGGCTGATCTGCCGACGTCAAGGGATCGCCCACCTTACGGGCACGCCAAGGATAGGGCAAGTTATCCCGAACCTTGTACATCTCCGCTTAGCGTTTTTTGTTTGCGTTCTTTCTGCTTAGTTTTTGTTCTGATTTGCTTCCGCTGTCTAACCTTGAAGTGCAGAAGTTCGGAAAGTTCAAGAAATTGTGTCTAGCTAGATTCACCCCAGCTAGATTCACCCCCCCTCTCTAGCCATCTCATTCCCAACATTCCCTCCTTCGGCAAAGGAAGCAGGGGATAGAGAGCCGGACAGAGACGCTTCCTGTTCGGCTAGCAGGGCTAAGCATTGCCCTTGCGCAGCTCGCCGCTCCACAGCCTGCGCCCGCTGCTCCCTTATCACCGCTCGGAGGCGCTCCTCCATCTCCTCAGCATGTCCCAACCCGAAACCCCGCTCGGGAGCAGCCGTGCACATCATCTCAGCTGGTCAGGAAGGAAAAGTCAAGAAACGGACAGGGTTAAATGACAGGGAAAAACCACTTACTTAAAGAAGCCGGGCGAGTGAAGGGCGCTGGACTCAAGCCAAATGCAGACAGGATGTTCTCGGCCAAAAGCGGTCCGATTGGGAAGTGTTTGTCCCTGAATACGGAGAGGGCGTACTCGAAGGGGGAGAACTTTTTGGGATCCGTATGATGAGGAGGCATTTGGGAGAAATCCAGTCGAAAATTAGATGGTCAGGTCGGGAAAATTGCGGGACGGATAAAGAAAAACCTCTCCTTCCAACCCCTGCTGGCAGAAGGGAGAGAGGAAAGGAAGGAAGTCCCAGAGCGAGCTTGGAAGACAAACTCGCCCCATTCCTGTTTCTTTAGGTAGAAAAAGTGGTGAAAAAGTTCGATGTGGGAGGAGCAGCGGTATAATAAGAAAAGGATGGCAGACCCGCAAAGGAGGCGGACGGAGTTGGGGGTCAATTGGGACAAGTTTATACAGAGGTAGCGGCACACGGAAGCAATGAAGGGATGAATGGGGAAACGCAGGCCCGCCCGTAGGTGGTCCCGCAAAACAGTAATATAGTACCTCGGTGGGGTGGCTGGCTGGTCCGAAGAAGAAGGCAACCGAAGATCATGATCAGGCGGAATATGAAACTCCGCCCTGATGGCCTCAAGGTCGTCACGAGTCAGAGTGGACCTCGCCGTGACATACCAAGGGTGAGGATTGCGAGACGAAGAAGCCATGGAAGCACGGAGAAGGCGGGAGGATCTCGAAAAGGAACAATGAGCACTGAGCAAGAGCCGCAACCCTAACCAGAAGGGAGAAGACAACACGCCGGAGTGAGAAGCGAACGGACTGTACGTGGTTATGTAGGAGGGCAAGACCACCTGAAGGTGGGCCACGACGGAAATGGCAGATAGCAGTAGCCACAGGAGCAGGCCCAGTGGGGCCCAAGAAGCAAAGCGCCCTTTGCCCAACCTCTTTCCTCGGAGAAAGGAGAAACTACCTAGGCGAGTGGAGAAGGTAGAGGGATAAGACACGTGGAATCACTCCCCAGTTGTAAGCAGCAATGACGAGAAGTTCTCGGTCGCTTAGGAATACGGAACCGTCAGTGGTAAAAAGGAAGGCGGCGTGGTTTCATCAGCCGACCAGGATCCCAAGGCCTCGACAAGCCCGCAGAGAAGTCCTCAGATGAGACCCGTATCTCCCCGACGCGCCAGGCTTCCGTGGAATAGAGATGGTCCAGTCAGTCGGACTCGTCGCCTCCTTCGACTAGACTTGAGGGGGACGCTTATGATCCCGGCCTTGCCTACGGGTAGGGGCATAGGCCGGGCCCACTAGCCAGCCTGGCGCCACAAGGGCCTGGTAGACAGGTCAACTGCCTTATCAGCAAGCAAGGCCCCGCGCCCAGATACCCTTCCGAAGGGAAACGGGGAAACAGGTCCATCAGATCGTCTGAAAGGGTGACCGGGCCCCCTCCCAGCCAGCCGGCCCCGTAAAAGCCCCGGTCACGCACACTGATTCACCCCGACCCAGAGCTGGGTTTTGCACCCTCGGTAAGGTTAGGTCTAGTGATAACCCCCGACCCAGGACGTACCCCGCGCCCCCTTTTTTCTCCCCACCAGTCGGACGCGTGGCGACCCACGCTCCCTGGTCTACACCCGACGCGGTCCCCGGCACACAGAGACCGGCCAGTCGGCGCTCGGGGTACAGGCTGTCCCGCCCACGCACCCCTTCATATCCTTACTTCCGGGGTACGATCCTGTTAACAGGGTTCCTCACGCTTCACCTACCGACTGACATCTCCTCGCGGCCATCCCGCACGTCCAGTACTCGCATACTGCGCTTCCAGTACCCTCGTACTGCGCACCCAGTACTCACGTACTGCCGGAGCACCCCGCGCCATGCCGCGCCTTACCTCTGTGCTCCACGCGGGCTGACAGTCATCACACCCCGGTCCCACCTGTGCGGACAAGGGTTGTCAGCTCCCCCCGGTTATAAAAGCTCGGCACTCCCCCTATCGCAGGTACACACGCGCGAGCTCTCGCATCCTTACCCCATCTCTATTCAGTTTCCGCTCATCTATCTATACTGGGGACTGACTTGATCGTCGGAGTGCCTGACCGGGGATTCCCCCGGCGGGTTTGCTGACGGTCTCTGTTTTGCAGGGGCGAAGCGAGGCGCGGCCGACATCTGGCCACTTCATCGGTTCACGGCCCCCGGGAGGCCCGTCCGGCCCGTTGGGCTGCCACTCCACTCCGTGACAGGATCATATAGCAAAGTGAAATTATACACACACACAAAGCTTCGGACTGCCTACCGTACACCCATGCACCGATGCACGCCAATGATCTAAGTGCCTAGATCAAATCCAAGCGCATGGATCTTTTTTTATTCTTTTTAATTTTTTTTATAAATAATTTCTTATTTTTTATAAGCAATTCTTTAATCTTATAATATACCTTGTTAACATCTAATTTTTTTTATTTGAATATTATAACCCGAGAGGGAAGACTAAAGGGGCGCTTGGTATATATTCGGTAATGGAAATAGTAATAGATTTTCATTGGAGAGTTAATGGCAATGGAAATGATTGCTGGATTGATGGTGCTTGATATAGATACTGGAATGAGTATAATTACCCTCGGGGCTATGGTGCAGCGGTAGGGCAACTAGTTGTTAACCCAGGCATCCGCGGTTCGATCCCCAGTTACGGTGCATTTTGCACGAATTTTTCCTCCAAATGGGGTGCGAACCCTGGGACGTTGGCTTCTAGACTGTCCACCGCGAGCGCTTCCCGATTTGCCCTGGTGATCGGTGGGAAACTTATGTGGGGTCGGGTCGGTCACCCCAGGTTCAATTTGTCTGCTGCCTGGTTATCATTTTTTGGAATGAATATAATTACTATTGATGATACTTGGTATGAATAAGAAAGTAATGGGAATCAGAGAAAATTATAATTTTACCCTTACTAATTAAATACATGAAAAAATCTATTGAATAATTTTTTATGGATATTTTAAATATTTTTTATATTTTAGATATTTTAGATTAATATTTTTGAATTGAATATTTTGGATTAATATTTCAAATACCATCTATATATACTTTTCGAAATCAAACTTTCCATAATTGTTAATTTTCAAACTCAAATTCCACTTATCTTTTTCTAATCATTCTTGTTATTTTTAATAATTTTTATTTTTAAAATATTTAAGATATTTTATGAAAATTAAAAATTAGGAGTTGATTATTTTTTATTATTTTTCAATAATGGGTAACCGGCAAATTGGAATAATTAGTCCGACGTCCCATTATACTTGATGTTATTACAACATCTGAGTTAGAGGAATAAATTTGACCAAGAAAAGATAGAATCACGGAGAGCTGAAAAACACAATTGAACATATTAAAACTCAAAGAATTAACTGCACATTTCAATATCGTATGAATTAAGATATTTCCTAAGGTTCCCCAATATTCAAAGGGGTTGGCATGTTTACCTCTAAATTTAGAGGTCAAATATGGAACTGGCAAAAAGATTTGAGTAAATTAATAAATAAAAACCCCCACACAAAATCCGCAACCTCCAAGACAAGTTATCTCTTCAGTATATTCTGGTCGTGCAGCTGGATGCTCCTCCTCTAGCAACAAGGAGCAGATTGAGACTATTTGCTCCGTAACAGGAATACAGAACTACCTTCAGAATGCCCGATACTAATTATTATTATCTTAGAATGAATCTAATTCCCAGAGTTTCCAAAGACGGTGACAAAACAGGAATCTGCCAGATGCATTCCATTTTTGACTGCACCACTATGCAACTGAGTTCTTGGTTTACGAAGTGGTTCTTTCATTGAGGTGAGACTCAGAACTTCTTCCCTCGATTTCCATGCAACTCAGATATTTGACTATTGTTGAGGGTCCAAGATATGGCAATTCCTGATGAAGTCGTTGGAATAGTTTACATGCAGTGTCCAAAAGGGCTGTAAGTGCTTATATCCAATATCCAGCCATGGTTTGCACTGCCCGTTGTAGTGGATCACAGCAGCCTTCTTCACGCTGTCGAGGTCAATCTTCTCCTGATAGCCCAGACCTAACAAATGCCAGAATGATTCGATAGGATGTACATGACCTCTGAATGCAATTATAGCTGGTGGTAATGTCCCTAGTTTCCATAGTGTCAGATTTGATTTCAGATTCTACATTGAGATAGAAGAACAAGAGGAGACATTAGGAATGCATGTACAAATTAGGGAAGCAACATCAGCCGAAGGATCTATGAGGACATGAAAATTTAGAAAAAAAAAGCAAGTTGTATTTTTCTTATGCATGTGATTCGACAGGAAAACAAGAATTAACTTTTGCCAATATGAATAAGATACAATAAGAAACTGAATGCCTTGACAGAAAGAATAAAGGTGCTACACTTAGCATATGCCTAGATTTCATAGGCAATAATATGGTCACAAGGAAGAATTTGGAACCTCAGTTTCACCTGGGTACATTAAACTGTAATGACATCCGTAGGAAGACTCCACAAGCTATTGGTAAAAATGCACATAAAGAAAATTGAAAAGTATATGATGAGCATTTGTTTAAAATGTCAAAGACTGACACAATAATATAATTGTTAGAATATCCTAAATATTAGAGATAAGTATTAATTTATTATCCTAAATATTAGGGATAAGTATTGATAGGATTTGATTTATTCCTTTGAAAAGGTCCTAGTTTTTGTATATAAAAGGGCTAATCTTTGCATCTCTTGTATCACATAATAATTATCAAATAACATGGTATCAGAGCGTTAGGGTTTCGTATTCGCGATTCCTTCTCACGGCGCGGCTTCTCTCGACGCACGTTCTTCTCCCGAACGCGTCTCCTGCCGTGCGTCTTCTCCCGAATGCGATTCCTTCTCACCGTGCGATTCCTTCTCACGGCGCGTTCTTCTCCCGTGCGTCTTCCTCGCATCGGCTGCCCCGCGCACAGCATCCGCCGCCGCCTTCGATCTCGCTCGCGACCTGGGAGCGAGATCCTGCCCACGGGTCGCCACTGCCCCACGCACAGCATCAGCGAGCCGGATCTCCTGCCGCTCGCGCACGCCGCCGCCCTCGACTATCGTTCACGCACATCTGCGCCTCTCGGCTACTCGCGCACGCACGCCGCTGCCCTCGCCTATCACTAAATCTCTTCCCTTGAACGCTCCTTGCTCCGGCGTCCTCGATCCGAGATCCGGGTTTCTCCTTCCGTCCTCGGATTCCCTCGTCGTCACCACCGACATACTGCTACTCCACGCAACTCCTGGTATCAGAACGGCGGAGTGTCATTTCCCTATCCGATGCTAAACCCTCACAATTATACTGTGTGGGCAATAAAGACAGAGGCAATTCTCGATGCCCAGGGAGTCTGGGAGGCGGTGGAGCCAAAGAAAGAAGCCCAGGTGGATGCAAAGAAGAACAAGAAGGCGCGTGCATACATCTTACAGTGTGTCCCCGAAGACATCCTTCTCCAGATCGCAAACAAGAAGACGGCGAAGGAAGTCTGGGACAACCTCAAGATGAGGTACCTTGGTAGTGATCGGGTGAAGAAGGTACGCGTACAAACGTTGAAGAGAGAGTTTGACGCCCTCCGGATGAAGGAGACCGATACTATTGATGAGTTTGCTGGCAAACTCAGTGCTATGAGCAGCAAGTTCTCCACTCTTGGTGCCACGCTTGAAGATTTCTCGTTGGTAAAGAAGTTACTCGATTCTGTCCCTGATAAATTCTTCCCTATTGTTGCTGGTATTGAGCAGTTCCACGACCTTGAGACTATGCCATTTGAGGAGACTATCGGGCGACTAAAGGCGTACGAGGAACGAACACTACGATTACGCGGCAATACCAACGACACTGAAGGTGAACTCCTACTTACTCATGCCGAATGGCAAAAGCGACAAAAAGGGAGCAGCGTGGACACTCCGTCAGAAGGCAAGGGGTGCGGGTCGAGCGGCCCTAATCGTGGCAAGTGGCGTGGGCGAGGGTGCGATCGTGGTCATGGTACGCAGCGCCAAGACAGTGCAGGAGGCACTAGCGGTAACAATAGTGGCATTCGTGACAAGAGACACATAAAGTGTTTCAATTGTGAGAAAATGGGGCATTATGCGTCCGAATGCTATAGCAAGCGTCGAGATGATGAGGCTCACCTCACCTGCGACACCGATGAAGAGCCAGCATTGATGATGAGTGTGTCCCACGATGAGTCTCACGCTAGCCGAGAGCGGCAAGATATGATTCTGCTCAGTGAAGAAAGGTTTCTACCAGGGATGTATCGCAACGTTAAGAAAGGAGAAGATAAAGACGTTTGGTACCTTGACAACGGTGCCAGCAACCACATGACGTGCCATCACGAGAAGTTTCAAGAACTAGATGAAACCATCACCGGGAGGGTGAGGTTTGGCGATGGATCAACCATAGAGATCATGGGCAAAGGGACGGTTGTATTCGAATGCAAGAACGGCGATCAGAAGGCTCTCCATGAGGTATACTACATTCCAAAACTTTGTAGTAATATCATCAGTCTTGGTCAATTGACAGAAACTGGGAACGAGGTGCACATGGAAGGAGATACCATGAAGGTGATTGATGGGAGCAGGAAGCTCTTGATGCTGGTAAAGCAAACACAAAATCGCTTGTATAAGATAACCTTGAAGACACTCAAGCAAGTCTGTCTCTTGGCAAGCCTAGAAGATCCAACCTGGTTATGACATGCAAGGCTCGGACATGTCAATTTCCATGACTTGAAGCTATTGGGTGAGAAGAAATTGGCAGTTGATGTGCCAATATTGCCCCAGCCGAACAAGCTTTGCGAGGTGTGTGTGATCGCCAAGCATGCAAGATTGTCGTTCCCGTACCAAGCAAACTTTAGAGCAAAGAAGCCGTTAGAGCTTCTCCATGCTGATATTTGCGGGCCAATAGCACCATGTATGTTGGATCGTGAAAAACCGATAGAGGGGGGGGGGTGAATATCGGAAATCGCTCTTTTTCGGAAAACTAAGAGTAAGTGCACAGCGGAAATAAAAATACGAGACACAGCACAAAGACACAGTGATTTTTACTTGGTTCGGAGCCTGTAACGACTCCTACTCCAAGGCCCACGGTCATTGACCGTTTACTTTGGGCAATTCTATATTCGCGCAAATAGGTTACAATGATTTCAATTACAAAGAGAGTGCAATTAAATAATAATAAAATATTAAGCTCTTCGTTACCGACGTCCGGAGTGTATCGATTCTTTTTGGGGCAACGGGACGTCGTCGGCTCGAGGTGAGGCGTTTCTGGAGCAAGGCACGAGCGTAGAAGAGCGTGGAAGCTTTGGAGCGAAGATGATATGAAGCTTGTGGTCGAGGGGTGCTATTTATAGCCCCTAGGGCACCCTGGACGTCGGGGGCGCCCTGCCAAGTGTCATCCGATCCGCAGTTTGCTCGGTCAAGCTTTATCCCGCCTAAATAGGGATGAAGTTTGACCTTTGGGGCGCCCTGGTCACTGAGGGCGCCTTCGTTGACCCGGTCTTCTCGGCTGGATAGATTTGATCGGCCTCGCTGGCGTAGGCGCGAAGCGCCTTGGACCTGAGGGCGCCCTGGGCGCTCAGGGCGCCCTGGGCGCTCAGGGCGCCCTGGCTGCTGAGGGCGCCCTGGCTGCAGAGGGCGCCTCGGCCAGTTGTTAGCCGCACACCTTTTTGCCTTACTTGTTTCTTGTTCACCTTGGAGGCGCCCTAGACACTCAGGGCGCCCTACTCAGCTGCTGCCTCACTCCTTTGAGGCTCTCTGAGCTGCAGACACACGTTCCTTTGGTCCTGCATCCAGGGTTAGTCCGAAACACAATAAAACAATTAATTATTATTTTATACAGCCTTAGCTGTCTTGGTTCTGACTTTGGTCTCCAAAATGGAGTCCTAGGTCGAACCGACGCCTACTGTTCCCTCGACGGGGAACGCGTCCTCACCTACTCCTCTCGGGAGAATTTACCTGATGCCAACCGCTCCTTTGGTTGGACTTTTGCCTGACGGTCCTTTGTCAGGTCTTGTAAACTGGCAGTCCTTCGCCAGTTGCCTAGCAGTCCTTTGCTAGGGCTTGAGACTGACAGTCCTTCGCCAGTGCCTAGCAGTCCTTCGCTAGGGCTTTTTACCCTGGCATTCCTTCGCCAGTGCCTAGCAGTCCTTCGCTAGGGCTTTTTACCCTGGCATTCCTTCGCCAGTGCCTAGCAGTCCTTCGCTAGGGCTTTTATTGCACACTAGATTAACTTGTTAGAAAGCAAGACAGACTTAACTTTTGACCTATGTTGCCATTATCAAAACACAGGTTTGACTTGGGTGCATTCTGCACCAACAATCTCCCCCTTTTTGATTTATGGCAACCCTAGTTCAAAAAGTTAAGTTTAAGCAAAACATAAAACAGTTTTAACTTTTGTTCCCTCCCCCTGGAAGGAATCTCCCCCTAGATTTTTCAAAAATTCGTGG
The DNA here is from genome assembly GCA_024364735.1 of Boesenbergia rotunda. Lineage (NCBI taxonomy): Eukaryota > Viridiplantae > Streptophyta > Magnoliopsida > Zingiberales > Zingiberaceae > Boesenbergia > Boesenbergia rotunda. Next base: position 4,613 of record JAGFNQ010007302.1, on the reverse strand, counting down.
GGTTAAAAAAACTTTACTTGTACTTTGAAAACTTTAAGTTTTAGGTCTTTAGAGGTGACTTAAGCTAAAAATACATAGTAGAGTTTTTTAAAGCATAATTAGATTACCAAAAAAAATTTAAAGTCTTAAGTTTTAAAGTACTCAAAAATGTTAGCTTAAGTACTCAGTAGGATATAGCAAGCTTAAGTACTTAGTAGGATTTGATACACTTTAGTACTTGACAATTTTGAAATACTTAAGCTTTAGTGAGAAAAAATTTGACAAGCTTAAGTAAGAGCCTTTTAAAAGGCTAGAGTACTTTGCAAAGTTTTGAGAGCTTGAGCAAAAATTTTGAGGCTAGAGTACTTAGCAAAATTTTGAAATCTTTAGCAATATTTTGAACGTTTTTAAGTAAAGAATTTTGAAACTTTTTGAATAAAGGAAAAATTTAGAAAAAAAAAAATTTTTTGAAACTTTTTGAATAAAGGAAAAATTTGGAAAATTTTTTTTTCTCTTATCTCTATCTCTCCCCCTTTGCCATATATCAAAACAGACAAATATAGCATGAATACAGAAAATGATAATTTGCTGTACTGAACCAGTTAGATTTACACTAGATCAATCAATTACACTAAATCAATCAATTATCTCTGTTGGGACCTGTCTAACCCAATTAGCTACTTACTAACTGTTATATACAGTAGTTTTTGCTAGGGTTAGTCAAGTTAAGTGTTTCTGTTCAAGTTAGATTTTCTAAGCTTGACACTTAACTTGATTGCTGTATAAGTTGTATTTAGTGCCCCAATTACTGCAGATGCACTGACTTAAAGCATCTTGAATTAAGGCAAAGACCTAAGCATCTCAACCCTTTCTAGGTTATCAATCATAAGTACCCTAAGGTGCTTGTGAGATGCTGGCTTCTAAGTCTATAGGTGCATGCAGTTCTAGGGTTAGGGCCTAGCCTAAGTCCACTTTCGAAAAATCCCTAGTTTTGAAAGGGGGTAGTTTTTAAATAAAACTAAGTCGAAAGGAAAAAAAACTGATTTTAAAATTAAGTAAAGTAATTTTTTAAATTCTATTTTTTGGAACAATTTTTTTTTTAAATAAAGAAAAAAATTGAGAGTCTCTATTCTACAAAGCACAATCCTAACTGCCTTCTTAGTGAGCTGAACTCAGACTCAGGTAAGGGCTTTGTGAATATATCAGCTAGGTTGGATTTAGAGTCAATATACTTGAGTACTATTTCACCCCTGGTTACATGGTCTCTTACAAAATGATGTTTGACTTCTATATGTTTGGTTCTGGAGTGTTGGATTGGGTTCTTAGTTAAATTAATTGAACTTATATTGTCAATAAATACTTGAGTTTGGGTGTAGTTGAGCTGATAGTCCTTAAGTGTGTGCATCATCCATAAAAGTTGAGCCACACATTCTCCTAATGCCACATACTCAGCTTCAGTTGTGGATAGAGCTACACAGTGTTGTTTTCTGCTGCACCAACTAACTAGACTCTGACCTAGCAGTTGGCAGCTTCCACTTGTGCTCTTTCTATCTAACTTACAGCCTGCATAGTCAGAATCTGTATATCCTGTTAAATCAAAAGTTGAGGTTCTAGGATACCAAATCCCTACATTTAGGGTGCCCTTTACATATCTTAAAATTCTTTTTAGGGCTGCTAAGTGCGTTTCCTTAGCACAAGTTTGGTATCTAGCACACATCCCTACAGCAAAAAGAATATCAGGTCTGCTGGCTGTAAGGTACAGTAGGCTACCTATCATACTCCTATAGAGTTTAGGGTCTACTGGTTTACCATCAGGGTCACTATCTATTTTTACATTAGTGGCCATGGGGGTACTTATACTTTTAGAATTATCCATTTTAAATTTCTTTATTAATTCTTTAGCATATTTGAATTGATGAACGTAGTTACCATCCCTAGTTTGTTTGATTTGTAGTCCTAGGAAAAATATAAGCTCACCAACTAAGCTCATTTTAAATTCATCTTCCATTATCTTGACAAATTCTTTTAGAAAGTAGGTGTTGGTGGATCCAAAGATTATGTCATCTACGTAAATTTGGGCAATAAATATATCTTTTCCTAGGGTTTTAATGAATAGGGTTGAGTCAATTTGGCCTTGTTTAAATTCTTTAGTAGTTAAGTAAGTTGATAGTCTTTCATACCAAGCCCTAGGTGCTTGTTTTAATCCATATAGGACTTTAGTTAGTTTGTAGACATGGTTAGGTTTGTCTAAGTCCTCAAACCCGGGGGGTGCCCTACATAAACTTCTTCTTTAATAAATCCATTTAAAAAGGCTGACTTTACATCCATTTGATATAATTTGAATCCTTTATGGGATGCAAAGGCCAATAACATTCTAATGGACTCAAGTCTAGCTACTGGGGCATATGTTTCATCATAGTCTAGTCCCTCTACTTGGCTGAATCCCTTAGCTACTAAGCGGGCTTTATTTCTGACTATTTCTCCTTGATCATTTAGCTTGTTCCTAAAGACCCACTTAGTATCTATAATGGATTTACCTTCAGGTTTAGGCACTAGTTCCCAGACTTGGTTCCTCTCAAATTGGGCTAATTCTTCTTGCATAGCTATGATCCAATCAGGATCAGGCAGGGCTTCTTCTATAGTTTTGGGTTCAATTTTTGATATCATAGCTATTTGACTAAGGTTCCTATAGGAAGACCTAGTCCTGACTCCTAGAGTTGGATCACCCACAATTTGATCGGTTGGGTGACTAAGTCTGGGTTTCTTTGTTCTTCTAGAGCTTGGTTCAGCCTCAGGTCCGGCTGGTTGGTTTGGTTCACTATTTGGTTCGATTCTTTGGACTGGTTCATTTGGTGGTTCGATTCTTGGTTCATTAATTGGTTCAATAGTTAGTTCGTTTAAGGGTTCAATTAATGGTTCAATAAGTCGTTCATTTTCTTGGTCAGAGTTTGATGAAATTGGTTCTGGATTATTAGAATTTGAATTGATTTCTTCATCAAAAATTAGTTGGTTGTTTCTTCAATTTTCTTAGTTTGTTTGTTGTAAACTCTATAGGCTCTACTTGTGGTTGAATACCTAGGAAAACCTGGGTTTGACTTGGATTGAAATTTTCCTAAATAGTCTTTGGTGTTTAGGATATGGACTTTGCACCCAAAGACCCTTAGGTAATGTAGGTTTGGAGTCTATGGTAGTACAGTTCATAGGGGGTTTTGTTGTGTCGCTTTTAATCAAAACCCTATTTTGGATATAACAGGCTGTACTAGTTGCTTCTGCCCAAAATTGGTTTGCTAGTTTAAATTCGTTGAGCATAGCCCTAGCGGCTTCTTGTAAGTTCTATTCCTTCGCTCAACTATCCCATTTTGTTGGGGGGTTCTAGGACATGAAAATTCATGTAAATACCCATTTACCTTACAGAATTCTCGAATTTGATTTCAAACTCTCCCCCGTGATCACTCCTAAGTCTTTTATTTTAGTGTCGTTTTGATTTTCAATTAGTTTACAGAATTCATAAATAGGTTTAGGGTTTCATCTTTGGTTTTTAGGAACCTAACCCAGGTAAACCTAGAGTAATCATCAACTATTACTAAGCAGTATCGGTTCCCGCTTAGTGACTTGGCTCCATGTGAATCAAATAGGTCAAGGTGCAGGAGCTCAAGTGTGGTTTGAGTTAAATCAGACTGAATTAGTTTGTGATTGGATTTGGTTTGTTTACCTTGATTACATGATTCACATATTAGGTTTTCATTATTTTTGATTTGGGGATACCTTTGATTAAGCCAAGTTGGGTAATTTTTGAGATAGTTCTCAAATTGGTATGACCTAATCTCCTATGCCAGAGGTTTGATTGTTCTAATTGTGTTAACATACATTTGGGTATAAGGGAAGATTTATAGTGTATACATTGTTTTTCCTAGTGCCCTTAAGTATGATTTCTGAGTCTTGTTCATTTCTTAGGCAGTTGGAATTGTTGAAAGTAACTATATAACCAGAATCACATAACTGACTTATGCTAAGCAAGTTAAAATTAAAGTTTTCAACCAATAGAACTTTCTTAATAATGAAATCAGATTTAAGCTCAATATTACCTGACCCAATTACCTTGAGTGTAGCATTATTGCCAAATGCCACTGAGCCTAGGTTTTTGAGTTTGAGCTTGGTGAACTTCAATTTATCTCCAGTCATGTGTCTGGAGCAACCGCTATCCAACATCCATTGGTCCAAATCTTTATGTTCCTACGCATAAAGAATTTTCTTGATTTGGATCCAATTAGAATCAGGAATAGCTTAAATTGAGTTTCACTGCCTAGTCTGTCTCACCCAAATCTAGGGTTTTCAATCACGTTAACCTTATAGGTTTTGTGAGACAGGTTTTGATAGTTTTGAAAATTTTGATTAATTTTGAAATAATTAAATTTTAAAACTTAATTAATTTTTGAAAAAAATTAAAAATTTTGTGTTAGATTCGAATTTGACAAAAATTAATTTGAATTTGAATTTCAAAAATTGGCTTCCAGGTCTTGGCGAGGCACTAGGCCTTCTTTGGCCGAAGCCTTATGGGATCATCCACCCTTTCCTTGACAAAGCCTTTTAATGAAATTTCATTTTCAAAATTATTTTTTGAAAAATTTCTGGTC
>JAGFNQ010007301.1:25237-49530 GCA_024364735.1 Boesenbergia rotunda | reverse complement strand
GTGCAGCACTGATGTCCTTATCATCACTGTCTCTACCACTTCAGAAAGAAATAAAGAATTTTGGAGTCGAGGTAATAATTGGGCAATTTTCTGCACTGACCCTAGAGTCAACCCTGCTTAAGGATATACAAGAAAAGCAAAGTCAAGACCCAGAAATCCGGAAGATCAAGCAGGGGATCCAAGAGGCAGAACATTCAGAGTTTCGAGTATCAGACAGTGGCATCCTCTATTTTGGAGACCGCCTTTGCGTCCCCGATGATGAGGAACTAAGGAAGAATATTCTAGAGGAGGCCCACAGTACCCTGTACTCTATGCATCCTGGTTCTACCAAGATGTACCAAAATTTAAAGCAAAGGTTTTGGTGGTCTGGACTCAAGCGAGACGTGGCCAGATATATCAGTACCTGCTTGACCTGTCAGAGAGTCAAGGCAGAGCACCAGAGACCAGGAGGAGTTCTACAGCCACTTCTCATTCCAGAGTGGAAGTGGGAAGAAATATCCATGGACTTTATCACAGGTCTTCCAAGAACCACCCATGGACATGATGCAATTTGGGTGATAGTGGACAGATTGACCAAGTCTGCCCACTTCCTAGCCATCAAGTTATCGCATTCGGTAGAGCAATTAGCACAGCTGTATGTGAAAGAAGTAATCAGGCTTCACGGAGTCCCGAAGTCGATCGTTTCTGACAGAGATGGGCGATTCATCTCCCATTTTTGGAGGTGTGTTCAGGACGCCCTAGGCACCAAACTTCAGTTCAGCACAGCTTTCCATCCCCAGACAGATGGACAGACAGAGAGAGTAAATCAGATTTTAGAAGACATGCTCAGGGCTTGTGCATTGGACTTTAAAGGTAGTTGGTGTAAATTTCTGTGCTTAGCCGAGTTTGCCTACAATAATAGCTATCAGGCCACCATCAGGATGGCACCTTATGAGGCATTATATGGCAGGAAATGTAGATCACCCATATGCTGGCAAGAAGCTGGTGAGAAGAAAGAAATGGAGTCAGGACTAGACAGCCAGACTGAGCTTATAGATGAGACCACTCAGGCTATCCAGACGATCCGCCAGAGGATTGAGACTGCCCAGAGTCGACAGAAAAGTTATGCTGACACACGCCGTAGGCCACTTGAATTCGAAGTTGGAGATTCAGTATTTCTCAAGGTCGCTCCTATGAAGGGAGTGATGAGATTTGGTAAAAAGGGTAAGCTAAGTCCTCGTTACATAGGACCCTACAAGATTATAAAGAGAGTTGGGAAGGTAGCCTATGAGCTGGACTTACCAGAGGAGATGTCAGCTATCCACAGTACATTTCATGTCTCCATGCTAAAGAAGTGTATTCACGACCCTAGCCAAGTGATTCAGCCTCAGTCAGTACAGATCCAAGAAGATCTTAGTTATGAGAGCAGGCCGACACAGATAGTGGACAAAGCAGTTAAGAGATTAAGAAACAAAGAAGTGCCACTAGTGAAGGTCATCTGGCAGAATCAAAAGCATGAAGAGGCTACTTGGGAACGTGAGGACAGCATGAGAGAACGATATCCAGAGTTATTCTAAGTTCGAGGACGAACTTTTTATAAGGTATAGGGGATTGTAACGCCCCAAAATTTCCATCTTTAGTTCTTAAAGTCCTTAGAATTATTTAGAAATGGTTTAGAAATATTCTAGATATTTTTAGGAATTTTTAGAGTATTTTTATGGAATTTTCCGAGTCCGTTTGGTATTTTTGGAAAAAGAAAAAGAAAAAAAAGAAAATAAAGCCAAAAATGGAAAAACAGCTTAAGTGCAGCCGGCGGATTGAACCCGCGACCTCCACCGAACAGCACAAGCGCCCAACCGGGCTGGGCTAGGGTTTCAAGCACAGAAAAAGAAAGAAAAAATAAATACTTAAGCTGTAGTTAGGTTGATCCGACCCTTAAGTATAAATAGCTAATTAAAGAGAGAAGTTTTATTTTCTCTCAAACCCTCTCCCTCTCCCAATTGCGCCGACCCTTCCTCTCCCTCTCCTCTCTTGGGCGACACCAACACCAAGCTAAGAGAGCCGTCCGAGACCCTTTCTCCAAGAGATAATCCTATATTCGGGATCCCCGCGACGAGAGGAACGCGTAGACGTGAAGAATTCTTCGAGATCTCGAGTTTCTCCCGAGTTCTAGACCTCAATCTTGGTTGTAAGTCCAAGATACCAAAGTAAGTACTGCTCACCTGCAGTAAGAGGCGGTTTTACCGCGAGAATTTCCTTTAAAAGTTTTTAAAAGAGAATTTTTCCTTTTTGCTTTAGTTTTTGCATGTGATCTTAGTTTTTATATGCTTGTATATGTTTGATAAGCACCCTATATGAGATTAGGGATCAAGAAAAGCTATGAGAAAAGAAAAGAAGATAAAGATAAGAAAAGAGAAGGCCAAGGCCTTAAGAAAATCCCCAAAAGTCAAGACTTAGGGATTTTAGCACGCAAGGTGCTCCAGAAAATGCCAAGGCATTTACAGATAAGAAAGAAAAGAAAGAAAAGCTATTTTATTTTATAAGGCCAGTACCCGGCGTCCAAGGGCGTCGTTAAAGAAATCCAGGTGTCCAATTCCAAGGTCTTGGCCCTGGTAGACCAAGGTCTGCTCTATTAGGATTGGTGGCTCGCTACCCCAACCTTTTAGGGAACGCGCATTCAGATGGTACTTACGTCTTCAGTGGATCCAAGTGATTAGTATTTTCAAGTATATGCTTTAGCAAAGTTTTCTAAAGTTTAAGAAAGTTTTCAAAAGTTAAAGAATAGCTAAAGTTTCAAGTTGAGCCAAGAAAAGTAAATTGAGATTATTTATTGCTTGAGTATGCATGTTTTGAGTTATACATGTCCTTAGTTTTCTTTCAAGCATATTAGTATCTCATATGATGTTCAGTTTGATCTAGAAGCATGTTTTGCATATTTCGAGATTTTGTGAGCTAGATAGTACTTACTAAGCTTTTTGCTTATAGATGCATTTTCCTCTTATTGCAGATAAAGGTAAAGGCAAGCAATTCTGAAGGAAGACGACGAGGCGGTGCTGAGTAGAGTGTGTGTGGTGGCTGATTATGGAGAGATCTTAAGCACAAGACAATTTAGCTATTTGAATTGAAATGTTTAAGTTTATTCAAATTTCAAGTTCTTGCTTATGGAGATTATAGAGTATTTGAGTTTTGGATAGTTTTACATGCTCAATTTCTTAGAGTAAAGATTCCATGTCATTTTATTTAGCTTATATATTTTTATGATTGCATTGGATAAGTAGAAAAGTGAGTAGTTAAAGATATTGATACTTTGTTAGAGAAAAAGGTGTTTGTGCCAAGATAGTATCAATTTCCTTTTGAATCATGTCTTTATTGCTTAAGTATGTTTAGAAAAGTTGCTTTCTCATTCCATAATGCCTTAGTGATGTTATAGAACTTTGTATGATAAGTTTAAATGGTTAGAAGTTAAGATTGATACAACTCTATTGTTAAAGTTTAGATAAACTTGTTTGGTTTATTTTCTTCCATAAAAGTCCTAAATTCAAGATTATGAATTCGTTTGAATGGCTAAATCGTTTAGGAAACTGATATAGAGTATAGAAATGATGTCGTAGTTTGATATGGCTCGAAATAGAAGGAATGGTGGACTTGGAAACCAACTGCCGAAAACCTGTAAAACTGCTCACAGCCGTATCAGTCGACTGATGACGTCATCAGTCGACTGGTACGGGCAGTTTGTGAAGGGTAAGGCTGTTTTCAATATGCATTAGCTATGGGATTTGAGAAGAAAGTATGGCATGGTATTTTTGATACATGATTGCTTAAGTTAGAATTTAAAAAAAAAAAAACAAGATTTCCGCAATTTTCTTTAGTCATGTATAAAAGTTGAGAAGTAGAGAAAAGTAACGATCCGTCTAAAGATAGTAAGAAGGCGGGTCGCTACAGAATTAATTCGGATTAATCACCAAAAACACTACATCTATTCTCTCTCCTAGGGCTTACCTTACGCCTGCGGTAGAGGAAGGTCAGCCAGACCCAGGAGGATTCCTTGGGTTTTCTTCTCCATCAGCTCCTTCTCTTTGGCGTGGAAGGTCAGCCAGACCCAGAAGAGATCGACCAGGAGAAGGACGCCGGAGGAGGCTGTTTCCGGCGGTTGTGAGCTATGCGGCGGCGGCGGCGATAGGAAGTTCTTCTCCTTCTTCCTCTTCATTTTCTTCTCCTGTCATCTTCACCAGCTTCCTCTCAGCGTGCACAAGCAGGGAGCAAAGAGGAGAAGCGGTTGGTGGTCAGGAGTAACAAGGAATTTCCTTGTTTAGTCGTCGGCGAGGGTGAAGAGGTGGATTTGGTTTTCCGGTGGGTTCAAGGGATGAAGAGGGAGTTCTCTCAGCTTCTTCTTCCTGTTCTTCATCTTCCTAGCCTTCTTCTCGGTGTCCTCTTGAAGTTGGCCGGACCTTGGAACTCAAGGTGGCTGGCGGGTTGAGGTGGAGAGGAAGAAAGACAACCGGCGCAAGGAAACCCTAGGGTTCTAGGGTTTGTGTTGGTGATTGGAAGTAGCTTGAAGAAAGGTCGTTAATTCAAGGCCTTCGGTGACTCGGCGTCTTGGTAGATCGTCACCCACACGACGTCCAGGAGAGGAGGGTCATAAGGTAGAAGATTGCGAGGTAAACGGCGAGGTATAACTCTCCTGAGCTCCGTTTTATTTTTACTATGTTTTATTGTGCCATGATTTTATGCCTCGTCATTTTATGTATGTTTGTTAATTATTTTGATTGTTTGTCATGGATAATAATTAACCAACTGGACCCCGAAGATAAACACAAAAATCGGTGATCCAACCGTCGTCTTTTTCGCGGTTAATTAATCCGGAAAGTTACAAAGCCTTAACCATGGTTTCGGCTAAGTTGTGACTTGGATTATTTAACACGACGACGAGACGGTCGTTAGAGGGACGGGTCTCTATTCAGATTAAAATTTTAATTCGTAGACATAGAGATGTCTCTCAGGTACGACTCTGTGGTTGTCTTGGAAACCGCCAAGTCATACCTAACCAACAAATAGATCTCAGGAGGAGTTCTTTTGGAAGTCTAGATGGACAATAGAGTGTGCCAAAGGATGTGAGAGACGAATTTGAGGCTCAATTCTAGAGATTTGGCACATTGGGGTTGAGTATCATGCATAAAAGTAACATTGTGATCATATTGCATGGAAGTTGGTCTTTGATATATAGACATCATATAAATCAATGCTAGGAATGCATTGTGGTTGGGTATGAGAAGATACATCAAGAAAAGATCAAAACTAGGACTTTAGGTCAAGGTTCCATTGAACCATTAGATAGTTTTGAGTTTTGTGTCAATCTTGGGATTGGTAATAGATACATATGTTAATGTATTTTTCCTAAGTAGACACGGGTACCACAAATCTCTCCACAAAATTTAGGAATTTTTGGAGATTTGTAAAATTTCTGATGCATTTCTGAAGTTGGGTCAGAATGCTGAAAATATAGGGTACCAGTCGACTGATGCAGAAGGCAGTCGACTGGTACAGTTCGATCCAGGAACTAAGGTTTTCTACGCGTTAGTCGACTAATCCTCCATCAGTCAACTGATCTTTCTGTTTACTCCATCAGTCGACTGGTCCAAGGGCAGTCGACTGATGCTGCGAATCTTTAAAAGAATACCCCGCGCGGGGGCAGCCAAACCTAGGGTTTCAAGCGTCGTCCCTTGTTGCCACTTCTCTCCCCCAACCTCTCTAGCTACTCCAAGTCTTCCTAAGCTCCTAAAATCGTGTTTCTAGCCTTCCTTCACCTTATGATTCGAATCTAGGGCAAGAAAAGCACCCTCCTTGAGTCAAACTTGATCATTATCCATCATGCAACCAATGGAGAGACGGTATTGAATTATTTACCTTATTTTTCCCATTTAATTCGTGATTCATGACTAACTCTTCATTTTGTGCATGTTTACCTTATTTTTCTTCTTGATTAGGTCATTCATGGTACATGCATATTGTGTTTGCATTTAGGACTAAGCAAAAGAGAAGGGTTGGTGAGAGACCGTCCCGACGGCCTCCCATAGATCTCACGGCACCTCGGTTCCGTTCCGAGGCCTGTTGGCGGGTATTTGAAAATGTTGACTTCATTTTAATGAACTACCGATATCTCAATCAATCATACTTTTAGGATAATATTCCTCATATCATTGAGATCATCACTCATTTTGGGTTAGAGAAGTTAGCATACTGTCAGCATTATGTAAACTTTGACCTCTATAAGGAGTTTTATGCAAATCTCACATATAGTAGTCCTGATGACGGGACGTATGAGTCGATGGTAGGGGGAGTTACCATTCTGTTTACACCTGCATTATTAGGATCATTTCTAGGTGTCAGATTTCGAAAAACCCCATTTACATGTTTCCTCAATGTCACTGAGCCATTATCATTGTCTAATGTCACCATTGATCAAATTTACCGTCATTATTTCGATAACCCTCATCCTCCTCTGCAGCGTATTTTTATAGCTAGGCGCATGAGTGCAGTTAGCAACATCTTGTATAAAATTGTCCTAGACTGCATTCTGCCCATTGTCACCAAGGGGAGGTCAAAGATTCGGCTACCTCACTTGGTGATGATGTATGCTTTAGAGAGGAGACTAGACATTGACATTGCCCGCCAGATATTCGCATCTATTGTACATTTTTTGCATGACGCAAATACGATGATTTACATGCTATTCGGCCATATTTTGACCAAATTCTTTGCATCTATAGGTATTAGAGTCGCTAGAGGTCAGTTGCATCAGTTGTCCAAGGACTACGACCAGATAGGTTCTCGGTAGCTCTCCCTGGCTGGAATAGAGAGACAGCATGGAGTGATGGTCTGGCGATATCGTCATGCATCTTCCAGCTTTGATGATGATGAGGATGAGGAGGCTGCTCCTGCTCCTGCGCCTGCTACTGCTCCTACTGGGATTACAGAGGAGCGGTTCTCCCGATTACAGGCAGAGGTTCACGGACTCCGGGAGGACTTTCAGAGTTTCCAGCAGCGATAGACTGACATGTATGAGATGATGCAGCACTGGGATCTGATATACCATGCCCCTCCTCCTCCTGCTCCTGGCGACGATGCGTAGTTTCAGCGTGACTTGGATTTGATGGCGTTGAGAGGGTGTTTTAGCTTGAGCATGTTCTTTTATCTCTCAAACACCATATTTTATATTGTAATATTTGGAGATTCTTGTAGCACTTTCTTATGGTTCCCCATGAACTTTTAATTCATATCTTAATATTGCCTATGTGAAGTGTTGTTACCTTGCTATTATTTTATGGTTATATGATGAATTTCAATATACTTTCTATCAATGATTATGGTATAAAGGGGAAGCTTTCATTACTTTTTCTTTCTTTAATGTTGATATGAGGAAAAGGGGGAGGATTGGAAACATGTCTATGTTTTAAATAGTATGGGATAGACTTGGAAAACACATGATTTCAAATCTAGGATAGAAGATTGATACAAAGTGGAGTGTTTTCAAAGAATTTGAATTTTGATCAAAAAGTCAAGCATATTTGGTATTTTCATGAAAATATATTTTTCTAGGTTAGAATACATCATAAGAAATATGTTTGCAAAATTTCAGAATTTTTCGAATTTTATGGAATTTATGGGGAGTTTCAGAATTTCGGCTCAGGGACTGAAAGGTTTCAGACTGCTTTGTATCAGTCGACTGCCCCCTGGGGCAGTCGACTGATCTTTTTGTGGGTTTGAAGTGTGAAGGCACCAGTCGATTGGTAACTGACGTAGTCGACTGGTGCGTATGGTTTCTGATTTCTGGGAGTTTTCAGAAAACAAAACTTATCCTAAATTGATACTAAGGATAATATTGCTTGGGGCAATCCTTTTGATGGTGTCAAAGGGGGAGAATTGAGAGGTTTAAGTTAGTTTTAACTTAACTTGTGATTTTAAGATTAGGTTTAACTTAACTTGTGGAGTTAGTTTTTTAACTTAGCTTGTGATTATGCAAAATTAAAAATTGTGTGTGAAGGCATAGGTTAAGGGGGAGGATGTATGGTTATACTTTTTAATTTGCTATGTCTTTAATTTTCAATTGTTATTGTTGTACCTAACTTAAACTTATTGCCACACATCAAAAAGGGAGAGATTATTGGTGCAATCGACCCAAGATTGTGATGGATGTATAGCTTGGCGGGTTTCCTAAGCGAACACAGGATCGAATATGAGAGACCTCTCCATATACGGATTAACAAATTTAATCCGAATGGAGACCCGTCTCCCAAACGACCGTCTCGTCATCGTATCAATTGATTCAAGTTATAACTTAGCCAAACTCAAGAGTAAGACCTTGTAACTTTCCGAATCAATCGACCACGGAAAAGACGACGAGCGGATCACCGATTTTTGTGTTTATCTTCGGGGTCCATGACACAATTAATTATCAATATTAATTAATAAATAATTAAACTATGATAACTAATTAAGATTACATGCAATAACATAATATTACATGAAATAACAAAGAAAATAAAGAGGAGCCAAAGAGAGATATACCTTGTCTTTTACCTCGCAGTCTTCTACCGTATGATCCTCCCCTCTTGGACGTCGTGTGGGCAACGATCTACCAAGACGCGGAGTCACCAAGGCTTGCCAAGATCACCTCCTTATCACCTCTTGCATGTGCCGACACCAAACCCTAACACTTAGGGTTTCCTTGCGCCGGCCACCTCCTCCTTCACCTCCACCTTGCGCCACCGACAACCACCACCATCCAAGGAGCTCCAGCCACAAGGGAACTAAGGTGTAGGAGGATAGGAAGATGAAGAAGATGGAAGAAGAAGCTGAGACAAACTCCTTCTTCTTCCCCACAAAAACGCCGAAACCCTACCCTCCTTCTTCAATGTCGCCGTGCCAACAAGGGATAAAACCGCCTTGTTTTCCAACCACCAACCACCTCTCTCCCTTGCTCCTTGCTTGCGCATGCCGAGGAAGAAGTGGTGATGAAGAAGGAAGAAGAAACCGGGAAGAAGAAGGAGACAAGAATTGGAATTCTTCTCCTCTTCGCCGGCGCCGCAAAACCACAACAAAAGGCTGCCGCTGGTGGGTCTTTTCCCTTTCTTCCACCTCTCGCCAAACTCTCCTAGACCTGGTTGAGGCTCCATGCCAAAGAGAAGGAACTAATGGAGGAAGAAACCGAAGAGAAAACCTCCTTCTTCCTCCTCTATGTCCGGCGCAAGAGTTGCCCTAGGAGAGAGAGAATATGGGAGCGGTTTAGGGTTTTTAAGTTGTGTTGTTGGATGATCAATTAACCTTGGTTTCATGACTCCTATGGGGTATATATAGGGCTACAATAGGGACCATGAGGAGGAGTTGGGTCTTGCCCGCTAATGGATCCAAATTCGATCCATTAATGGAGATCCATTCCACTAATGGATCCTCACCAACCCCCATAATTTCATATGAGCTCTACCTATTATGAGCACATCCATCTCTCCGTGTTTAAGATATTGAATGCTCGTCGATTAATTTAAATTACTGATAATTTTAATTAATCAACCTCTTGATCCTTGACTAGTACCACTCAACCTTTTCATTACGTTGGACCATAGTTCACTTGCAAAATTTAACATGATTAACCTTATGAGCTCATCAAGGGGGCATCATCATCCCGACTCACCAGGACACGGATTCCATCACTAATCAATGGCACACTATGTAGATAATATTATTTCCCAACTTACCGGGCCTATCGATTTAGCAGAATAAATATCGCTCATTGGTAAATCAAAGAAATTATAATTAAATACATGTGCCCGTTATTATATTGGGATTTAGAGATTGTACTCCATAATAAAACTGAGATCTAATCCAATTATAGAGTCAGTATAAATTGGATGACCTCTATTTTCGTCCTGGTCAATACACACAAAGTGTACTAGTAGTGTAATTCTATGGTTAAGACAAACCACACCTAATTACACTATAACCATCCCAATGGTTTATCCAACTCCATCTCGGTTGTGAGCCTCTTTCTTATACCCTGCAAGGAACTGATAACACGATCTTCTGTGCGTCACCACACACCATGTTATCTACAATGTAAAGTATGTGATATTTTGTGCATATACTAATATAAATATGCAACCTGTGATTATGTGTTTCTCTTTCAAAATGTAGATGTTCCTATACAAAAAGCAAGACTTTTAGTATACATCCTAACAGTTTGATCGGGTAGATCATGGGTTTTGATGTGTTGTGTTAATATGATTAAGTTAGGGTTTCATGTTGATCTAATATATGTATGTGAGTGTGCAAGTTTGCAGGATACACATAAACTTAGTTGGACGTCTTCGGGTCCGGTGAAGGATGACATGGGGAGACAAGTTGTGGGCTTGCATGCATCCAAGGGAGCGTGGACAAAGCAGGGACGATGAGCCGAGGGAAGCGCACTTCGAGACATACGTGAAGGGTGGTATGGGGAGACGAGCCGTGGGCTTACATGCATCCGAGGGGCGAGAGCCAAAGTCGAAGAAGGCTTGAAGGCAATAGGTGGAGGCTGCTGGAAGAAGGAACGATGAGCCGAGGGAAGTGCACTTCGAGGCATACACGAAGGATGGCATGGGAGACGAGCCATGGGCTTGCATACATCCGAGGGACGAGAGCCGAAGTCAAAGAAGGCTTGAAGGCAACAGGTCGAGGCTGCTGGATGAAGAGTCAGCTAAGTCATGAGGATTCGAGTGCTGAGAGAATTGTACTCGGGAAGGGAAATCCTAGGATTCGAGTGCTGAGAGAATTATACTCGGGAAGGGAAACCTTAGGTAGCAGTCGACTGGTGCTTGGATTAGTCGACTGATGAAGAGCACAGAAAGATCAGTCGACTGATCCTTCCATCAGTCGACTGGTGTCGACCAGAAGTTGAATCGTCAGGCTGTGACATTCAAATTTGGGAGGACCAACCAACTGGTAACGGTCAGAACAATATCGAGCACTATTTAAAAGGGCTCGTTTTTGACTGTTTCTTCTTGGCGATACAAGCTTGGGTAAAGCCTGTTAGTAGCCTACAAGTGCTCATAGGTTGTCAAGGGATTGTGGCGAGGTTTCTCCACCCACAAGGAGTGACAAGAGCTAGCCGGAGGTCTTCCGGGGAGTCATCCACCTACGGATCGGGATCGTCCACCTTACGGATAGCAGTGGAGTAGGAGCTTTATTTCCGAACCGTAAACGGTTTGTGTTAGCGATTGTTTTAGTTTATTGTTTTAGTTTTCCGCTTGTACACACTAACATTGTAGGAAGAAAATCGAAAAGAAACTATTCACCCCCCCCCCCTCTAGCTAAAAGTAACGGTCCCAACACACACTAGATCGTAAGCCCTCTATATCTAGTATATGCTTTTTTCTATAAAATAATTTTTATCATAAGTGCTGCATTTTTATTAGAAATATTAATTTTTTGTGTTATATAATTTGTAGAAAACTTCGCAAACAGTTCATTCGATGGTAAGTCATTTCATTTTAAGTTGTAATTCTCTCTTAACGCAAATAAATTATTTATATGTTATTCTAAAATACGTTTTTAATAAAGGTGAAAACATATATTGTTTTTAAAGGTCAGCAGACTAGGAATTAAGATGCTTAGATGGAAGTATCTAAACAAGTTGATAGCTTTAAGGGTTTATATGTTTACACCAGAACTACAAAACTAAAGAGGTGGTAAAATGAGCTGCAGTAGCATATTATACTAAAAATCTAGCACCTACCTCATCTATATCGAGAGAAAAAGAAAGGTCGTATGCAGTATGAACTTCAAACTCCGAGAGAAAACAATCGAAAGCGGAAAGTTTTTGTGTTTAGGATTAATGAATTGTAACAGATTCAAGAATAAACAAAATCATTTTCTTCAAATTTCTGATGAGGAATAGATATATTATTTTGAGTTGTTGTATTTATAGGTCTTGTTAGATTATCTTCTGCCTTAAAACTCTTGAACATCCTAAAGCATGCATAATATTTTTCATTTTAGTTATCATTATTTTTATTCCTGAATTTATGGTTTGATAGGTTTTATTTTGCCATTTATATGTGCAACATGAAATCGAAAGACTACAATATAATACTAGCTGCTACAATTGTATAGCAACATTCAGAACATCATAACTTTTGAATTCGATATCAGAATGAGGTTTCGAATCGAAGATGGTTCAGAATTCTATAATCTAAAAAAAAGTTCGCCTCATTCTAAAATCCAAGTCAAAAGTTATGGTATTTGAATGTTTATTACACAATTGTAACAACTATTATTGTGCGGCTACTACACGGTGTAGCAATAGCTGTCGTAACATATAGCAGCTATTGCTACAAAGTAGCTGCTACAAATTGTGTAGCAGCTATTGCTACAAAGTAGTTGCTATATGTTGTAGCAATCACTATCGAGTAGCTGCTACACACATTGTTGAATAGCTGCTATACGTTTAGAAATCAATAATTTTTTAAAAAATTCGTCTCATTCTGATAGCTAAGTCAAAAATTATGGTTTTTGAACATTTATAACACGGTTTTATACATTGTAGCAGCTAATGCCAAATAGTTGCTACATGTTATAGCAGCTACTATCGAGTAGCTGCTACAACATGTAGATCAAGTAACTGCTACAACTTGTAGCAACTAAACAATAATAGCTACTACAACTGTGTAATAAACCTATGAATTCCGTAACTTTTGACTTGGGTATCAGAATGAGACGAACTTGTTTTTGGAATATAAATCTCTGAATGACCTTCAATTGGATTTAAAAATAACCTGCGATACATTCTGATATCTGGAGTTAAAAGTTATGATGCTCAATAGTAGCTATTACAAAATGTAGCAGCTAATTCTAAATAGCTTCTACAACCATTGTTGAATAGCAACTATATGTTGTAGCAGCCACTATCGGGTAACTGCTATACAGTTGTAGCAGCTACTCAATATTAGTTGCTACAAGCTAAATAGCTTCTACAGCTATTGCTGAATAGCTGCTACATGTTATATCAGTCATTATTGAGTAGCTGCTACACACATTGTTGAAAAGCTACTACACACATTTTTAAAAAAGTTCATCTCATTACGCAGTTTGTAGCAGCCGAGTTGTTTTTTGGAAATTTATTACACAATTTCTAGCAACTACTTGATAGTAGCTACTACAACTTGTTGTAGCTATTTAGCATTAGCTGCAAAACGTGTACAATTGTGTTATAAATTTTTGAAAACTATGACTTTTGACTTGGCTATCAAAATAAGATAACTTTTTTTTTAAATTATAGATATCTAAATATGTAGCAATTATTCAACAATATGAGTAGCAGCTATTCGATAGTGGCTACTACATGTAACAGCTATTCAGCAATGGCTGTAGAATGAATCTTTGAATAAAAAAATCAGATCATTCTGATATTGGAGTCAAAAGTTTAATATTTAGAATGCCACTATAGATCTCTGAACGATCTTCTTTTCAAAAAAAACTTGCTACATAGTTGTAGCAAGATTTTCATAGTTATAGAATTCGAAAGTTTACTACATAGTTGTAGCAGCTCACCTTCTTAATCTGCTACAACATGTAGCAGTTATTCAGCAATGGCTGCGACATCTTGTGGCAGCTACAGCATGGTAGCTGCTACATGTTATAGAAGAATACTATCAAGTAGACGGTACAATTTTGTAGAAGTTTCGGTTGCTAAAACGTGATTGAATTTAGTAATGATGATGTTGTTGCAGATTGCACCCCCTAAGCTGCCCGCATCTAGCTACTATAGCGTGAATTAGCAAAAAATACATAATGTTGTAGCAGCTAAATACCTATAGCTGATACAAAAGGATACAATATAAAAAATGGTTATTTAATTAAAATTAGAATCAATTCAACTTCACACTTGGTTTAGCCAATTTTTTTTGTCATTATTTGGTGGCCTACTCGAACTCTATAATGTTTCATTTTTGATTGGGTGAAATGAGTTGACTCTTAAGCATCATACTCTCCACATAGTGGAACTACTAATCAGGTAGCTGCTACAAATTATAGCTGCTACAGCATATAGCAACTACTAATCAGGTAGCTGCTACAAGTTGTAGCAACTACTGTCGAGTAGCTGCTACAACAGTATAGTAAAGTTCTGAATACCATAACTTTATACATGTTACAATATAAGGTAATATTTGAAAAAATAATTTGTCTCATTTTGATATCGAAATTAAAAGTTATGATGTTCGGATGGTTGCTGCACAGTTGTAGCAGCTACTTCTTAAAGATGCTTGTGCAATAGTTGCTACACGTTGTGTACAATAACTGCTGCACGATGTAGCAGCTAATTGTACTACTTATAAAAGTAAAATTTTCTAACTTAAAATTCATATTTTATATTTATTTACCAAGTTTGATAAAATATAAAAACCATTTTAAATAAGGACATTGTTGTAGTAGCATGCGGTCCTAAAATGCTACAACACAAACTTCATGTTGTCGTAGCTATGGACCCGTAGCTACTACAACATAATTTATCACATTATTACCATGTTGTAGTAGTCTCGCACGAATCCTTACAGCAAAATCATGAATTACTCCCAAACTCCCTCGAATAAATTAGAAAATTATTATACTTTAATGAGACCTTTGGTTTATGATAGGTCTCTTTGACAAAATGATAGAAATATCTAATCATTAAAGATTACAATACACATAATATGGTATTTAGAGATTACCATATTTGTTTACACTATGTTAGAATTAACAGACACGCCAGCAACCACATCAAAAGGATGGAGATAAATACAAAAGCGAGGATCATAAATCTAGAAAATGCTAATTTGCTCCTTATTATGCTTGAGCTCGAATTGAAGCGTGCAGTATTTTGATTTCTTGTAACAAAATCTTCCCTCTGTAGTGCCTCCTCTATGGCGATAACACTTTGAGAACACAATTTCTCCAAAGCTTCTGCTGTGGTTATTACTAATCGAAGTGAACACTGATTGAACTAGTGTTTAGAGGCAAGGGATGGCTAGGTACTATGGTCGCAGAAGAGATCTTCGTAACCTCCTGTATCACCTAATTAACATAAAATTAAAGGAGAAAATATTACAAATTTCATTTAAAGATATTTGCTTATCGAAAATAGGGGAACAGGGGATAGTCTTCAAATAAGAAGAGGGAGGCGCAACCTCAGGAAACTCCTGAAATTCATCAAAAGACTCTGTTGGTGCAGGAAGCACCATATCGAACCTTGTTTTGATATTGGCAAAGGATTCAAAGTTAAGTTTATTTGTGATCTAACAATGTTACTCAAGTGTGCAGAGACAAAGTCCTAGCGAAGGAATCCTTGCCACCTGGCGAAGGACTGCCAGGAAACAAAGTCCCAGCGAAGGGCTGCTAGGCACCTGGAGAATGACTGCCAAGATACAAAGCTCTAGCGAAGGACTGCTAGGCACCTGGCGAAGGACTGCCAGTATCCAAGCCCTAGCGAAGGACTGCTAGGCAACTGGCGAAGGACTGCCAATATCCAAGACCTAGCGAAGAAATGCTAGGCGCCAGGTGAAGGACAGCTTGGGACTGAAGCCTTAGCGAAGGAATGCTAGGCACCGGGCGAAGGACAGTTCGGCATCCAAGACATGGCGAAGGACCGCCAGTCAAAAGTCCAACCAGAGGAGCGGTTGGCATCAGGTACATTCTCCCGAGAGGAGTAGGTGAGGATGCGTTCCCCGTCGAGGGAACAGTAGGCGTCGGTTCGACCTAGGGCTCCATTTTGGAGGCCCAAAGTCAGAACCAAGACAGCTAAGGCTGTATAAACATAATACTCTATTGTTTTATATTGTTTTGGACTAACCCTGGATGCAGAACCAAAGGAACGTGTGTCTGCAGCTCAGAATGCCCAAAGGAGGAGGCAAGTAGATGAGTAGGGCGCCCTCAGTGTCCCGGGCGCCCCCAAGGGCACACAAAACAAGCAAAGCAACAAAGGCTTTGGCTGCTCACTGGCCGGGGCGCCCCCAGCAGCCAGGGCGCCCCGAACGCCCAGGGCGCCCCCAGTGCGCAGGACGCCCAGCGCCTACACCAGCAAAGCTGATCACCCTTATCCAACCGAGAAGCCCGCGCTGAAGGAGTCAAACAGGGCGCCCCCAGTGTCCAGGGCGCCCCCAGCGTCCAGGGCGCCCCCAGTGTCAAACCTCATCCCTATTCGAGTGGGATAGAGGTTGACCGAGCGAAGCTCGGATCGCGTGACACGTGGGGGGCGCCCCTGACGTCCAGGGCGCCCCGAGGTGCTATAAATAGCACCCCACGCCAAGGCTTTGAAGAACAACACTTGATTCAACGCTTCTACGCTCTTCTGCTCCCGCACTCTGCTCCGGAAACCTCCCAACTCGAGCTGACGATGTCCCTACGCTCCGAAAAGTCAATCTACCTCGGATGTCGGTAACGAAGAGCAAATTCTCTTTTTGTGTTTATAATACTGCAATTGTAATATTAATTTGTAAACCTTTTGCGAACTTATAGAATTGCCCGCAGAAAACGGTCAACGACCGTGGGCCTTGGAGTAGGAGTCGACCTAGGCTCCGAACCAAGTAAAAGTAATTGTGTTTGCGTGTTTTGCTTTTAATCTTCCGCTGTGCAAATTCTCTATCTCAAATCTGAACGCTTTCCGATATTCACCCCCCTCTATCGGTTCTCTCAATCCAACAAGTGGTATCAGAGCGGGGAAGCTCAAATTTGGTGCAACCACCAATTTGAGAGTTTTTCGGATTTACGAAATTTTTTATTTTATTTCTTTTCTTTTTAATCAACACCACTCGATCAGTCTCGCCTTTTTCAATTTTGAATTCTCATTTTTTTACCATAAGTCAAAATTAATAAAACGAACAATTTTTGAAAATTTGTCATAAACTTTTTTTATTATTATTTTAATATTTTCCTCGAAATTCGTGCTACCTTAATTCGAGCAAATTTTTTTAACATTAAATTTTTGATCATTAATCAGAATTGACAAAGTTAATATTTTCAAAAATTTGTCATAAATTATTATTTTAGTATTATTCCTCCTTGAAATTCGTGCAATATTTATTTTGAGCTATTTTTTCCTTCTCCCGCACTACTAATCCAAGACCAAGTCTTGGTATATTTCTGTTATTTCTTTTGTGTGCAAGGATCATTTTTAATGACCAATCAAGAATGGAATTGAATTCGCCCCCCGCTCTTCTCTGGCGAAAATTTCAACTCCTGGAGAAGTCAAATGGAATCCCACCTGAAGGCTAATCTAGATTTATGGCCGATAATCCAAACGGGGTTCAGATTCCCCACGGAAGATGGAACATCGATCGCTTAGGACAAATTGGACGAACCAACTCTAAGGAAGATCGAGACTGATGCTAAAGCAATAGTAATCATACAATGCGGTCTAACCAACGCACAACTCAAGCTAGTCGGTTCATTTGGATGTGCTAAAGAGATGTGGGAGAAGCTACTCAACCTACACGAAAAGAGCTCCGGTATTGAGGTCTTTAAAGGAGAGATGTTCGAATCATCGGACGAATCAAATGAAGAAGAAGATCACCAAAGTTATCTTGCAGTCTCGGTTCAAGCACAAACAGCCGAGTCAGACTCGACACCCGATGTCGAAATCAAACCTGAGTCAGACGACGAGTTTTCTGAGACAAAGTTGGTAACTAATTTTGAATCATTTTCTTCTATATTAAGGTTAAATAATCAAGCTGATACTTCAATGGTCGAGGAAGGTATAGTTGTTATTGCAGGGAAAACTCCAAGAGAACCACCAAAGAAGAAGATTCAACCTGTACCTGAGTCCGACTCAGACTCAGAATCTGATGATGAAGGAAGGGATTCTTGGAAACTGGTCTGGTTGGCTCGCGTCCGCTACAAAATATCGAAGAAATAATCAAGCAATAGAAAAATGGCTAGAATCAAGGGGGAGATTCCCAACCGGGAATCAAAAGGTAAATTTACAGTATTTGAAAATCCAATATTTACCTTGAATAATGTGATTGACTCGTATAAATCAGTTAAGGATAATACGTTAGAAAACATAATTCACAACCATGCTGATTTTAAAAACCCACAATTTTTTGTTTGCTTTAATTGTATGTTGCTTTTATTTTAGTTATTTTTTTTAATTAGGATTGGTTAGTTTAAGGACTAAAATGATTTAATTGAAGTTTGAACAACATAGTATTGGGTGGAGGTGAGATGATAGTACGTTAGGGAAGCCATTTTGGCAGAACTAGCCGAAGCTACCGATCCAAGATCCAAACTAGTTAGACCAGAATTTATCAAAAAGTGATTTTGAAGATGAAATTTCACTAAAAGGCTTTGTCTAGGAAAGGGTTGATGATCCAATAAGGCTACGGCCAAAGAAGGCCTAGTGCCTCGCCAAGACCTGGAAGCCAATTTTTGAAATTCAAATTCAAGTTACTTCTTGTCAAATTCAAATCTAACACAAATTTCAATTAATCTTAGACTCAACTACTTTTTCAAAATAAAGTTAACATTCATTAAAATAGTTTTCAAAGTTAATTCAATTTTTCAAAATAAATCTTTCTATTAAAATATTTATCTCACAAAACCCATAAGGTTAACATGTTTGATCACGTAGAACTGGGTGAGATATCTAGGACGTAAAAGAATATGTCACTATCCTTCTAAATAAAACTCAAAGTGCTTTCAAAAGTTATTGAAAATTATCTCTAGTTTTCAAATTAACTCTGTTTACTGTACCCTACTTTTTCAACTCTAACAGTTTTTTCAAAATATTGAATTTCATGTTAAATATCACAATAGACTTGCTTTAAAGAGAATCTAGGGCTTGTTTGATTCAGTCATTAATTGGTCAAACATAGTCAACATAGTCAAGCCCTAGTCAACATAGTCAAACCTGGTCCACACTGAAGTCCCTTAAGGTACTTAGATAAAGTCAGACAGTGTCAGATACAGGGGGAGTTTTTTTTGTTTCTTTTTTCGAAAAATTCAGATTTTTTCAAAAACCTTATGCTCTAAAACTCACTATCATCTCAAAATAAGGTTTTCAAAAATTTGATTCAAAAACCCGTATATTACTATCTCTTTGAAAAATTATCATCATTTCAAAATGATTTTTGAAAACTATGCTATCATTCCAAGCTGTCTTTGTTGGAAACGGGATGGCTAGAGAGGGGGGGGGTGAATCTAGTCGGACACAAAACTTGCTCTTTGAAATCTTTCTCTGCACTTAAGTTAGCAGCAGCGGAAAAAAAGCATATGCAGAGAAACAATCTTAACAGAAATGCAGAAACAAAGAATACAAACCAAGGATCGCTAACAAGGATCGTTTACAAGGTTCGGGGATAACTTGCCCCTACTCCTTGGCGTGCCTGTAAGGTGGGCGATCCCTTGATCGTCGGCAAATCAAGCTCCGGTGAACTCCGGATAGTAGTAGCCTCCTTTTCGATGGAGAAACCTCTCCACAAGTGATCTCAAGAAGATACAAGTTAAGCACAGAGACACTCGAGAAGACAAGCTCACAAAGCTCTCACAGGAATGCAACAAGATCGCTTAAGAACAAAGCAACAGAGAGCACGAACACAGCCCAGCAACAACTTCCCAAGTTTTCTGTCTGTCTCGCCACATCTCCTACATCCAGCTTTGTCTCTTAAGCTCCAGCTCAACGTCGCCAACTCCATCAGCACCTCTGACTCACACCCTGACCCACTGACCTCTCTGAGCACTCAGTCCATTGGGCACTCCTCCAGCTGAGCCTCCGCCAGTTGCCAGCCGCGCCTTCGTCAGTTGCCAGTTGCGCCAGACGTTGAGACCTGAAAACATAATAGATCCAAACCTGCTCCAAGGAAAGCCTCCCATTGACCCTCCTTGAGTGTTTGAATCACCTGCTATCACCTGCACACTCCATCAGAGGCTTAGCAATGCATATCAAAAAGAAATCAGCAAGTAGCAGAGAATCGACAGTGAAAACAGACTTCTGACAGCGTATTTGAATTAAAGTGATCGGTCACCTGACCGATCAGAGAGCCTCCTGATCGGTCACCAGACCGATCAGGCTGGGTCCAGATCGATCAGGCTCTGTCCTGATCGATCCCCAACGCTCAATCAGAAATCGCGACTTCTTTGGGAATCTCCTGGATCGATCACCAGACCGATCCCAGGTTGTGGATCGATCACCGGAATGATCCACCCCATTATAGGGTGATTTCTGAACTTTGCAGTCCAAACCTCCTGATCGGTCACCTGACCGATCAGGAGGCTTCCTGATCGGTCACCTGACCGATCAGGAGGCTTCCTGATCGGTCACCCGACCGATTAGGAGGCTTCCTGATCAGTCACCCGACCGATCAGATCATGCCAAGACCGATCAGGCTCCGTCCTGATCGATCTTAGTGAGGAACTCGCGAAGTTGGATCGTTCTCCAGAACGATCTGCACAGTGATCCTGATCGGTCACCAGACCGATCAGGAGTATATCAGCAAGGGAACTCAACCTCACTGTTTTGCTCCCTGATCGGTCACCAGACCGATCAGGAGCAAAGCAATGGGTGAAATGCATACTCCCTGATCGGTCACCAGACCGATCAGTCATCGCTGGATCGGTCACCAGACCGATCCACGAAGGAGCACCGTGCCAACTTCCCTTATCGGTCACCAGACCGATCCAGGCAAGCCCAAATGCACTCTAAGTCATGAGAACACGCCTCCAACCCTTCTCTGACTCATGCCATGCCCAGCTTCACTCACTGGGACTTCAACCTAGCCCTCCAAGCTAGGACCTGACTTCACTCACCAGGATTTCAGTCACCCGGCTTCACTCATCGGGACCCGACTTCACTCACCGGGATTTCAACCTAGCTTCACTCACTAGGATTTCAGTCACCCGGCTTCACACACCGGGACCCGGCTTCACTCACTGGGACCCGGCTTCACTCACCGGGATTTCAACCTAGCTTCACTCACTAGAATTTCAATCACCTGGCTTCATTCACCAGGACCCGGCTTCACTCACCAGGACCCGGCTTCACCACCGGGATTTTAACCTAGCTTCATTCACTAGGACCCGGCTTCACTCACCGGGATTTCCACCGCCTGGCTTCACTCACCAGGACCCGGCTTCACTCACCGGGATTTCCACCACCTGGACTTAACCCGAATTTCATTCAACCAAACTTAAATCATTGTCAAACACCAAAACAACAACCGGGCCAGACTGCATCAACAGTGTTTTCAAAAATTATCTTCTTAAAAATTATCATACTTCAAAGTTATTCTTTTGATTTTGGTAAACCCTAAAGACACAGAGGAAGGTCCACTACATAATTTACTAGGACTACTAGGATGTGTCAAATTTAGGGGAGGCTGAATCAAAAGAAGAATTTCTGAAAAGTTTTTATTAATAATTATCTGTTTTGAAATTATTTAATAACATATTTTCATGAACAATATCTTCAAAATCCTTGCTGAAAATATAAGTCTTTCAAAAAGCTATTATTGTTGTGGCTTATGAAATTATGTTTGAAAAATATTTACTTGGGTTGGAGAATTTCCAGGACACTTAGGAAAATATCCTTGTAGTCAACAAGGCTTCCTAGGATTGTGTCAGACAGGAAAAGAAACCTAGTCAAGTAAAATATTATATTTTTCAAAGTCTAATACGTTTCAAAAATTACTTATATTTTTTTAAAGTCTAATACGTTTCAAAAATTACTCATATTTTTCAAAGTCTAACACTTTTCTAAAAGTACTTATGTATTTCAAATCATAATTTATCTCAAAAGTACTTGAAAAATCTTTTTTAATTTTTTTAAAGAAATATTTTTTCTTACAAAATATTTTTTTAGAACCTCACAATACTCTTCAAAATTGATTTAATCTAGAAATTTAAGCTTTTTGCTATGCTTTCGAGAATTATACTAAGTATTTTTATGTTTTCAAAACTCATAGGCTCTGATACACAAACTTTCTCCATAAACTTTATTGA
This sequence comes from Boesenbergia rotunda, assembly GCA_024364735.1. Taxonomy (NCBI): domain Eukaryota; kingdom Viridiplantae; phylum Streptophyta; class Magnoliopsida; order Zingiberales; family Zingiberaceae; genus Boesenbergia; species Boesenbergia rotunda. The sequence goes on along the minus strand of JAGFNQ010007301.1, from coordinate 27,552 downwards.
AAACTTCGAGTTGCTCTTAACTAAGAATTTCTTTTATGATACTCAGAAGTTTTTCAAAATATCTTTTTCAAAACTGAACTTAGAAATGGTCTAAAACAGAAGGAGAAGAATTTCACATTAAGGGGGAGAGAAAGGAAATTTTGTTTAATTTTCTTTAAAAGTGCTTCAAAAATTTCTAAGCATTTCTAAGTATTTCAAAATTTCTTAAGTGCATGTTTTTTTCTCAAGTAAAATTTTTCTTCTTAGTAAACAAAATTTGTCTGAGCAAAAACTAGTTGAAAATTTTGGCAAATGTTTCTAAGTAGAGTTTTTTTGATGAAAAACTTGTCTAGAAGCTTTACAAATTTTGTTTTTCAAAATACACAAAGTATTTCCAAGCAAATTTGTCTAAGTGTGCAAATTATTTTAAAAACAATTTTTTTTTCAATTCTCAAAGTTGAACTTTTTTTTGGAAATTTGGCCAAAGTAAAATTCCTTTTTGCAAAGCCTTGTAAGTAAAAGTTTTTTTTAAACAAAATTTAGCTTTTCAAAATGGAAAATTGTCTAAGTGTAAAAAGTTTTTATGCAAATGCTTTTAAAAACACTTTGTCAAAAAACTTAGAAGTTTTACACAAACTCAAAACTCTCTATTAGAAACCTTTTTTTTTTTTTGCCCATGTATATTTTTGATATATGTCAAAAGGGGAGGAAAGGTCAAAGCTAAGTGTTTTAACACAAGAATTCAGGGTTTTAGGGGGAGTATGAGAAATAAAGAATTTTTTTTTTAAAATCTATTCTGTTCATACTTCATTGTGTTTTTATCTTTTTTCATAAACTGTATATGTTTTTTACTTAACTTTGAATTGTGTTGCCATAAATCAAAAGGGGAGAGATTGTTGGTGCAGGAAGCACCATATCGAATCTTGTTTTGATATTGGCAAAGGATTCAAAGTTAAGTTTATTTGTGATCTAACAATGTTACTCAAGTGTGCAGAGACAAAGTTCTAGCGAAGGAATGCTAGGCACCTGGCGAAGGACTGCCAGGAAACAAAGTCCTAGCGAAGGGCTGCTAGGCACCTGGCGAAGGACTGCCAGGATACAAAGCCCTAGCGAAGGACTTCTAGGCACCTGGCGAAGGACTGCCAGTATCCAAGCCCTAGCGAAGGACTGCTAGGCAACTGGCGAAGGACTGCCAGTATCCAATACCTAGCGAAGGAATGCTAGGCGCCAGGCGAAGGACAGCTTGGGGTTGAAGCCCTAGCGAAGGAATGCTAGGCAACGGGCGAAGGACAGCTCGGCATCCAAGATATGGCGAAGGACCGCTAGGCAAAAGTCCAACCAGAGGAGCGGTTGGCATCAGATACATTCTCCCGAGAGGAGTAGGTGAGGACGCGTTCCCCGTCGAGGGAACAGTAGGCGTCGGTTCGACCTAGGGCTCCATTTTGGAGGCCCAAAGTCAGAACCAAGACAGCTAAGGTTGTATAAACATAATACTCTATTGTTTTATATTGTTTTGGACTAACCCTGGATGCAGGACTAAAGGAACGTGTGTCTGCAGCTCAGAATGCCCAAAGGAGAGAGGCAAGTAGCTGAGCAGGGTGCCCTCAGTGTCCCGGGCGCCCCCAAGGGCAACACAAAACAAGCAAAGCAACAAAGGCTTCGGCTGCTCATTGGCCGGGGCGCCCCCAGCAGCCAGGGTGCCCCGAACGCCGAGGGCGCCCCCAGTGCGCAGGGCGCCCCGCGCCTACACCAGCGAAGCCGATCACCCTTATCCAGTCGAGAAGCCCGCGCTGAAGGAGTCAAACAGGGCGCCCCCAGCGTCCAGGGTGCCCCCAGTGTCAAACCTCATCCCTATTCGAGTGGGATAGAGGTTGACCGAGCGAAGCTCGGATCACGTGACACGTGGGGGGGCGGGGCGCCCCTGACGTCCAGGGCGCCCCGAGGTGCTATAAATAGCACCCCACGCCAAGGCTTTGAAGAACAACACTTGATTTAACGCTTCTACACTCTTCTGCTCCTGCACTCTGCTCCGGAAACCTCCCAACTCGAGCCGATGACGTCCCTACGCTTCGAAAAGTCAATCTACCTCGGGCGTCGGTAACGAAGAGAAAATTCTCTTTTTGTGATTATAATACTGCAATTGTAATATTAATTTGTAAACCTTTTGCTAACTTATAGAATTGTCCGCAGAAAACGGTCAACGACCGTGGGCCTTGGAGTAGGAGTCGACCTAGGCTCCGAACCAAGTAAAAATAATTGTGTTTGCGTGTTTTGCTTTTAATCTTCCACTGTGCAAATTCTCTATCTCAAATCTGAACGCTTTTCGATATTCACCC
>JAGFNQ010007301.1:0-24693 GCA_024364735.1 Boesenbergia rotunda | reverse complement strand
TTATTTTTTTTTTTTTGCTTAAAATTTGGATTGGTTAGTTAAGGACTAACCTGATTAATTGAAACTTGAACAACCTAGTATTAGGACAAGGTTTGATAATAGTACGTTAGGGAAGCCTGACTAAGGAATCAAGTAGGGTAAGGAGTACCTTATTTGGTCTTTTTAGTCCAGTGGAACTAGCTGAAGCTACCTCTCTGAATCCTAAGCTAGTTAGACCAGAGCGTCTCAAACAATAATTTGAAAATGATCTTTCTTTAAAAGGCTTTGTCTAGGAAAGGGTTGTTGATCCAATAAGGCTACGGCCAAAGAAGGCCTCTGTGCCTCGCCAAGACCTGGAAGCCAATTATCGAAACTCACTTTTAAATTATTATTTGTTAAACTCGAATCTAACACAAGCTTCAATTAAATCATAGTGCTAACATAAAATCAAAGATAAAATTAATGCATCTCACAAAACAGTTAAGGATATCCTGTTTTGTCACTTAGAAATGGGTGAGATGCTTAGGACCTAAAAGTTGATTCCAACCCAACCAAATTCAAATCAATTAATTTCAATTAAATCAAATCAATTAAATCTTAATTAAATCAATTAAATTAAATCTTAATTAAATCAATTCAATTAAATCTTAATTAAATCTTAATTAAATTAAATGTTAATTAAATCAATTCAATCTTAATTAAATCAATTCAATTAAATCTTAATTAAATTAAATGTTAATTAAATCAATTCAATTAAATCTTAATTAAATCAATTCAATTAAATCTTAATTAAATCAAATCAATTAAATCTTAATTAAATCAATTAAATTCTATTAAATCTTAATCAATTTAATCAAATTCAAAATAATTCAATTAATTTTTCTCAAATTCAACTTAATTAATCATTCTCAAAATTCAATTATTGTCAATCATTTATTTTCAAAGTTAAAATATTTGTCTCACAAAACCCATAAGGTTAACATGCCTGATCACGTAGAACTGGGTAAGACATCTACGACCTAAAAGCATAATTCACTATCCTTTTAAATAAATAAAAAGGTTTGCAAAAATTATTCAAAATTTTTCAAATTTAGTTTACTGTACCCTCCTTTTCATCTCTGGTTTTTTTTTAAATATTGAATTTCATATCGCAATAGACTTGTTTTAAATATAATCTAGGGCTTGTTTGATTTAGTTATTGATTAATCAAACATAGTCAACTGAGTTAAACTTAGTTAACACGGTCAACCCTAGTCAACATAGTCAAACCTGGTCAACACTGAAATCCCTTAAGGAATTTAGATAAAAGTCAGACTGTGTCGGATACAGGGGGAGTTTCTTTTAAATAGATTTTTTTCAAAAACCTTATGCTCTAAAACTCACTATCATCTCAAAATAAGGTTTCAAAATTTTTCCATCGTATATTACTATCTTTTTGAAAAACTATCATCATTTCAAAATGATTTTCGAAAACTGTGTTATCATTCCAAGTCGTGTTTTCAAAAATTATCTTCTTAAAAATTATCATACTTCAAAGTTATTCTTTTGACTTTGGTAAACCCTAAAGACACAAAGGAGATCTATTTAATGATCTACAAGGACTCCGAGGATGTGTCAAATTTAGGGGGAGTCTAAATCAAAAGAAATTATTTGTAAAAAGTACTTTCTTTGGCAATTATTTTTGAAATTATCAAATAATTCTTTTGGAACTGAACCCTAAGAACTCAGAGGAAGAATACTTGTGGTCAACAAGCTTCCAAGGACTGTATCAAGTTTAGGGGGAGGTTAAATTAAAAGAATTATTGAACAATTCAAAATAATATGTCTTAATACACTAGTGTTTAAAATTCTTTTGAAATTACAAGTAATTTGCCTTTAAAAATACCATTACTCTATTTTTCAAAATGTATTTGTGACTTAGCAAATCATTTTTTTTGAAATACCTTTTGAAATTATGTTTACTTGGGTTGGAGAATTTCCAGGACACTTAGGAAAATGTCCTTATAGTCAACAAGGCTTCCTAGGATTGTGTCAGACTGGAAAAGAAACCTAGTCAAGTAAAATATTATATTTTTCAAAGTCTAATACGTTTCAAAAATTACTTATATTTTTCAAAGTCTAACACTTTTCTAAAAGTACTTATGTGTTTCAAATCATAATTTATCTCAAAAGTACTTTTTCTAAATTTTTTAAGGAAATTTTTCTTACAAAATATTTTTTTACAATACTCTTCAAAATTGATTTAATCTAGAAATTTAAGCTTTTTGCTATACTTTCGAAAATTATACTAAGTATTTTTATGTTTTCAAAACTCATAAGCTCTGATACACAAACTTTCTCCTTAAACTTTTTCCTTTTTAAAGAAACCTTATTGAAAACTTCGAGTTGCTCTTAACTAAGAATTTCCTTTGTGATACTCAGAAGTTTTTCAAAATATCTTTTTCAAAACTGAACTTAGAAATGGTCTAAAACATAAGAAGAAGAATTTCACATTAAAGGGGAAAGAAAGAAAATTTTGTTTAATTTTCTTTAAAAGTGCTTCAAAAATTTCTAAGCATTTCTAAGTATTTCAAAATTTCTTAAGTGCATGTTTTTTTTCTTAAGTAAAATTCTTCTTCTTAGCAAACAAAATTTGTCTGAGCAAAAACTAGTTGAAAATTTTGGCAAATGTTTCTAAGTAGAGTTTTTTTTGGTGAAAAACTTGTCTAGAAGCTTTACAAATTTTGTTTTTCAAAATACACAAAGTATTTCCAAGCAAATTTGTCTAAGTGTGTAAATTATTTTTAAAAAAAACAAAGTTTTTTTATTCTCAAAGTTGAATTTTTTTTGGAAATTTGACTTCAAAATTTGGCCTAAGTAAAATTCCTTTTTGCAAAACCTTATAAGTAAAAGTTTTTTTTAAACAAAATTTAAGTTTGCAAAATGGAAAGTTGTCTAAGTATAAAAAGTTTTTATGCAAAGGCTTTTTAAAACACTTTGTTAAAAAACTTAGAAGTTTTACACAAACTCAAAACTCTCTATTAGAAACCTTTTTTCGCCCATGTATGTTTTTGATATATGTCAAAGGGGGAGGAAAGGTCAAAGTTAAGTGTTTTAACACAAGAATTCAGGGTTTTAGGGGGAGTATGACAAATAAAGAAGTTTTTAACACAAGAATTCAGGGTTTTAGGGGGAGTATGACAAATAAAGAAGTTTTTTCTATTCTGTTCATACTTCATTGTGTTTTTATCTTTTTGCTTAAACTGTAGATGTTTTTTACTTAACTTTGAATTGTGTTGCCATAAATCAAAAAGGGGGAGATTGTTGGTGCAGGAAGCACCATATCGAACCTTGTTTTGATATTGGCAAAGGATTCAAAGTTAAGTTTATTTGTGATCTAACAATGTTACTCAAGTGTGCAGAAAAAGCCCTAGCGAAGGACTGCTAGGCACCTGGCGAAGGACTGCCAGTATCCAAGCCCTAGCGAAGGACTGCTAGGCACCTGGCGAAGGACTGGCAGTATCCAAGCCCTAGCGAAGGACTGCTAGGCGCCTGGCGAAGGACTGCCAGGGTAAAAAGCCCTAGCGAAGGACTGCTAGGCGTCAGGCGAAGGACAGCTTGGGACTAAAGCCCTAGCGAAGGACTGCTAGGCGCCAGGCGAAGGACAGCTTGGGACTAAAGCCCTAGCGAAGGAATGCTAGGCACCGGGCGAAGGACAGCTACACATCCAAGCCCTGACAAAGGACCGTTAGGCAAAAATCCAACCAAAGGAGTGGTTGGCATCAGGTACATTCACCCGAGAGGAGTAGGTGAGGACGCATTCCCCGTCGAGGGAACAGTAGGCGTCGGTTCGACCTAGGGCTCCATTTTGGAGACCAAAGTCAGAACCAAGACAGCTAAGGCTGTATAAACTAATAATTAATTGTTTTATTGTGTTTTGGACTAACCCTGGATGCAGGACCGAAGGAACGTGTGTCTGCAACTCAGAGAGCCTCAAAGGAGTGAGGCAGCAGCTGAGCAGGGCGCCCTGAGTGTCCAGGGCGCCCCCAAGGTGAACCAAAACCAAGTGAAGCAAAAAGGGCTTCGGCTGCTTACTGGGCCGGGCGCCCACAGCAGCCAGGGCGCCCTCAGCAGCCAGGGCACCCTCAGCAGCCAGGGCGCCCCGCGCCCAAGTCTGCGAAGCTTCATCATTATCCACAGCCGAGATTTCTGCGCGGAAGAAGTCAGCCAAGGCGCCCTCTGCGACCAGGGCGCCCCCAGAGTCAAACTTATCCCTATTCGGATGGGATAACGTTTGACCGAGCTAAAAGCGGATCTCTTGACACGTGGCAGGGCGCCCCCGACGTCCAGGGCGCCCCGAAGTGCTATAAATAGCACCCAACGCCCAAGCCTTCAACAACAACTTCGTGAAATGCCTCAAAGCTCTTCTGCTCTTGCGCCTTGCTCCGGAAACTCTCCAAATCGAGCCGACGACGTCCTGCTGCCCCGAAATAATCGATCTACTCCGGACGTCGGTAAAAGAGCTATTTTAAAGTTTACTGTACGTAATTATAATTTTGTAATCTTTTGTAAACGACTTTGTGCCTGATATAGAATTGCCCAAAGTAAACGGTCAACGATCGTGGGCCTTGGAGTAGGAGTCGTCACAGGCTCCGAACCAAGTAAAATCGACTGTGTCTCTGTGTTTCTAATTTCCGCTGCGTACTTGCTCTAAGCTTTCCAAAAGAAAAACGATTTCCGATATTCACCCCCCCTCTATCGGTTCTCTCGATCCAACATACAGGTTTGGTGATCGTCGACCACCCAGATACTCTGCTAGAATCTCGTAAGAAAAATCAAGGTTCCTCTTGGCGACTCGAGTAGTGAACTCGAAGCCCCCCTGAGGTCCCTACTGAAGGTTGTTGTAGAATTCGGAGACTAGGTCGTAATTGATAGGTCTCTCCAGAGAGAGGAGGAAACCAAGGTTGTAAAAAGTGACGATCTCCATGATCGAGGGACAATACTCAGTCAGGAAAGGGACATCTATCGATCGGCAGGGTAACAATTTAAAAGTCCTTGATTGGAAAGCCTGCTCACAGGCGGCATTTGGAAAGCGAGAGCTCGAGGAAGGCTGAGGCCTTATGGAGGGCGCAGATGAGGAAGGGGATGTCCCCTTCGCGCTGCCCTCTGCGGGTTCTTTACCCTTTGATGATTTTCTAAAGATTGGAATTTGTCACAAGATTTGAAAGATCACAAAATCAATACGAGAGTTGATCATAGGATAGAATAATCAAGTGTACATGAGGTGGAATTGATCACATGAAGATAGATTTAATCAAAGACAGGGCAGAGAATGGTCATGATAGGATATGGCAAAGGTGGGTCACGGCCAAAACAGGAGGTCACGACACAACAAGAAAATATCAAAACATGGTTAGCCTCAAATATATAATCTATGAACTGATCCAGAAAGAAATTAACTAAACATGCTTACTTAGGTGCCATTGAAGATGTTCTTGAAGGTTGGAAGGGGAGCTCGTGCAAGAAGAAGCTCTCGGCGCAAGACAGAAGCGCAGAAACCTTGAGCAAGTAGAGAACTTGCCGAGAACAAAGAAGAGCTCGTAGAGATCTTCGCAAGAACTCGCACACAAGGGAGAGGGAGACGCAGGAAAATGACTCACGCACAGCAAGAGGAAGGAGATCGCACGGGCAAGGAAGAAGGAAGAGGGTTTCGGCGCTGAGGGGTTTGGGTTGGCTAGGGATTAGGAGTAGAAATAAATCGTGATTAAAACGGTTGGTGGATCGGTCCACCAACCGCACTTTAATGCAGTTGAACGGATCACCATTCGATCTGGAAGAGCCCAGACCGATCAGGCTCTGGCCTGATCGAACTAGCCTGGGCCTGATCGGTCTGGTGACCGATCAGGCAGGCTCATGATCGATCGGCTGATCGATCAGGAAGCGATCAGTATAGTCGGAAGATATTCGGGAAGCCCCCTGATTGGTCTGTAGACTGATCAACACAGAGTCCCAGATCGGTCCGGGCTAGCACAGAAAGGTTGGCCGAAATCTCGTAAAGTCTCTGTGACCTCTCTGATCGGTCTGTGGACCGATCACTACCGGAAGGAGCCAGATCGATCCGGGGACCGATCAGCCCTATGCCTGATCGGTCCGGTGACCGATCAGGGTTCCTGATTCTCCCTGATACGATCTGAAACTTGCAGTTTCAGATTTTCACTCGATTTCTGAAGGGATTTGATGAAGATATCAATCTTGGGAGTGATCCCTTGACTAAGATTGATCCCTAAACAAGGATCAAAGGTCCTTATGGTTTGAACAAACACTTTGCTCCACCCAAGTGGAGTCAAACTCAAACAACAATTATTCAACCAAGGTTGTGCCAAATTCAAGTTTCCAATCAAGTTTTCTTGATTGGAATGTCCAAGTATGATCATGGAGCCAAATACACATGTGTTATGCATTAGTTTTCCCCATACTTGGTCACCGAAGTGATTTTTATCTCGTCAACTTAATTTCTCAAGGGATGCATTGACATTTTTGAGAAATTGAGTTGATCCTAGCATCTCACCCCATATCAAGCAAATAAAAACGTTTTGGTAAACCTTATAGTTTGTGTGAGATGTCCCCAAAGTTACCCAATTGTATCCCAACAATTCCGAAATGATCACAAAGAGTTTTGGATGCATTTTAAAACCTATGAAGCGCGACACATTCCCAACTCCCTTCTTAAGAAGCTAAACTCATTTTCGGGGAGTGGTTTAGTGAAAATGTCAGTGAGGTTTGGCTTGGACTCTACATGTGAGAGTACAATATCTCCCCTAGCAACATGATCCCTAATGAAGTGGTGGCGTACTTCTATATGTTTGGTCCTAGAATGATGGACTGGATTCTTGGTTAGGTTGATTGTGCTAATGTTGTCACACAACACTTGCACACTCTTGTAACTCAATCCATAGTCCTCTAGAGTGTGAATCATCCACAACAATTGTGATACGCTCTCTCCCATGGCGATATATTCTGCCTCGGTCATGGAGAGAGCAACACAATGTTGCTTCCGACTTGACCAACTAACTAAAGATGATCCTAGAAATTGGCAACCCCCACTTGTGCTTTTCCGATCCAACTTACATCTAGCGTAGTCGAAATCGGTATAGCCAATTAAATCAAATGATTCGGTACGGGGGTACCAAAGACCGACTCCAATTGTGCCTTTCAGATATCTCAAAATCCTCTTGACAGCGATTAAGTGAGATTCCTTAACACAGACTTGATACCTAGCGCACATACCCACAGCAAAAAGAATATCAGGTCGACTAGCTGTGAGGTATAGCAAACTACCTATCATGCTCCGATATTGAGTCAAATCAACCGGTTTACCACTCTCATCATTGTCTAATCTTGTGTTTATAGCCATGGGAGTGGTTACCTCTTTTGAATCACTCATATTGAATTTGCGGAACATTTCTTGTGTATACTTCGATTGGTGCACATGGATCCCATCTCGGGTTTGCTTGATTTCAAGTCCAAGGAAGAAAGTCAACTCTCCCACTAGACTCATTTCAAATTCACTTTCCATGTGTCCAATGAATTTATTTAAATAACCCTTGTTATTTGAGCCACAAATTATGTCATCGACATATACTTGGGCCACAAAAATATTGTCACCATCTCTACGTAGAAATAGTGTAGGGTCTATTTGGTCTCTTACAAAGCTTTTCTCAATTAGGAATGTTGGCAACCGCTCATACCAAGCTCGGGGTGCTTGTTTAAGACCATAAAGTGCCTTTTTGAGCTTGAACACATGGTTTGGGAATTCGGTACTCTCAAACCTCGAAGGTTGTTCGACATAGACCTTTTCTCTAATCAAACCATTTAGAAAGACCGATTTGATATCCATTTGATATAATTTGAAACCTCGATGTGCTGCAAATGCAAGCATCAATCGAATGGATTCTAATCGTGCCACAGGAGCATAGGTCTCATCATAATCAAGGCCTTCAACTTGACTGTAGCCCTTGGCTACTAAGCGTGCCTTGTTTCTAATGATTTCTCCCTTATGGTTCAATTTGTTTTTGAAGACCCATTTGGTTCCAATGATGGTGGTCTTCTTAGGTCTAGGGACTAAGTCCCAAACTTGACTGCTTTCGAATTGACCTAGTTCATCTTGCATTGCAATGATCCAATCGGGATCATTTAATGCTTCATCAATTTTTCTAGGTTCAATTTCGGAAATTAGGGCAACTTCATTAGCCTCATTCCGGAAGAATGATCTAGTTCTAACCCCATGATGGATATCTCCAACAATTTGGTCTTGGGGATGACTAGAGGTTAATCTAGTTTGCCTAGGTGTTGGTGGTGCTTCTTGAATGGGTTCACTAGACACAGGCTCAGCCTTAGGATCTGGCTGATCTATGGCTTGTCTAGGCTCACCGTCATCAGACTCATCACCATCAACAACATTTGGAGTTTCATTCAAACTTAGTCTCCTAAGTTCGAGTTGAACCCCATCTTCTAGTTGACCATTGACTTTTGGAATTTCTTCAAAGACAACATCAGAAGATTCTTCAACTAATCTAGACTTCTTATTGTAGACTCGGTAGACTTTGCTAACTAGGGAATACTCGACTAGTATCCCTTCATCAGCCTTTGCCGTGAACTTTCCAAGGTGATACTTGGTGTTTAGGATGAACACCTTACAACCAAACACCCTAAGGTGTTTAACCGTAGGTGGTTTCCCAAACCAAAGTTCATGGGTGTTAGGACCGGTAGACGAGCTAGAGGGGGGGGGTGATTAGCTCCGATTTGCTCCGTGATGATTTGTCGCGGCGGAAGACTCGAGCAAACGCTAACACAAAGGATTTACTTGGTATCCACCCGAGACGGGTGACTAATCCAAGGATCCACTCTCCTCACTCTCTCATACACTATGAAAGATCTCCTTCTTGAGGTGGAGAAACCTCTTACAAGCTTTCACAAAGATATAACAAGAATCTAAGCAAATACAAAATGAAATCTTACAAGATTTACAATGATAAGGTCAAGCTTTGCTTTCCTTGCTATCTTCAAGCTTATGATTGCCTCTAGAACCTTGGAAATGCAGCAGCAATATCCTCCAAGGCTTCCCTTGAAATGACACTGATGAAGGAGAAGAAGGGGAGAAGAGTTGTGGCTCAAAACCTGCGTGAAAACCCTTATACCCGACGCCTAGGGTTTCCTAATCGATTATCCAATCGATTACCACGTCATCTAGCCGTTCAACGACTATTTTTCGAACCTTAATCGATTAGCCAATCGATTAAGACTGCCCTTAATCGATTGACCAATCGATTAAGGGAAGGTTGAATCGATTACCCAATCGATTCAGCCACCTTCTGTTCTCGCAACAAAACTCTCATAATCGATTACCCAATCGATTACGGTCCATCTTAATCGATTACCCAATCGATTACCATCCTTTTTAATCAATTACCCAATTGATTAAGATCCTTTTTAATTAATTACCCAATTGATTAAGATCCTTTTTATTCTCGCGAGACAACAACCCAATCAATCTCCCAATTGATTGAGTCCAACCTAACTTGTGTTCGCGGTCAACCCATTTGACCAACCTGGATTTCTCGGTCAACCCCTTTGACCAACCTGGATTTCTCGGTCAACCCCTTTGACCAACCTGGATTTCTCCATCCTAGCTCTCAACTAAGACTTAACCCGATTCCCAACCAGGTTTGCCTAACCCTCGAGTTAGGTCTAGTTTCTCGATAGACTTCCACCTTGCCAGTGTGCGATCTACCCGATCCACCTGGACTTCACCTAGTCCCACTAGGTCTTTTCCCATTGCCAGCGTGCGATCTCCCTGATCCACCTAGACTTCACCTAATCCCACTAGGTGTGCCTAGTCCCACTAGGTCTTTTCCCATGCCAGCGTGCGATCTCCCTGATCCACCTGGACTTTACCTAGTCCCACTAGGTATGCCTAGTCCCACTAGGTCTTTTCCCATGTTAACGTGCGATCTGCCTGATCCACCTGGACTTCACCTAGTCAAGTCTCCAGTCAACCTTGACCCACTTGACATCATACGACATTCAAACATAATTATCAAACATCAAAACATCCAAACATAAGCTCACCAAGCTTATCAGGCATCGGCTCACCCGAGCCTAGTCAACCTAGGTCAACCCTGACCTAACCAAGATTGCACCAACAATCTCCCCCTTTTTGATGTTTGACAATATGTTTGAGAAAGACTAATCCCTATTAGCCTTTCAATTTCTCCCCCTTTGACATACATCAAAAACTCTCCCCGAGAGTCTATATGGTCAAAGGCTTGCTCAATGAAAGTCCCATACCTTCCATTTGAACCTATGCTCATCCTTGAGCATTCATCATAATGAAGATTTCCAATCTTCATTCTTTCACTTATCCCAAAAATAAAAATTCAAACACATGCTTTTAAGGAAGACCTCCCCCTCAAAACATGCTCTAACCCTCCATCATTGCACCAACAATGATTTTTGAGTTCCTAAAACTTTAGGAAATCTCAACTCACGGTTATGAGATTTTGTAATTCAAAACTTGAATCACAACCTCTCTTTAACCCTATAGTTTTCACCAAAACTATCCCTCTTTTGATTTCACAATGAAATTTACCCAAATATACTTATGAAAGTAATTCAAGGGTCTAGGGATTGTTAGGTTACTCAAAAATGGGTTATTGGACTGAAAACAGACAGTTTCAGTCTCACCAATCGATTGGTATTGGGAACCAATCGATTAGGCTATGCCTTAATCGATCAACTGATCGATTACGGCTGCCCTTAATCGATCAACGGATCGATTACGCGAGCTTCTGTGCTCGCAAATAGGATCTCCCAATCGATTGGCCAATCGATTGGATATTTCTGATTTCTGAAAATAAATTCAGTCCGAATTTCAGAAACTCCTAAATAATTCTACAAAATTTGAAAAATCGTGAAATTTTATGTAGACATTATTTATGACATATACTATCAAGGAAAAATAATTTTATATGAAAATAACCTTCATTTCCAAAGATTGACTCAAAATTTGAAACCATTGAAATAATTCAATGTTTCACATATTTTGTATCCATTTCATCAATGATGAGTGCTATCAAAAGATAGTCTTCACCAAGATTTTCCAAGATAGTTTTGAAATGTTTTTAAAAACATAATATCCAACCATGTTCTTTGGGCTAAATGCACATGACTTGTACATTAGCTTTCCCAATGATTGGAGTTCATTTACATTCAAATTTTGATGAATCTACAACTCAATAGGATGCATATAAACCTACACCTTGAGTTATGTTCATCACCCTAACATCTCACTTGTTTCTAATGTATCTCAAAAACACATACAAGTCACCTTATGGTCTTAGTGAGATGTAAAAGTCATGTTTCCCCTAAACTAAGGGTTCATGCATTTCTACCTAGGCATTATAACCTTTAATCATCCACCTAGGATGTTAATTAATGCCAATGTCCTTAATTTCAATAAAAAAATTAAATTAATGCATGATAATGACTATGATATGCATCATATGAGAATTTAAATAATATTATAACTAGATGATGCATGTATGACATGACATATAATATTTTCATAATAACATATGAATGATGGATTATGATGTCATGACGTGTGATAGGGCATACATAAATCATGGCATAATAGCATAAAAGAAAAATACCTAGATTTTCTATCTAAGTATCAATAACCCATCGCTAAGCCATTGATAATCCTAGCTTTGCCCCTAATTTCCAAGATAATGCCAAAACTCCCCAACTTGGCCTATCTCTGGATTCTAACCTAGTTGTGTCAACTTTATTGAGTTCAATTTTTCAAGACTATAGTTTGGCACAAATTTTACTCCTCCTAGAGTAAACAATTGATTCCTTCATTTTCAAGGGTAGTAACTCCTTGAAAATGTCCCAAAGTGCCAACATCATCAAGGTTGGATTAACTACCCTTCCAATTAGAGTTGACACTCCCTAGACCTATCTAGGGTGTGACAAACACACTCTTAGGAACCCAAAACCTATTGGTGCTCCTTGGATGTTCTAGGTATTCACTAAGGATAACTTCCCTTGACACCTTCCTAATGACCCTTCTAGGCTTTTCCGAAGCCTTAGTCATGTTAGTCTTGTCTTGGTCAACTCTAGGGATGGCTTCCCTTGTGGCATTGACTTGACTCCTTGACCTAGATTGTGTTCCATACCTATATGGAACTCTATGATAGGATGGATCATCATCTTTGGTTTTAGGTTTGTATCCCAAACCTTTCTTACTCCTAGAGAGTCCTTGACTTCCTAAATCTAGATTTTGAATTTTTGATCCTTTAAATAGATTTTCTATTTTCTTAAGGGATTTTTCCAATTTATCAAGTTTTGACCTCAAAACTTGATTTTCAACCATTACCTCATCAAGGCTTGGTTTTCTAATATAGCCTTGGTAATTTTTCTTTTTGGCCTTATTTTGGATAGGTCTACCATTAAATGATCTAATATCATCCCTATCCTTAGGTGTGGTAGACCTAGCATGAAGGGTTCTATATTTTTCCTTAGGTTTCTCATGCCTCCTATATTCATGATAAATTACATTAAAATGATAAAAATTATTTCTAGCATGCATATTCTCATGATTTAAATAAGTACCATTTCCTAGTGGTACCTTAGTCTTGTTCTTGGAGGCTCCCCCTTGATTTAAGCTCCTCCTTTTTGCCTTAATCGGATCCTTCCCCTTTGGACATTGATTCCGATAATGTCTCTTTTGCTTGCATGAGAAGCACATAATGTGCTTCTTATCCTTCTTTACTTTGGGGCCGACTTCCTTTGGCTTCTCCTTGGTCTTGGGTGCCACTTGCACCTTCTTCTTGACCAATTTGGGACACTTACTCTTATAGTGTCCTTTTTCCCTACACTCAAAGCAAATGATATGATCTTTATTTTTAAAAATTGAAATGTTTATACCTTTGCTTGTAGGGGTGACACTTTCTTCCTCTTCATTGACATAGGAAAATGATGTTGACACTGTAAGTACCCCTGGTTGATTTTGATGTGATCAACCGATTTAAGTTAGGTCCTGGTATGTTTAATCCCTCTGCTAAGTGTGCAGGAGCTTAGGTACGGAGGAAGTCGAGCGTAAGACGTAGCGAACGAGAAGGATTGTGCGGGGAAGTGAGCCGACGGGCTCGGTACAATCCGAGGGACGCGGAAGCTGCGGAAGAGTACGCCGGTGGAGCGAGAAGGACGTGCGCGGTGTCCGAGGGACGAGAAGCCGGGAGGAAGGACGCTCGAGGGGCGAAAGGCCGGAGTCGGGTTCGGGTGAGCCTAACTCCGGTTGGCCGAAAATCACCCAGAAGATGAACCAAAAGACTGGTCAGTTTGACCAAGTCAAACCAGGCACCTGAAACAAAAAGAATTCTATTTGTTGCTGTGAAGATTCGAACCAGCAACCTCGCCTACATATATCACCAATCTTACCGACTGGGATAAAGAAGAGATATGATTAAAGTTGTTGCGAGCAAATGATAAAGTTATTTATCTGTTGCGAGCAGAAGACAAAGTTATCTCTTAAAGGATAACTTTATCCTTTAATCAGATCCAATGGATGCAGTTTAATCCCATCCAAGATCAGCCATCCAGATTACATCCATGGATCAACGGCCAAGAGAAAATTCCTCAACAATCAACAATCCAGATTTATTCTCTTAGGCTATAAATAGGCTTAGAGTTTCAACCTTTTAATTCATTCAATTAATTCAATTCTCTTGTAAACTCTCTAAAAGTCTAGCGTGCTATTTTTGTAAGGCTTCTCCGCCACAAGGAGATTTTTATTGAGCGTCCACTGCCTTGGAAGCAACGTTCTCAGTTGCAACCAAGTTTCTTTTTTAAAGACGAGTGCCTCCACTTTTATAATTTTTTTTTCCGTCTATTCACCCCCCTCTAGCCGGTCCAACTCGATCTAACAAGTGGTATCAGAGCCAAGGTCGCCGCAAAAGGACTAATCGCCGACTGCAGCAATTTCAAGAAAAATGGTTGGAGCCATAATCTACCCGCCGAAGTTTGAGGGGGAGTTCGCGATGTGGAAGCGCCGAATGCAGGTATTTTTTAAAACTGATATTGAATTGCTAATAATTATGAAAAATGGTTTTTCAGTTCCTAAAGACAACAACGGCAAGGATAAAGAAATAGAATCATGGACCAAGAAGGAGAAATCAGACTTTGAAGCAAATGGCAAAGCTGAATTTCATCTACTAGCTGTTCTTCCCGCGCAAGAAGTTAACCGCATCGAAAATTACAACTCGGCAAAAGAGCTCTGGGAGAAATTCCTAGAATTGCATAAAAGTACCTCAGAGCCAAAACCGAAGGCCACTTGGGACGAGCCCTCGTCAGAGGAATCAGAAGGTCAAGAATACGCGGGACTTGCGTTAATGGCAAATCATCAAGAAGGGAGCACTGATGAAGGGGGAGAGATGTCAGAAGAAACTGACGACGAAGAAAGAACCTCGCTTTTCGAAAGCGACCCGGTAAGTGAGGTCTGTTTTCTTCCTCATGATCAATTATATGCAGGAGTTAAAACCTTGCTTAAATCTAATTGTAGATTAGAAAAAGAAAATTTGAAATTGAAAAATGAATTGGCACTTACTTTCTCTTCTGAAATTTTAAAAAATGAAAATGGTAATTTGAAAAACTTAGTGCAAAAATTAGAACTTGATATTGCACATTTAAGCCAAAAGAAAAATAGCTTTCCTGATAATTTAAATTGGTATTTTAAAAATCATAAGGGTCAATTTAAAAATGTGTCTAAAAGCTATATTCCGCCTAAGTTTTTAATTAATCCTGTAGACAAGAACTTATTTTGGGTTCCTAAATTTGTATTAAACTAAAATTTTTTTTATAAATGTGTGCATTGTGTTTCTCTAATAAAAATTATGCCTTTATTTTTTTTATGCACAATTATGCTGTCTATCTACTGGAACTTCTTTCAAAATTTTTTGAATATTTTTTCCCTCGAAATTTGAAATTAAGAGTTTAGAGGAAAGACTCATTACAATTTTTTTTCAAAATTTTCGAAGTATTGTTTCCAATTTTTTAAATTTTATTGTTCAAGAACTCTTATGTGTTGGTTTGTCATTTTTGGACTTGACAAACGAATTTAAAACTCAAAATTTTTGTCCAAACTCATATCTTCATCTTCGACTTTAACAAAAATATTCAGATTTTTTTTGATTTTTTATGAATTATTTATCGAAATATGATTTTTTTTCAAAATTTGATAGAAAAATATTTTGACAGGATTCGATTTTATTTTTGGAACTCCTCATCAGCTGTGGATTTTATCAAAAAAAAATTTAGATTTTATTTAAGTCATTTTAAAAAAAAATGGAATTAACTTTGAAAAAATGTGTCATTTTAAAATTTGAAAAATCTATGGCAACGCGATTTTTTTTCACTTAGAAAATTTTTTATCGCACTCAAAATTTTTTTCTTCTTCCCTACTTATATTTCCCAATTTTTTGATGTGATCAAAGGGGGAGGAATAGTATTAAGTTAAGGGGTAGAATTTTAATTTACTTGAAATTTATGTTTTTTTGAACTTAAACTGTTTACATTATTATGTATATTTTTTTATTATTTTGATTACTCTAATTTAACTCGGATTGATGCACATCAAAAAGGGGGAGATTGTAAGTACCCCTGGTTGATTTTGATGTGATCAACCGATTTAAGTTAGGTCCTGGTATGTTTAATCCCTCTGCTAAGTGTGCAGGAGCTTAGGTACGGAGGAAGTCGAGCGTAAGACGTAGCGAACGAGAAGGATTGTGCGGGGAAGTGAGCCGACGGGCTCGGTACAATCCGAGGGACGCGGAAGCTGCGGAAGAGTACGCCGGTGGAGCGAGAAGGACGTGCGCGGTGTCCGAGGGACGAGAAGCCGGGAGGAAGGACGCTCGAGGGGCGAAAGGCCGGAGTCGGGTTCGGGTGAGCCTAACTCCGGTTGGCCGGAAATCACCCAGAAGATGAACCAAAAGACTGGTCAGTTTGACCAAGTCAAACCAGGCACCTGAAACAAAAAGAATTCTATTTGTTGCTGTGAAGATTCGAACCAGCAACCTCGCCTACATATATCACCAATCTTACCGACTGGGATAAAGAAGAGATATGATTAAAGTTGTTGCGAGCAAATGATAAAGTTATTTATCTGTTGCGAGCAGAAGACAAAGTTATCTCTTAAAGGATAACTTTATCCTTTAATCAGATCCAATGGATGCAGTTTAATCCCATCCAAGATCAGCCATCCAGATTACATCCATGGATCAACGGCCAAGAGAAAATTCCTCAACAATCAACAATCCAGATTTATTCTCTTAGGCTATAAATAGGCTTAGAGTTTCAACCTTTTAATTCATTCAATTAATTCAATTCTCTTGTAAACTCTCTAAAAGTCTAGCGTGCTATTTTTGTAAGGCTTCTCCGCCACAAGGAGATTTTTATTGAGCGTCCACTGCCTTGGAAGCAACGTTCACAGTTGCAACCAAGTTTCTTTTTTAAAGACGAGTGCCTCCACTTTTATAATTTTTTTTCCGTCTATTCACCCCCCTCTAGCCGGTCCAACCCGATCCAACAGAAACCTCTTCTTGTTCCGGCGTCAATGTCAAATTTTGCTCCTCTTCAACCCTTGAAGTGGAGGCTTCTTGAGCTTCATCTTCGGATGTTGAGCACCTCTCAACTTTCGAATCTTCTTCCTCCGATGAATCTCCCTCTTCGGATTTGTGTTGAATTTGTACAGTGGAGGGATCTTCATGAAGCCTTGCCAATTTGCTCCAAAGCTCTTTGGCATCTTGAAATTCCCCAATTTTGTCCAAGATGGTGCTTGGCAATAGATTGACCAATAACTTGGTCACTTTGTCGTTGGCCTCACATCTCTTGATTTGCTTCTCATTCCATTTGCTTTTCTTGAGGAGCTTTCCTTTGGTGCTTGTTGGAGCTTCAAAACCCTCCATTAGAGCAAACCATTGCTCTATCTCCATCATGAAGTAATTTTCAATCTTTGACTTCCAAAGATTGAAATTTGCCTTGTCGAATGGTGGAGGTGCCCGGGTGTCATAGCCAAACTCCATTTTTGAAGTTGAACCCTCTTGATGATGACTTCTTGAAATTAGGGTTTCTTCCAACTTCTTCTTCTTCCTCTAGCTCTTTCCCTCTTGGCGATGAGTCCAAAGAAGAGCAACCTTGCTCTGATACCACATGTTAGGACCGGTAGACGAGCTAGAGGGGGGGTGATTAGCTCCGATTTGCTCCGTGATGATTTGTCGCGGCGGAAGACTCGAGCAAACGCTAACACAAAGGATTTACTTGGTATCCACCCCGGACGGGTGACTAATCCAAGGATCCACTCTCCTCACTCTCTCATACACTATGAAAGATCTCCTTCTTGAGGTGGAGAAACCTCTTACAAGCTTTCACAAAGATATAACAAGAATCTAAGCAAATACAAAATGAAATCTTACAAGATTTACAATGATAAGGTCAAGCTTTGCTTTCCTTGCTATCTTCAAGCTTGTGATTGCCTCTAGAACCTTGGAAATGCAGCAGCAATATCCTCCAAGGCTTCCCTTGAAATGACACTGATGAAGGAGAAGAAGGGGAGAAGAGTTGTGGCTCAAAACCTGCGTGAAAACCCTTATACCCGACGCCTAGGGTTTCCTAATCGATTATCCAATCGATTACCACGTCATCTAGCCGTTCAACGACTATTTTTCGAACCTTAATCGATTAGCCAATCGATTAAGACTGTCCTTAATCGATTGACCAATCGATTAAGGGAAGGTTGAATTGATTACCCAATCGATTCAGCCACCTTCTGTTCTCGCAACAAAACTCTCATAATCGATTACCCAATCGATTACGGTCCATCTTAATCGATTACCCAATCTATTACGGTCCTTCTTAATCAATTACTCAATTGATTAAGATCCTTCTTAATCAATTACCCAATTGATTAAGATCCTTTCTATTCTCGCGAGACAACAACCCAATCAATCTCCCAATTGATTGAGTCCAACCTAACTTGTGTTCGCGGTCAACCCATTTGACCAACCTGGATTTCTCGGTCAACCCCTTTGACCAACCTGAATTTCTCCATCCTAGCTCTCAACTAAGACTTAACCTGATTCCCAACCAGGTTTGCCTAACCCTCGAGTTAGGTCTAGTTTCTCGGTAGACTTCCACCTTGCCAGCGTGCGATCTACCCGATCCACCTGGACTTCACCTAGTCCCACTAGGTCTTTTCCCATTGCCAGTGTGCGATCTCCCTGATCCACCTGGACTTCACCTAGTCCCACTAGGTGTGCCTAGTCCCACTAGGTCTTTTCCCATGCCAGCGTGCGATCTTCTTGATCCACCTGGACTTCACCTAGTCCCACTAGGTGTGCCTAGTCCTACTAGGTCTTTTCCCATGCCAGCGTACGATCTCCCCGATCCACCTGGACTTCACCTAGTCAAGTCTCCAGTCAACCTTGACCCACTTGACATCATACGACATTCAAACATAATTATCAAACATCGAAACATCCAAACATAAGCTCACCAAGCTTATCAGGCATCGGCTCACCCGAGCCTAGTCAACCTAGGTCAACCCTGACCTAACCAAAATTGCACCAACAATGGGGAGTCTTTCCTAAAAACCTATGGATGAGGACTCGATTTTACACATAGCAAGCTGTATTTATAGCTTCGGCCCATAAGTAACTTGGTAGTGAGTACTCATTAAGCATGCTTCGTGCGGCCTCTTGTAAAACACGGTTCTTCCTCTCTACAACACCATTTTGTTGTGGTGTTCTAGGAGTGGAGAACTCATGTCTATAACCTCTATCTTGACAAAATTCTAAAAACTGTTGGTTTTGAAATTCACCTCCATGATCACTTCTAATTATCTTAATAGTTGATGATTTTTCATTTTGAACCCTTCTACAAAAAGAAATGAAAACATCTAAGGTTTGGTCCTTATATTTAAGAAAATAAGTCCATGTATATCTAGTAAAGTCATCAATGATAACAAAGCAATATCTACTTCAATTCAATGATATGATAGTACTACAATCAAATAGATCCATGTGAAGTAAATCTAAAGCAGTTGAAGTACTTACAACGCTTTTACCTTTATGTGCAGATTTTGTTTGCTTACCCATTTGACATGCATCACAAAGTTTATCTTTTTCATACTTGATACTTGGTAAGCCACGAACTAATCCCTTGTTGGCCAACTTCCGGATGTTCTTCATGTTAACATGCGCAAGTCTCCGGTGCCAAAGGGTGGACTCCTCTTCTTTTGACATGAAACACTTAGCAAAAGCATTAGTAGCACTTTTAAATGACACTTGATAAATATTATCTACTCTTGCTCCTACTAGTACCGTGTCCAAGTGTCATGTTGTCTAACTAGACATTGACTTGGTTGAAAAACAATTGTGTAACTCGTGTCACACAATTGACTGACACTTAGGAGATTAAATGTCATCCCCTTGACTAGAAGGACATTTGAGATTCTAGACATTCGGATATTTGAATGTCTCATATTCCTATGACCTTAAGACTACCATTGTTACCAAATGAAACATTACCTCTACTTTTCTTGTGAAGTGTGGTAAACAATGATCTATCCCTGGTCATGTGTTTGGAGCACCCACTATCAACGAACCAAGTTGATAGATGCTCCCCTTCAATCATAACCTACACAATTCGAAAAATAGAAGTTTTAGGTACCCAAACCTTGGAACCTAAAGCACCTACTAAACAAGTCTTAGGCACCCATGCCTTGACAACTTTCTTTTGAACCTTGGGTGTCCTAGATTGTCTCATGTCAGTCCTAGACATAAGAGACACAAATGAAGGTTCTTTGGGTCGGTAACCAATACCGGCCCTATTGTAGACTGCCCTTTGGGCATTCAAGATCATGTCTAGGGTCTTAGAGCTAGTTGAAAACTTCTCAAGAATATTCTTGAGTCTCTCAACCTCACTCTTTAATGATTTATTTTCTTCATCTAGCAATTCATCATGCAAATCATCTATATCCTCAACCTTAGAGGATTTCAAGTTCTCTACCTCAAGTTTCAATGATTTAATTTCATCCTCTAACATCTCAACATACAAGTCATCTATGTTATTATCCCTAGATGCTTTCAATTGTTCAATTTTCAATTGCAATGCTTTAACCTTATTCTTAGACTTCTTTAACATATTGGTTAAACATGCAATTGCTCTATAACATTTTTCTAGTTCGGGAGAAGTTACCTCTTCATCATCCGAAGATGATGAAGCCGCGTTTGAAGAGTTGGATGATTCATCACTGCTCTCTTGATCTCCCAATGCCATGAGTGTCACATGCCTTGTGCTCTTCTCCTCCTTCTCTTCATCGGATGAACTTGAGGAGGATTCATCCCAAGTGACCTTCAAGGCCTTCTTCTTCTTCTTGGATATTTCCTCTTTCCTTTTGGATCTCTCCTCCTTCTTCTTTAGCTTCGGACATTCATTCTTGAAATGCCCTTTCCTACCACACTCATAGCAAGAAGCATTAGTCTTATCAAGTTTAGCTTCACTAGGATTACCTTTACCCTTGAAGCGTCGACCCCTTCTCATCATCCTTCTCACAAAATTCGCCATCTCGGAGGATGAGGAGCCTCTGCCATCTTCCTCGGAATCGGACTCGGATTCGGAAGAGGATGAAGATGAAGAGACTTCCTTCTCCTTCTTCTTCTCCTTCTTCTTCTTGTTGGATCGATCCCCTGTAACTAAGATAATCCCCTTCTCCTTGGGGCCTTTGTTAGCCATTTCATGCAATTCCATCTCACAAAACAAATCATCTAACTTAACAATGGATAAATCCTTGGAGACTTTGTAGGCATCCACCATGGATGACCACAAAGCATTCCTTGGAAATGCTTTTAGTACATACCTCACAAGGTCGCGATTCTTGACCTTTTCATCAATCGAATGAAGCCCATTAAGGACTTCCTTGAACCGACTATGTAGCTCACTTACCGATTCATTTTCCTTCATGGAAAGGTTTTGTAATTGGTTGAGAAACAAATCCCTCTTGGCGATTCTTGAATCTCGGGTGCCCTCGTGGAGTTCGATGAGCTTGTTCCACAAGTCCTTTGCACTTGTGAAAGGACCAACCTTGATGAGTTGGTCTTTGTTCATGCCGCATTGTAGAGTGACGACCGCCTTCGCGTCGGCTTCACTCTTTCGGGTTTGTTCGGCCGTCCACCGCCAAGACTCAAGCTCCTTGCCTTCATCATCCTTTGGAGGGGTGAAACCCTCCTTCACCGCGAACCAAGTGTTGATGTCCATCTTCAAATAATACTCCATCTTTGATCTCCAATATTGAAAATCAGTGCCATCAAAGAAAGGAGGTCGGGTGGTGCTAAAGCCTTCTCTCAACGCCATGGATGGTAGCTCTCGGTTGTTAATCCAAAAAAACAGAGCCCCAAGCTCTGATACCACTTGTTGGAGTTCGGATGGCTAGAGAGTGGGGGTGAATATAGCCAAACACTTGGACTTTAAGCTTTTCAAACTTCTGCACTCAGTTTGTTAGTAGCATAGCGGAAGAAATAAAGGAAACAGAGAAATGCAGAAATGCAGGAAACAAAAACAAGGTTGACCTTGAGATTCATTTTTTTTTATTTTTTTCATTTTTTTTCCTCTCTCCTGGCGAAAAGGGCGATTTAAAGGCGATTCCCGCGAGACCATCTCACGCGGCCTTTTCTCTGGCGGCTTAGCCGCCGACGGCCTCGTGTCGCCGGCGATGACTTCGGAGTTTCCTCTATCCTCTTCCACTGTGCTGGTTCCACCAATTTCATCTATTTCTCGAGACGCTTCGTATCAAAAATCTATCGCTGGAGGAGCGGTGCCAGAGATTGCGAAGCTGCCTACTATAGCAAACCCTAGTCTGGATTTTTCAGATACAACAAAAGCATCTCTGAAGCAGCTAACATCGGATCACATTTCCTCCCAATCAGTGGCACATAAGTCTATTGCATCATATGCCGAGATTCTCAAACCAAGCTCTCCCCGATCCATCAAGAAAAGCTTTGATGAAATAGGATCTAATTTCAAACCGATTACAACATATAATAACAAGCCAGGTATTTTCTATTCAGAAGAAGAGATTTCAGGTATGTCAATTCCTTATCAGTTTGCTTTAATTGTTAAATTCTCTGGTTGGCGGCCAAATCAAGCTATTATTGATCAAACATTTAGTAATCTGGGTCTCTCCAGCCCCTATAATATCCGTTTACTGCGTGCTGGTCATATTTTTATTCACCTTACCTCAAATGAAGACATGACACGTATATGGAGTAGAGGGGTTTGGCTTATTGGAGGCGTACCTTTGAGAATCTTCAAATGGTCGCCACATTTCTCTTATAAGGCAGAATCATCAGTGGTTCCTATATGGATTCAATTACCAGATTTACCTATTCACATGTTTAATAAACAAAGTCTATTTTCTATGGCTAGAATTGTTGGGAAACCAATTAAGATTGATGAAAGTACAACGGATGGTTCCAGGCTTTCGGTGGCTCGTATATGTGTGGAGCTGGATTTGTTAAAAACTAGAGTTGAAGATTTTTGGATTGGTATAGGGGAAGAAAAGCGTTTACAGAAAATTATATATGAAAAATTGCCAAATTACTGTATGGATTGCAAACATTTGGGCCATTCAATTGAGGAATGTTATGTAAATGGCAATAATCCAAAGCCAAATTGGTTTTCTGATGGCAAGATTATCTTGGAAGAAGATGCATTAAAGCCTCAGTTAAAAAGTTCGGATTTTCAAAATGCAGAGTCTTTACATTTAGATGGCAAATCTCTAGAGTTTGGTGGCAAACAGTTAGAAAAACAAAAATGGGTTCGGAAGAAGAAAAATGCAGGAAATGATAATGATGTAGATATTGTAAATGTTAAAAATAAAAATCATTTTCAGTTGTTGGCAGAATTAGAAGAAAACAACCAAGACAATCATGTAACTATTGATAAAGTTGGCAAGAGAAAAGCTACCACAGATGTTCAGGGTAGGAATGATGAAGAGGAGCACATGACTGAGATATTTCCAAATAAAGATATGGCTGCCGCAAATAAAACTGTCCAAAAGGATAATCTGCAGAAATCTAATGACGTTCCAGCTGGGATTGATGCAGAACAAGAGGTAAATTATCAGTTCAAACAACATGTGTCATGGTCTGAAAAGGAGGAATCTGCAAAAGACACTGCAGTAATATTTTCAGTAACAGAGAACTTACAGGCTGATCATATGGTGAAGCCATGGGAAGAGCAGGAGGAAGTAAATAATACAGAATTTGCTAAAATATTTCATGAGAAAGAAAATTCTGATAATGAAGTGGAAGGCTTCTTTCAAAAGATCTGCTTCTGATACAGAAAAGGGGTTTCAAAGAATTACTAAAGGCAAAATAATAGAAAGACAGAGATTTGCCAAATCTACTTTTCATTTTGTTACCTGGGATGGGTGAAGATCGTAGAGTTACTAGAAGCAAATCACAAAAACAAAAAGCTAACTCTTCTAACCCTTTTTAATGGCTGATATTATTTGGAATATTAGAGGGATTGGTAATGTAGCATCCTGTAGAAGAGTGCATTTCCTTAAAGAAAATCATCATTTGAATTTTTTGGGCATTCTTGAACCATTTATTAAACTTGATGAGTTCGCTATCACTAGAAAGTTGGGTTTTGATAATGTAATTTCAAATTGCTCAGGGAAAGTTTGGTTCTTGTTTGATGCCAATATTGATTGTGAACTACTATTTGATCATGAGCAATTTTTACATTTGAAAATCAGTTCTAATATTTTCCCAATAAAAATAATAATTACAGTTGTGTATGCTAAATGCACCCAAATAGAGAGAGCTGTTCTGTGGCAAAAGTTGCTGGAAATTAGCCCAGAAGAAAACGAGTTTTGGCTTGTTGGTGGTGACTTTAATGTTGTTTCAAAACCATGTGAAGTTTCTAAAGGCTTTATATCAAAACTTGGACCAGTTAATGACTTTAATGAATTTCTAATGTTATCAGGACTAGCAGATGCCGGTTTCATTGGAGATAAATTTACTTGGTCAAACAATAAAATTTGGAAAAGGCTGGATAGAATACTCTTATCTCCTTCTTGGAATGCATGTGAATTTTCTGTACGAGTTGAACACTTAAGCAGGGCTTCCTCTGATCATTGTCCTCTATTAATTACTTTTCCTAAATTTCTTAAACCAGCTGCTTCTTTCCGTTTTCAGAACATGTGGATCATGCACTGCGATTTTCTTCAAACAGTTACTTTGAATTGGAGGCTGCCAATTGCTGAAAGAGGACTCAGAAAACTGCAATTCAAATTAAAAAGGCTTAAAGATCATTTGAAATGGTGGAATTGGGAAGTTTTTGGGAACTTACATGAGAAAATTATCAAAGCTGAAGAAAACTTTGCTGAAGCTGAAAGATCTTATGATTTAAGTCCTTCGGTGGATAACAAAATAAGGAAAGCCCAAATGCAGGCGCAGCTTCATCATATCTTACACATGGAAGAGGCATTTTGGAAACAAAAGGCTGCGATAAAGTGGATGGCTGAAGGTGAAAGAAATACCAAATTCTTCCATAATTTGGTTAAAAAAAGAAGATTGGCCAGTAGGATTTTTCGAATTTGGGAAGAAGGTGTTT
>JAGFNQ010007300.1:116409-141842 GCA_024364735.1 Boesenbergia rotunda | reverse complement strand
ACCATATGAAGTTTTACAGCCAGTCACTCCAATGAACTAGTTCCCTTAACTAGCATTCATGTTATCTCCTGACATCCCAATGTCTCCAGCCAGTGAGAATCAGCTGATTAGAGAATAACCATGCTAGTCTCAACAGAATTGATAGTGTCCGTATTTATCAATTCATCGACTAGGGACAATTTCAATACTTCACAATTGCACATGTAGAGATAATCACTAGTTGTGAATTCATCACAAATTCTCTCATGCTGTGAATTGTATTGCGGACATTCAGTAAATGAGTTTAAGATCTCAATCAAATACATACAACATGTATACTCAAATAGTGAATATTCATTTATTAAAATAAATGATTACAATCATAAGGCGATTGCCTTAGGACACTTCTCTCACAATACTAACAAACTCCCACTTGGCCTAATGCCAATCGCTACGGTATCCAATACCACAGGCTCTAACATGACCCTCAAACTTGCTTTGAGGCAAGGCTTAGTTAAAGGATCCGCTAAATTCCTTTCAGTGGGAATTTTCTCAATTTGTATATCATTCCTACTTATAATCTCTCTGATCAGATGATAGCGGCGAACACATGTTTGGATCGCTGATGAGACCTTGGTTCCTTTGCTTGTGCAATAGCTCCATTGTTGTCGCAGTAACCGGCATGCTTCATCAATGGTTGGAACCACACCAAGTTCTGAGACAAACTTCTTGATCCAGACTGCTTCCTTTGCTGCTTCCGAAGCTGCAATATATTCCGCTTCCGTGGTAGAATCCGCTACGGTGTCTTGTTTGGAAACTTTTCCAACTTATTGCGCCTCCATTCAAATAAATACGTATCCAGACTGAGATTTGGAGTCATCCTTATCTGTCTAGAAACTGGCATCTGTATACCCACGTATTACCATATCACCTTCTCCATATATTAGGAACACATCCTTAGTTCTTCTTAAGTACTTAAGGATTGTCTTGACAGCCGCCCAATGATCCATTCCTGGATCAGACTGGTATCTGCTTGTGACGCTCAGAGCATACGATACATCGGGCCTAGTACATAACATAGCATACATGATAGATCCTATCGCGGATGCATAAGGAATCTTATTCATGCAAATCCTCTCGTCTTCTGTGCGCGGACACATAGACTTTGAAAGGTTGATCCCATGCCTGATGGGAAGGTAACCTTTCTTGGATTCCGACATGCTAAACCTTTTTAGCACTCGGTCTATATATGTAGACTGCGAAAGACCAAGCAACCGTTTTGATCTATCTCTATAGATTCTAATCCCAAGGATATAGGTTGCTTCTCCCAGGTCTTTCATGGAGAAAGTTTTGGACAACCAAATTTTAACTGACTGTAAGACTGATATATCGTTTCCTATAAGCAATATGTCATCGACATATAATACTAGGAATACGACTGCACTCCCACTAACCTTCTTGTACACACAAGGTTCGTCAGGATTTTGTGAGAAATCAAACTCTTTGATTGTCTCATCAAACGGATGTTCCAGCTCCTGGATGCTTGCTTCAGTCCATATATGGATCGTCGAAGCTTGCATATTTTGGTTTTATCAACTGATGTGAAACCTTCAGGTTGTATCATGTATACATCCTCAAGCAGGTTTCCATTAAGGAAAGCTGTTTTCACATCCATTTACCATATAATCATAATGAGCTGCTATGTCGAGGAGCATCCGAATGGATTTAAGCATAGCTACTGGCGAATAGGTTTCGTCATAATCAATTCCTTGTTTCTGACGATATCCTTTTGCCACTAGTCTAGCCTTAAAGATAACAACATTACCTTCCATGTCAGTTTTCTTCTTGAAAACCCACTTGCACCCTATGGGCTTAATCCCTTCAGGTGGGTTAACCAAGTCTCATACTTGATTTTCGTACATGGAATCCATTTCCGACTTCATGGCTTCAAGTCATTTGTCCCTTTCTGAACTTTTCAGAACATCATCATAACTGATAGGTTCGTCATCGCTAATGAGTAACACGTCGTTCGATTCACTTACGAGAAATCCGTATCTCTCTGGAATATTGCGTGTCCTATCAGATCTACGAAGAAGTGGTGTTGTTTTAGGTTCAACTGATAGCTCATCATTATGAGTTATTGGTTGTGGGTCTAGACTAGGTGTCTCTGTAATGTCTATTGGAGTTTCTTGAACTTCTTCAAGTTCAATACTACTCCCACTGTTTTCTTGTAAAAGAAATTCTTTTTCCAGAAATACAGCATGCCTTGAAACAAACATCTTTTGTTCCAAGGGATGATAGAATTGGTAACCCTTTGTTTCCTTAGGGTATCCAATAAATAGACATTTATCAGACTTAGCATCCAATTTGTCTGATACAATCCGCTTCACATAAGCAGGACAACCCCATATCTTAAGGTGAGTTAAGTGAGGTTTCTTACTATTCCACGTCTCATATGGAGTAGTAGAGACTACCTTGGTCGGGCTCTGTTTAGCAAGTAAACAGCTGTCTTAAGCGCATAGCCCCAAAAGGATTTTGGAAGAGTTGCATGATTCATCATAGATCTAACCATGTCCATCAAGGTTCGGTTACGCCTCTCAGATACACCATTATGCTGTGGTGTATACGGCGGAGTCCATTGAGACAATATCCCATTGTCCCTAAGATAATCTTGAAACTCTTGACTTAAGTATTCACCACCCGATCGGATCGAAGTATCTTAATACTTTTGTCAAGCTGTTTCTCTACTTCATTTCTGAACTCTTTGAATTTCTCAAAAGCTTCAGATTTGTGTTTCATCAAGAACACATACCCGTATCGTGAGTGATCATCGATAAATGTAATGAAGTAGCTATAGCCTCCTTGTGCAAGAGTTGACATTTGTCCACATACATCAGTATGTATTAGACAAAGCAATTCTCCCACTGGTTTACCTTTTCCGGAAAAGGGTAATTTGGCTATCTTGTCTTTTAAGCATGATTCGCATGTATCAAATGAACCGGGTTCAAATGATTCCAGAATTTCACATCGGTGTAATTTGGTCATGCGTTTCTTACTTACATGGCCAAGACGACAATGCCACGTATAGGAGTCTATTTGATTATCTATTCGAGCACGTTTGTTGCTAACTTTGATATTGAAAACGTCATCGGATAAATCTAACGTGTAGATACCATTGCATAAAGTTCCGTCCCATAAAGAACACCATTTAAAGTTATGTAACAACAATTGTTACTAAAGTTAAATGATAACCCTTTTCATTCAAGCATGAAATAGATACAATGTTCTTTATTAACGAAGGAACAAAATAACAATTATCCAATTCTAAGACAAGTCCAGCAGGGAGCTTTAGCAAATATGTTCCGATGGAAACAGCAGCAATCTTTGCTCCATTTCCAACTCGCAAATTCGCTTCTCCCTTGACGAGTCTTCTTCTATTCCTTAGCCCCTTTATGTCATTACATATATGTGAGCTACACCAGTATCCAGTACCCAGGTGTACGAGGAAATAGAGTGACATTCAATAACGAAGATACCTGAAGAGGATGGGGCATCGGATGCCTTCTTCTTCAAGGACTCAAGATAAACCTTGCAGTTTCTTCGCCAGTGCCCTCCTTGCCACAGTGATGGCAAGTGCCTTTTGGTGCCTTTTCAGTCTTTTTGGCCTTTTTCTTCCTTCCCTTTTTTGTTCTTTGGGCTTCCTCTTAGAACTTTCTTTGAGGAACCAACTAACAGTATCGTCTTCTGATCCTGCTTTACAGAAGGCTCTACAGTCTTCAGCAGGTTGAGCAACTCAGGAAACTGGTCTGGAGTTGCATCTTCAGGAGGACGGTTGGGAAGTTGTTTTCAAGGACATAAGCAAGCTTTTCTGCCTTGAGGACTATCCTCAGGTTTCTAAGCCAGTCCATGAAGTTTGGCCCAGTTAGCTTATTGGTGTCCAAAATGGAACGCAAATTCAGAGAAGACATGATCAAGTGATTATCCTAGAAATACAAATTGAGCTTATGTGAGAAGAATGATAAAGAATGCATCAACATTCATCAATTAAATCCTATTTATTTTTCGAATTGAATAACCCTTTTTATCAATTCAGGAGATCGTAGGAACATCTCCAAATAGGTTGATATCCAACCATAGATAAGAACAACCATGGCTGTGGCCATCAAGTTATTCTTAGCTATAAAGGTAGGTAATTATATCGATTACATATCAATATATGTAACTATCACTTTATGCTATCAACTAATTGAATGTTTGCATAAATCATTGGGTTGTTAACTCATTAACAAGTATGCAACAATATACATAGCACCCAACTGCACCTCTCTTTACATCGACCTTGGCTGTGGCACAACAAATCGATGCTCCAAGCTTAAGGCTGACCCATTAATCAAGAAATAGTTTTAATATGGTCCAGCTCATTCAACCGTTTAGTCAGGCTTGGATGTGTCCAACAACCAAAACTAAGGATTGACCTCTGACTCCAACTATATTAATCATAAACTAATTCCATGGTTTGAACATGTTGAGGTTCAAGCCGGGCATGGATGTGTCCATCAACCCAAACGAGAAACAAAACTCCGGTTCTAACCATATTAATGGAAGGTGTTGGCCTTAATATTTTGTAAGGGGGTTTGGGTCTCATCCTTTTCTTTCTAAGCACATTCATGACATATAATTATGTCATGTACTAACGATTTCCTTAATAAAGTATGTATGTGACTTAATTTATCAAGTCTCATTAATTGAATTAGGAACCGGATTTCCTAATTCTAATTTCATACTTTATTTAAGGAATTGTTTTGGGAAACAATTTCCTAAATTGTCATAATCAATTTCGGAAATAATATGTTTAAGACTTTGATTTCTCTAAATCAAATCTTATTAAATTAAGAGACAGATTCCCTTAATTCAACCACATATTATTTTCATGAAAATCTTATTTAAGGAAATAAACTCTATAGGAAACAATTTTCCTAATTAATTTTGGAGACAACAATATGTAAGAAGTCAAATAAGGAAATTATCGTTTGAGAATCACCTCAAAATTTTCCAAGATTTGATCACATATTTTATTTATGGACTAATTAATTACAACAAATTATTTTCTTTGGGTGACTCCCCGAGGCTCAGATACCCAAAGAAAAGAAATTTGTCGTAAATCTAATTTGGCCCGCTCCCCGAGGCGTAGCCAAATTAAACTTGACAATTCTTATTTAAAATAGGGAATTAAATTACAACAACTAACTTTAATTTGGGTGGCTCCCCGAGGCACTCCCCAAGTAAAGAATTTTGTTAATAATTTAAAAACCAATTCGAATTTAATTGTCAATTAATGTTCCATAAATTTCTCTAGACTTTCTTGAAAGAAAGTGCCCAAAATTTCGAGCTTTCCATAAATGGAAAGTTTCCAAAAATAAAAGGCTTTCAGAATATTTGTAAGTTTCTGGTATAAAGAAAACTTACATATTTCCAAGATTGGAAAATTTCCAAAATAGGAAATTTCCAAAATTGGAAAGTTTCCAAAATGGGAAGTTTTCACAATTATCATAAAATTTCAGAAACTAGGATATTTCAAAAGTTTGCAAAATTTCATGAGGATTTCCAAACTTTGAAATTCCTAAATCTAAAATTTATCATATTGGAAAGTTTCCATAATTGGAAAATTTTCAAAAATTGAGATCAAGATAAAGTTTTCTGCAAAACAATTATATGATAATGTCGAACACTAACCTGGCTCTGATACCACTGTTGGGACCGGGTGCATGTTGACATGGATGCAGGTTCGTAATTTTAAAATTTAATTACGTGCAGTGGAAGGTTTAGCATAAATAATTTCACAAATTATTTAACCACACATCTAAGCATGCAACCTTATATTGTGTAGACATGATCATATATTAAAATTTTGCAGAAAGTAAACTAATTTATTTAATACCTCGCGTAACTCAAAGGAAGGGACGAGATCTAACCGTAGCGTCCCTTGGAAGCTTCGCCTCTAATCGCGTCCACGACGAGTTTTCTTCGGGATGACTTCGTAAAGCCACGAGTTTCGTGCCGACAAGAACTACTAGATTCACCAAAGGCACGACAAGAATACCAAGAGAGAGATGGGAAGACTAACCACCAAACGAAGAATGGAATCAAGATTCCGGGAGGAAGGAAGGAGTTGCGCCTGCTTCTTCTTCTTCTTCGGCAGCTGCTTGGTGGATGAAGCTCACGGCAACAAAGGGGTCCTCTTTTTAGGGCCGGCGGCACTAGAGGAGGGAGAGGGAGAGAAGGAGAGAGAGAGAGGGCTTATTTCTAGATCTCTTAGATTCCTCTCCAAGCCTTGCCTTGGTTCCTTTATATAGTAGTCTCTCAATCGCCAAGTCTCCTTTTTATGGAATAAATTTTCATAAGAAATTTATCATATAAATTTTCATAAGAAATTTATCATATAAATTTTTTCTATGAATTATTCCATCATGCCAAGTTTTTATCATAATTTAATTTATGATAAAAACAACTATGTCTCCCTTTTCTTATGGAAAGAAATTTCTTTATATAAATTTCTTTATATAAATTTCTTTATCATGGTAAATCAATCCATTATTGATTTTATAAAATAAAATAAACCAATCCATGGTTCATTTTAATTTCCATGAAAAATAAATTTCTTTATATAAATTTCTTTATCCATAATTTCATAAAACAAACCACGCTCGGTTTATTTTATAATTTGAACCAAAAATTCGGTTTTCCCCTTTTGTTGTGGCCGACCAAACAAAGAGGGTGGGGACCCTCTTTGGCCGGCCAAACCCAAGCTAAAACCATACGAATTAAACTCATTTAATTCGTCCAATAAGTCTTCAAAAGACTTAGTCATTTTATGCTTCTGATGCGTCTCTGAAAAATTCAGATTCGACTTATCTCTCTTGATCGAAAAATCTAATTTTCAACTCGTTTTAAATCCCTCGGATCACTCGTAGTGCGTGTGACTAAATAGGCATTCGATTTATGTTGGCCGTCTATAATCAACCAATTATAGAACGATCATGAGTGACACCTAGTAGTACATCATGATCCCCAATAAATCGAAAAATCAACGGTTGACCTCAGAAATGATTCTGAAACCCTTCAACAGCCATAATGAATCGTGCCCCATTCCCTTCACCATCTTATACCCACTTGGTTCTGGACACGGTCTATGTGTGTCAGTCCCCACTAGGCTGACTACGTCACACCTAGCCCAAGCAATGTTTTTCTCGTCCTACGGATTCTAGTTACTCTCATATTTCTGAGAAATTCATACTCTAAACATGTGATGCTCTGGCCAGAGGCTTTGAGTAACAATCCGACGATAGACCTTGGGTATACATCTCCTCGTAAGGAGTGGTGAATCCTTTGTAGGTTGTTCAAACATCTTCG
The DNA here is from genome assembly GCA_024364735.1 of Boesenbergia rotunda. Classification (NCBI taxonomy): domain Eukaryota; kingdom Viridiplantae; phylum Streptophyta; class Magnoliopsida; order Zingiberales; family Zingiberaceae; genus Boesenbergia; species Boesenbergia rotunda. Next base: position 134,453 of record JAGFNQ010007300.1, on the reverse strand, counting down.
GGCACTTCGGCTTATACCCAACCATCCTGGGTCCACACCTCCTTAGAGATACTTGCTTAAGATGTCAAAGTTTAAGTCTCCATGACCAAGATGACTTGAACACCGCAAGTCAAAGGAACATCGCACTTAAGCTGCAGTAAGAACTTCATTGACATATTTATATGTAGATTACCATATGAAGTTTTACAGCCAGTCACTCCAATGAAATAGTTCCCTTAACTAGCATTCATGTTTATCTCCTGACATCCCAATGTCTCTAGCCAGTGAGAATCAGCTGATTAGAGAATAACCCATGCTAGTCTCAACAGAACCGGGTTCAAATGATTCCAGAATTCCACATCGGTGTAATTTGGTCATGTGTTTCTTACTTACATGGCCAAGACGACAATGCCACGTATAGGAGTCTATTTGATTATCTATTCGAGCACGTTTGTTGCTAACTTCGATATTGAAAACGTCACCAGATAAATCTAACGTGTAGATATCATTGCATAAAGTTCCAGTCTCATAAAGAACACCATTTAAAGTTATGTAACAACAATTGTTACTAAAAGTTAAATGGTAACCCTTTTCATTCAAGCATGAAATAGATACAATGTTCTTTATTAACGAAGGAACAAAATAATAATTATCCAATTCTAAGACAAGTCCAGCAGGGAGCTTTAGCAAATATGTTCCGATGGAAACAGCAGCAATCTTTGCTCCATTTCCAACTCGCAAATTCACTTCTCCCTTCACGAGTCTTCTTCTATTCCTTAGCCCCTTTATGTCATTACATATATGTGAGCTACACCCAGTATTCAGTACCCAGGCAGTTGATGAGATAGAGTGACATTCAATAACGAAGATACCTGAAGATCCATGGTTGATGCATACAAGGTATCGAGGGATTTGTCAATTGTTAAATTAGACGATCTTTTCTGTGAATTTGAGCTACACGAGCAAGCTAATGTCTCGGCAAAAGAGAAAGGTATTGCTTTTGTTGCAGAAAAGGAGAAGAAGAAGAGGAAGGAGAAGAAGAAGGTGGTTTACTCATCCTCGTCAGACTCAGAAGAATCTAGCACCTCCTTGGATAGCGATCAAGAGGCGTTCATGGTAAAAAAATTTCGTAGAATGTTTAAAAGTTTATCTAACAAATCCTATACTAGGAAAGGGGCCAAAGGTAAGGCTAAGGCCAAGGACATAATATGCTACAACTGTCACCAAGAGAGACATATGAAGAACGAGTGTCCCCAATTGAAGAAAAGAGATGACAAGAAGGAAGAGAAGAAGAAGAGTGACAAGAAGAAATCAAAGGGAAATGAGAAGGGTACCACCAACCTCAAGGCAACTTGGGATGATCCCTCATCCTCAGAGGAAGAAGAAGAGCAAGTCTCCCACTTTGCTCTTATGGCACAAGATCACTCAGACTCATCAGACGATGAACGAAGCTCAAGCAGTGAAGATGAGAGCTCCTCCACTTCATCATCAGAATCAGAAGCTTCGGTAAGTGAGGTATACCACTTACCCTCCTCTACTTTAGTGAAAATAATTTCTAGCACGAACATGGACTTAGCCAAGGCTAGAAGTAAAGTTAAGGATCTAAAAGAACAAATTGTCATGCTTAGAGTAGAAGCTACTAAACTTAAAGATGTGCATGCTAATTCTACCTCTTCACATGCTTCACACCTTGAAAATGAAAATAGGGAATTAAGGAAACAGGTAGATGACCTCACAAAGGCCCTTAGGAAATTCCAAGTAGAATTAAGTAACCTAGATATGATCATCAACAGTCAAAGGGCTGTGTACAACAAAGCCGGGTTGGGTTATAGGCCTAAGACAAAGGAGGTAGTCTTTGTCTCATTTACCGGTAGGATTGGTGCATCTAGGAGACTAGGGGCTAGGGGAACCACAAAAAAGGCATGGGTACCTAAGAGATTTCTAAATGATGCTTATGGATCAAAGGTATGGGTACCAAAAGAGTATATTTTCCGTGTTGTTTAGGTAAAGGTGAAGGAGGCCCCAACAATGTGGATAGTAGATAGTGGATGCTCAAGACACATGACTGGGGATGTGAGCAAGTTCACCACTATTAGCTACCTAAGAGAAGGGACGGTCTCCTTTGGGAATAGTGGAAAGTTGAGAATCATTGGTAGGGGGGCAATTGAGGTATCTCCCACCATTTCCATACATAAGGTACTTTTGATCAAAGACATGAAGTTCAATTTATTAAGTGTAAGTCAATTATGTGATGCCGGGTTTAAGGTTGAATTTCATGCTAGAAAATGCATCATTAGACATAATGAATCAAGTGGTATCATATTAGATGGGTTTAGAGAAGCGAATCTATACTATCTTGATCTTACCTATGCTACTAACAATGTTGTTAAGTGTCTCATGTCTAAAGAAGAAGAAGGGTGGTTGTGGCACCGGAGACTTGGACACGTCAACATGAGGAGCATTGCAAGAGTGGCCAAGGAAGAGTTGGTGAAGGGGCTACCAATGATCAAGTATGTGAAGAACAAGTTGTGTGATGCATGCCAAGAGGGTAAACAATCAAAAGCATCACACAAAGGTAAAACACTAACCACTATCTCTTTGCCTTTAGAACTTTTGCACATAGATTTATTTGATTGTCATAGTACTCCCTCACTTGTAGGGAGTAAATATTGCTTAGTCATAGTAGATAATTTCTCTAGATTTACATGAGTTTATTTCTTGAAACATAAGGATGATACCTTAGAGATCATTATAGGATTTAGTAAGAGGGTAGAAAACGAAAAACAAATCAAAATAAACCGAATTAGGAGTGACCATGGTGGGGAGTTCCAAAACGCAAGTTTCACACAATTTTGTGTTGACAATGGGTACAAGCATGAATTTTCATGCCCAAAGACTCCTCAACAAAATGGGATAGTTGAGAGAAGAAACCGAGCCCTACAAGAAGCTGCTAAGACTATGCTTAATGCATATTCCCTTCCTAGCTATTTTTGCGCCGAAGCGGTTAACATCACTTGCTATATTCAAAATCGGGTGTTGGTACATAGGTTTCTAGGGAAAACACCTTTTTGTTGGATCGAGAGAACTGATAGAGGGGGGGTGAATATCGGAAATCGTTCTTCGGAAACACTTAGAGCAAGTACGCAGCGGAAATTGATTAAAAACACAATCACACAGAGACACAGTCGATTTTACTTGGTTCGGAGCCTGGGTCGACTCCTACTCCAAGGCCCACGATCGTTGACCGTTTACTTTGAGCAATTCTATATGAGGCGCAAATAGTTTACAAAAGATTATTACAGAATTCAGTGCAGTAAACTTAAATAGCTCTTTTACCGACGTCCGAGGTAGATCGACTTTTTCGGAGCAGCAGGACGTCGTCGGCTCGAGTTGGAAGGATTTCGGAGCGAAGCGCGAGAGCAGAAGAGCGTAGAAGCGTTGATTGGAAGTTGTTGTGAAGCTTGGGGTTGAGGGCCCTTTATATAGGGCCTGGGGGTGCCCGGATCGTCGGGGGCGCCCCCCACGTGGCAGTTGATCCGGCTCGGTCTCGGTCAGCTTCTGATCCCTTTGACTTCGGGATCAGCTTTGACCGGGGCGCCCGGAGCGCTCGGGCGCCCGGAGCGCTCGGGGCGCCCGGAGCGCTCGGGGCGCCCGGAGCGCTCGGGGCGCCCGGAGCGCTCGGGGCGCCCGGAGCGCTCGGGGCGCCCGGAGCGCTCGGGGCGCCCGGAGCGCTCGGGGCGCCCGGAGCGCTCGGGGCGCCCGGAGCGCTCGGGGCGCCCGGAGCGCTCGGGGCGCCCGGAGCGCTCGGGGCGCCCGGAGCGCTCGGGGCGCCCGGAGCGCTCGGGGCGCCCGGAGCGCTCGGGGCGCCCGGAGCGCTCGGGGCGCCCGGAGCGCTCGGGGCGCCCGGAGCGCTCGGGGCGCCCGGGTTGACCGGGTCAAACTTTATCCCTTGCTTCGCTGGCTTGCGCTTCGATGCTTGCTGTTGGGGGCGCCCGGGACGCTAGGGGCGCCCGGGAGCAGCGGGGGCGCCCGGGAGCACGGGGGCGCCCGCAGGTTGTACTGTCGAAGCGTACTTCTTGTTTGTGTGTTTTGTGTTCACCTTGGGGGCGCCCGGGACACTCCGGGCGCCCTGGTCAGCTGTTGCCTCACTCCTTTGAGGCTCTCTGAGCTGCAGACACTCGTTCCTTCAGTCCTGCATCCAGGGTTAGTCCAAAACACAACAAAACATTAAGTGGTTAGTTTATACAGCCTTAGCTGTCTTGGTTCTGACTTTGGGTCTCCAAAATGGAGCCCTAGGTCGAACCGACACCTACTGTTCCCTCTACGGGGAACGCGTCCTCACCTACTCCTCTCGGGAGAGTGTACCTGATGCCAACCGTTCCTTTGGTTGGACTTTTGCCTGGCGGTCCTTTGCCAGGTCTTGGATACCGAGCTGTCCTTCACCCGATGCCTAGCATTCCTTCGCTAGGGCTTTAGTCCCAAGCTGTCCTTCGCCTGGCGCCTAGCAGTCCTTCGCTAGGGCTTTTCACCCTGGTATTCCTTCGCCAGTGCCTAGCATTCCTTCGCTAGGGCTTTTTACCCTGGCATTCCTTCGCCAGTGCCTAGCAGTCCTTCGCTAGGGCTTTATTTCCTGGCAGTCCTTCGCCAGGTGCCTAGCGGCCCTTCGCTAGGACTTTTGTTTCCTGGCAGTCCTTCGCCAGGTGCCTAGTAGCCCTTCGCTAGGACTTTTCCTGCACACTCAATGAACACATTAGATCACAAATAACACTTAACTTTGAATCCTTTGCCAATATCAAAACAAGGTTCGATATGGTGCTTCCTGCACCAACACTTTTGAATTGTGGAATGGAAGGGTACCTCAAGTCCACGATTTTAGGGTCTTTGGATGTAAAGTCTATATCTTAAACACCAAAGATGACCTAAGGAAATTTGAGTCAAAAGCCGATGAAGGAATTCTAGTAGGGTACTCCTTGAATAGTAGAGGGTATAGAGTCTACAACAAGAGGACAAAAATGATTGAGGAGTCCTCAAATGTCAAATTTGATGAAACAACTAGTACCTACCCTAGAAAGGCTTCAATTGATAAGGATATAGACGAGGTTCAACCCCTTGCCCAAAGAATCCAAGACCTACATTTGGAGGGCAATGATCAAGGGGGAGTGAGAAGTACCCTAGAGGATGAGGAAGAAGGAGTAAATGAACCCACAACCTCTAGGCCCCTGAGACATCACCATGATCACCCTATTGACCAAATAGTGGGTGATGTCACTCAAGGAGTAAGGACTAGGTCCTACTTTAGGGATCAAACTAGTCAAATAGCTCTTATCTCCCAATTAGAACCTATGTCCATTGATGAAGCATTGGGAGATGTTTATTGGGTCTTAGCCATGCAAGAAGAGCTAAATCAATTTGAGAGGAGTGAAGTTTGAGAGTTAGTTCCTAGGCCCACTGATTGTACCATTGTAACCACAAGATGGGTCTTTAGGAACAAATTAGATGACCAAGGTGAAATCACTAGGAACAAGGCAAGATTGGTAGCTAGGGGGTTTAACCAAGTTGAGGGACTAGATTATGATGAGACTTATGCTCCCGTAGCTAGGTTAGAATCAATTAGAATTCTACTAGCCTATGACGCTCACATGGGTTTCACACTCCACCAAATGGATGTGAAGTCGGCATTCCTTAATGGGATCATTAAGGAAGAGGTTTATGTAGAACAACCCCCCGGGTTTGAGGACCCTAACTTTCCATGACACGTGTTCAAATTGAGAAAAGCCTTATATGGATTGAAACAAGCTCCCCGGGCTTGGTATGAAAGGCTTTCTTCATTTTTAGTGTCTAAGAGGTTTAGGAGAGGAACAATTGACCCTACATTGTTCCTAAAATCTAAGGATAAGGACATATTTGTTGCCCAAGTCTATGTAGACGATATTATTTTTGGGTCAACAAATAATGGCTTCCTACAAGAATTCATCAAGTGTATGGAAGATGAATTTGAAATGAGTCTTGTAGGAGAGTTAACCTTTTTCTTAGGCCTTCAAGTTAAGCAAACTAATGAAGGTACACATATCTTTCAAACCAAATATGCTAAAGAAATATTAAAGAAATTTGATTTAGAAAATGCTAAGGTAGCATCTACACTCATAGGAACCAATGTGAAAATGGATAGTGATATTGAAGGAAAAATGGTAGACTCTAAACAATATAGGAGCATGATTGGTAGTCTCCTATACCTAACCGCTAGTAGGCCCGACATACTTTTTGCGGTAGGCATGTGTGCAAGGTACCAATCTCGTGCCAAAGAGTCCCATTTGGTTGTAGTTAAGAGGATCTTAAGGTATGTGAAAGGGACCCTCAATGTCGGACTTTGGTATCCTAGAACCCCTAGTGTTGATCTAATTGGATACACTGACTCGGACTATGCGGGTTGTAAGTTAGATAGGAAGAGTACAAGTGGAGGGTGTCAATTCCTTGGGTCTTCCTTAGTTAGTTGGAGTAGTAGGAAACAATCATACGTTGTCCTATCAACAACGGAGGCGGAATATGTGGCAATGGGTGGGTGTGTTTCCCAACTCCTTTGGATCATGAACACCCTAGAGGATTATGAGTTGCATTACACCAAGGTCAAAGTCCTGTGTGATAATGTAAGCACAATCAATTTAACCAAAAATCTGATTCACCATTCTAGGACAAAACACATTAAAGTGAAACATCACTTCATTAGAGACCATGTGGCAAGGGGAGACATAGAACTACACTATGTTGAATCAAAGTCGAACCTAGCCGATATCTTTACCAAGCCTCTTCCCGAATCGGAGTTTACATCCTTAAGAAGAGGCCTTGGAATGTGTTTTGTGGAAGTATAGGATGAACTTGGAGACATTAGCTTTGAAAAAGAGTGCTTGATCCATTAGGTTGATACATTTGGCTCACTTGTGCTTGTGGCACATTGTTGAACCATTAGAAGTATCAAAATATGAAAAATAGACCAACTATAGGGAAGACAAGTGTTTAATCAATGGACACTTTGCACAAAGATCATAGTTGGACAGTTTAAACATTTGAAAACCATTTTATGCTTTACATACTTTGCCATGTTTTTAAAAGTCATATGATTGCAAAATTGGTTTCAAAGTTTGATACAAAATGTAGTGGTTTTCAAAACTTTTGGATTTTTATCAAAAGTCATGCATGGTTGAAATTTTATATGGATTAATATTTTTCCCTGATAGAGTATAACATTTTAAACATGCATGCAAAATTTTACAATTTTTGGAATTTTCTGGGAGTTTCTGAAATTCGGCAAAAAAGCTAAAAAATCAGACTGATGGCGTATCAGTCGACTGGCCCATGGGCAGTCGACTGGCACGACCAATTTCAGCCTCTGAGAGAAATTTCAGAAATCCAACTTTCTCACTTTTGATGCCATAGAGTTTGGTTGCTTGAGGTAATCATTTTGATGGTATCAAAGGGGGAGAATGGGTGGTTTAAGTTAGAATTTTGACTTAAAATGGATGGTTTTAGGTATTTTGTCTAACTTAGACCTTGAAAGGTTAAAAATGGGGAGAATACATGGATTAAGGGGGAGGTACCTCTTAGGTTATGATATGTCTTATATTTTTAATGTTGTTGTTGTTAAGTGGAAACTTAACTTGGATTATGAGTAGAATTGAAAATGGGGAGAAGACATAGATTAAGGGGGAGGTTACCTCTTAGGGATGTCTTAATTTTTCAATTGCTAGCTTTTGCTATTGCTATTGTGGCTGTTGTTTTCTCTAACTTAAACATATTGTCACACATCAAAAAGGGGGAGATTGTTGAGGCAATCGACCCTTAAATGATTGGAAGATCATGGTTTTGATGTGTGTGTGTAAATATGTTTAAGGTTAGAGTGTTATGTTGTATTTGATGTGTGTGATTGAGTTTGCAGGACTTGGAGAATCACACATGGTGGACATATCTGAGGGAGGAGAGTTCCAAGGGCAAGCCAGGAAGTGGACTTCAAGGGCACACGTGAAGGGTGGTGTAGAGGCAAGCCAAGGGAAGGCTTGCGTGCGCATCTGAGGGACGATAGCCAGAGGAAGAGGACTTCAAGTGGCGAGCCAAGGGAGCAGACCTGAAGGCACACGTGAAGGAGAAGGTCCGGAGTGGCTGGAGCTGAACTGGGAGGCAGGGCAGTCGACTGGCCCAGAGGCAGTCGACTGCCACAACCCACAGAAAGTTTGCGGCCTCGGACCAGTCGACTGGCATTTGGGCAGTCGACTGGTATACCCCCGAAACTAGCCGTTGGCTAGCATTTAATGCTAGGACAGTCGACTGCCCTAGGGGCAGTCGACTGGTGCGGGCTGGACAGATTGCGAATCTGTCCTGTTCACCTATAAAAGGAGCACTTTTTGCACGTGCACGGTACGGTTCCGTACAGTGTCGAAGTGATGCTCGTGTGTAGAGTGATTCTTACTTCCTCTCTCTTATTTCTGCATCTGTAAAGAGGAAGATCTTGCTGTAAAGGTTTCTCCACCTCAAGGAGACTTTTCGATAGTGAAAAGTGGTGCTCGCGGCGTGGATCCTTGGACTAGTCACCCATCTGGGTGGATACTAAGTAAACGATAAGTGTTAGCATTGTCTTTATTCCTTTGCATAATATTTCCGCTGCGCTAACAATTCTGTAGAGATCCAAGATCCGAAAAAGGGCATTCACCCCCCCTCTGCACGCCTTAAACGATCCTTCAAAACCTGCTCCAAGGAAAGACTTCCATTGACTCTCTTTGAGTGTTTGAATCCATCCCTGTCACCTGCAGCTTAATCAGACCATTAGCAAAGCATATCACACAGAGAATCATGCATCAGAGATTAAGAGCAGGGAAATCTGATATGTTTAGACGTGTTCAGAGCGTCTGACAGTGCATTTTGAATTAAAGTGATCGGTCACTGAACCGATCCAGAGCTCGTGGGTCGGTCACCAGACCGATCTACCGCTTTGCTGGGACTCCCAGCTTTCGCGGCGACACAAGCCTGATCGGTCACCAGACCGATCAGGCTGTGACCTGATCGGTCACCAGTCCGATCAAGATAGGCACAGACCGATCAGGCTCAGGCCTGATCGGTCACATTGTGAGAAAACTGTAATCACGGACATCAGATCCTAGGTCGTGGATCGGTAACCGGACTGATCCAGGAGCTGATCAGCGGGGGAACTCAACTCACTGTGTGCTCCCTGATCGGTCACCGGACCGATCCGGAGCAGAGCAGTTGGGGAACTCAACTCACTGTGAGCTCCCTGATCGGTCACCAGACCGATCAGGAGCCGAGCAGTAGGTTCCCAACCTCACTGTGTGCTCCCTGATCGGTCACCAGATCGATCAGTCATCGCTGGATCGGTCACCAAACCGATCCACGAAGGGGCAGCGTGCCAACTTCCCTGATCGGTCACCAGACCGATCCAGGGACTCCAACCTAGCCCTCCAAGCTAGGACTTTTTCACCTAACCCTCCAAGTTGGGACTTTTTACCTAACCCTCCTAGTTGGGACTTTTCACCTAGCCCTCCAAGCTAGGACTTTTCACTCAACCCTCCAAGTTAGGACTTTTCCACACCTAGCCCTCCAAGCTAGGATTTTTCACACCTAACCCTCCAGGTTAGGACTTTTCCACACCTAGCCCTCCAAGCTAGGATTTTTCACACCTAACCCTCTAGGTTAGGACTTTTCCACACCTAGCCCTCTAAGTTAGGATTTTCCACATCTAACCCTCCAGATTAGGATTTCTCCACACCTAGCCCTCCAAGCTAGGATTTTCCACACCTAACCCTCCAGGTTAGGATTTCAATCACTCCGTGCCTAATCTCCGATTAGGACTTAATCATAATCATAATCATCAACCTAAACTAAAATCGATGTCAACACCAAAATAACAATCAAGGTCAGACTGCATCAACAGTAACCTCGAAGCACAGTCAGAGGAGGAAAAATCTGTTTCAAGGAAACTGCATTATACAGGTCTCAACAACTCTTCCTCTTCAGTTCAGGAAGACTGATTCGGGAACTCCGGGTTGGGAAGTCCGGTTCGAAAGTCTTGTTCGGGAAGTCTGGTACAGGAAGTCCGGATCGAGAAATCTGGTTCGAGGGAACCGGTTCGGGAAGTCCGGTTCGAAAAATTCTACTATGGAATTCCAGCTCGGGAGATCGAACTCGGGAGTCTGTATTCTGCATACAAGGTAGCTCAAACCACTCAACATCTAAATTAGAATTATTTTATAATTTTAATTTATTTTAAAATCTTCGACAGTATCTCCTATAATATTTTTTATTATCTTTATTTTTTTTATTATCTTTATTTGCACTCTGTAACGTTATATACATACATGTGCACAAATTCTCTCAAATCTAGTTCAATGCCATTTGTGAATATTCTATGATGCAATTTACCATCAATATCATAGCGCATGCTGTCAGGTATTACTATGAGGTGGAAAGATTAAATCATGATGTAATCATATTTATACTCGTTTATACGTATTGTTTGGTTATTTATTTTCTTCATATTAATTTTGAAATAGATTGATGAGGACGTTGAAATGAACGAATCATTTTTTATCATCCTATCGCATGTTGCAAGATATTTTAGTTTGTGATATCTATTGTTACTTTAATGTGCAACAATTATTTAAATTCTATTTCAATAATGATAGATTTGAAAAGTTCACGAGTAACTTTTTATCAAAGGACGTACCTGAGAAATAGTATTTACCAAAAGGCGTATCTGAGTTTTTTTTTTATCAAACGACCCATCCATTGAAGTGATCTTCCTCTTATATCCCTCTTGCCAATATTTGTCTTTCTCACTTCACAATTCCGAGATATCCGAACTACTTTATCAATTTTTTCAATTTATAATTACATATTGTGGTTCGGATGCCCATTACTCGACTTTTTCTCCTCTTTCTCTCAGCGCAACATCCTATTTGTCGTTGCCGAAGTTGGAGAAGATTTTGAGCGCCCTAGTTGGGATAGTCACGAGCTCATCCCCCAATCCCTCCTCTCAACCAAAACTCTAGGCAAGGCTGTTTGTGTTGGATCGAGAGAATACGATAGAGAGGGGTGAATATCGTAAATCGTTGGGATTGAGAAAGAGAATACGCAGCGGAAAAATCACAATAAAACAAACGCGAACACCAAGATTTAACTTGGTTCGGAGTCGCGGTCGGCTCTTACTCCAAGGCCCACGGTCGTTGACCGTTTACTGCGGGCAATTCTATATGTGTGCAAAACAGTTTACAGAAAGATGTTACAAGAGTAGTACAGTAAACTTAAAAAGCAGCTCTTCGTTACCGACGTCCGGTGTGGATTGTATTTTGGAGCAGGGGGACGTCGTCGGCGCTTGTATCTCGAGTTGGGAGGTTTCCGGTGCAGAGCGCTGGAGCAGAAGAGCGTAATAGCGTTGGAAGAACTGTTGTTTGAAGCCTTGGGGTCGAGGGGCTATTTATAGCCTCTGGGGGCGCTCGGAACGTTGGGGGCGCCCCCCCCCACGTGTCAGCTAATCCGAGCAACTCTCGGTCAGCTTTGATCCCTTCAAACTCGGGATCAAGCTTTGACGGGGGCGCCCGGGTTGACTCTATTCGCTGGCTTCTCGCAGGCTTAACTCTTATCCGCTTCATTGGCTTGAGCTCGGGGTGCCCGAACCATCCGGGGCGCCCGGGAGCACGGGGGCGCCCTGCCCACTTAGCTTCCGAAGCGTACTTTTGCTCCTCTTGTTTTGTATTCACCTTGGGGGCACCCGGGACACTGCGGGCGCCCTACTCAGCTACTGCCTCACTTCTTTGAGGCTCTCTGAGCTGCAGACACTCGTTCCTTTAGTCCTGCATCCAGGGTTAGTCCAAAACAACACAGAATAATAATGTATTAAATTTATACAGCCTTAGCTGTCTTGGTTATGACTTTGGGTCTCCAAAATGGAGCCCTAGGTCGAGCCGACGCCTACTGTTCCCTCGACGGGGAACGCGTCCTCACCTACTCCTCTCAGGAGAGTTTACCTTTTGCCAACCGGCTCCTCCGGTTGGACTTTTACCCGATGCACCTGACCAGGTCTTCGTGCCCACCTTCCGAGCAGGTCTTCGTGCCCACCTTCCGAGTAGGTCTTCGGTGCCCAGCTCCTTGCCAGGGCTTCGTGCCCAGTCCTCGACTAGGACTTCGGTGCCTAGCTCCTTGCCAGGGCTTCGTGCCCAGTCCTCGACTAGGACTTCGGTGCCTAGCTCCTTGCCAGGGCTTCGTGCCCAGTCCTCGACTAGGACTTCGTGCCCAGTGTACCTAGGACTTCTTTTCCTGTATACTTAGTGAAAATGTTAGATCAACATAATATCTTTACTTTTGAACCCTTTTGCCATTATCAAAACACAGGTTCGACTTGGGTGCTGTTTGCACCAACAATCTCCCCTTTTTGATTTATGGCAACCCGATTCAAAAAGTTAAGTTAATCAGGACAAGTGATATAACAATTTTAGTTCCCTCCCCCTGGAAGGAATCTCCCCCTGGATTTTTTAAAAGTTCGTGGGGTTTTCAAAAATTTCTAAGTCTAAAGATGGAATTAATTTTTCAAGCACTTAGAACAAAGAAACTTTGGTTGTGCACTTTGAAAAGAATTTCAAGTCAGTAGAAAAGAAACACCTTCTAAAGTTTAAGTTCTTAGAGCCAGTACTTAGCAAAATTTAAAAAATAGCTTAAGTTTTAAGGTACTTAGAAATGATTTTTGAAAAACAGCTTAAGATTTAAGTATTTAGAAACATTTTGAAAAACAGCTTAAGTGAGTACTTAGAAAAGTTTGAAAGCAGCTTAACTTTAAGTACTTTGAAAGTTTTAAAAGCAGCTTAAGTTTAAGTACTTTGAAAGTTTTAAAAGCAGCTTAAGTTTAACTACTTTTTTTAAGTACTTAAAAAGATTTGAGAAAAAACTTAGTACTTTGAAAATAGATTAAGTACTTTTGAAAATAGTTTTTGAAGAATTTAGCTTTAGTACTTTGAAAAACTTTTGAAAAATTTAGCTTAAGTACTTTGAAAAACTTTTGAAAAATTTAGATTAAGTACTTTGAAAAACTTTTTAATCTCTCCCCCTTTGTCATATATCAAAAACAGAGCAATATCACAGAAAAAGGATACATAAATTGCATAAAAGAAAAAAAATGATTAATAAATTGCATAATTTGCTGTACTGAACCAATTCAGGATATGAACCAAACCAATTTCAATTATCTCTTTTGGGGTCCTGTCTAACCCAATTAGTTACTTACTAACTGCTATAAACGGTAGTTCTCGCTAGGGTTAGTCAAGTTAAGTGTTCTGTTCAAGTTAGATTTTCTAAACTTGACACTTAACTTGATTACTGTTTAAGTTGTATTTAGTGCCCCAATTACTGCAGATGCACTGACTTAAAGCATCTTGAATTAAGGCAAAGACCTAAGCATCTCAACCCATTCTAGGTTATCAATCAAAAAGTACCCTAAGGTGCTTGTGAGATGCTGGCTTCTAAATCTATAGGTGCATGCAGTTCTAGGGTTAGGGCCTAGGCTAAGTCTATTTTCGAAAAAACCCTAGTTTTGAAGGGGGTAGTTTTTAAAAAAAAACTAAGTCGAAAAATTTATTTTAAAATTGCAAATGAATTTTTCAAGCTAAGTAAAAGCTGATTTTGAAAGACAAGATTTTGAAATAAAAAATCTTTTAGAAACTGATTTTAAAAGCAAGTAAAGCAGTAAGAAAACCAAAAGTAGAGTTAATCTATTCTACTAAGCATAATCCTAACTGCCTTCTTAGTGAGCTGAACTCAGACTCAGGTAGGGGTTTGGTGAATATGTCAGCTAAGTTAGATTTAGAGTCTACATGCTTAAGGACTATCTCACCCCTGGCTACATGATCTCTTACAAAGTGGTGTTTAACTTCGATGTGTTTAGTTCTGGAATATTGGATTGGGTTCTTAGTTAGATTTATTGAGCTTATATTGTCAATGAAGACTTGAGTCTGGGTGTAGTTGAGCTGGAAGTCCTTAAGAGTGTGCATCATCTATAAAAGTTGTGCTACACAGTCTCCTAAGGCAACATACTCAGCTTCAATAGTGGATAGAGCTACACAGTGTTGTTTTCTGCTGCACCAACTCACTAGACTATTTCCTAACAGTTGGCAGCTTCCACTTGTGCTCTTTCTATCTAATTTACAATCAGCGTAGTCAGAATCCGAGTATCCTGACAAGTCAAAGGTTGAGGTCCTAGGATACCAAATCCCTACATTTAGGGTGCCCTTAACATATCTTAGTATTCTTTTTAGGGTTGCTAAGTGCGTTTCCTTAGCACAGGTTTGGTATCTAGCACACATTCCTACAGCAAAAAGGATATCAGGTCTGCTGGCTGTAAGGTACAGTAGACTTCCAATCATACTTCTATAGAGTTTAAGGTCTACTGGTTTACTATCAGGGTCACTATCTATTTTTACATTTGTGGCCATGGGGGTACTTATGCTTTTAGAGTTATCCATTTTAAATTTCTTTATTAACTCTTTAGCATATTTGAATTGATGGACATAGTTTCCATCCCTAGTTTGTTTAATTTGTAACCCTAGGAAAAAGTTGAGCTCACCAACTAAGCTCATTTCAAATTCATTTTCCATTATTTTAACGAATTCTTTTAAGAAATTAGAGTTGGTGGACCCAAAGATTATGTCATCGACGTAAATTTGGGCAATAAAGATTTCTTTTCCTAAGGTTTTAATAAATAGGGTTGAGTCAATTTGTCCTTGTTTAAATTCTTTAGAAGTTAGGTAAGTTGATAAGCGTTCATACCAGACCCTAGGTGCTTGTTTTAGTCTATAAAGTGCTTTAGTGAGTTTGTAAACATGGTCAGGTCTTTCCAAGTCCTCAAAGCCAGGGGGTTATCCTACATAGACTTCTTCCTTAATGAATCCATTTAAAAAGGCTGACTTTACATGCATTTGGTATTGTTTGAATCCTTTATGGGTTGCAAAGGCTAATAACATCCTTATGGACTCAAGTCTAGCTACTGGGGCATATGTTTCGTCATAATCTAACCCTTCTACTTGGCTGAATCCTTTCGCTACTAAGCGGGCTTTATTTCTGACTATTTTTCCTTGATCATTTAGCTTATTCCTAAAAACCCACTTAGTGTCAATGACGGATTTGCCCTCAGGTTTAGGTACTAGTTTCCAGACTTGGTTCCTTTCAAATTGGGTTAACTCTTCTTGCATGGCTATGATCCAATCAGGATCAGGTAGGGCTTCCTCTATAGTATTAGGTTCTATTTTTGAAATCATTGCTATTTGACTAAGGTTTCTATAGGAAGACCTAGTTCTGACTCCTAGAGTTGGATCACCCATAATTTGATCGGTTGGGTGACTAAGTCTGGGTTTCTTGGTTTTTCTAGAACATGGTTCAGCCTTAGGTCCGGCTGGTCGGTTTGGTTCACTATTTGATTCAACTATATGAGTTGGTTCAATTATTGGTTCAATAGTTGGTTCAATTGGCTCATTAGTTGGTTCAATAGTTAGTTCGTATATGGGTTCAATTAAAGATTCACCAACTTGTTCATTATCTTCTTGATCAGTATTTGATGAAGTTAGATCTGGATTATCAGTTTTTGAGTTAATTTCTTCATCAAATATTAGATTGGTTGTTTCTTCAATTTTCTTAGTTTGATTGTTGTAAACCCTATAGGCTCTACTTGTTGTTGTGTATCCTAAGAAGATGTCTGGGGTTGACTTAGACTGGAATTTGACCTGTTTGACCAGGTTTGACTGGTTTAAACATGGTTTGACCATCTTGACCATGGTTTGACTACTTTGACCATAGTTGAACTAGTGTTAGGTTAATGCCGTTCTAGACTTAAATGTTTGTATTTAAACAATAATGCAGTTATTACATGAATTTTAATTAAGTTTGCTGTCTCACCCAATCTAGGGTTATCAATCATATCAGCCTTATAGGTTTTGTGAGACAGGTTTTGGTGGATAGAATTATTTTGAAAAATTATGATTTATTTTGAAAAACTTGAATTAATTTTTGAAAATAGTTGATTTTGAGTTTAAAAAAATGTTTGAATCTACAATTAACTGAAAATTTGTGTTAGATTCGAATTTAACAAAGAATAGTTTGAATTTGAATTTCAAAATTTGGCTTCCAGGTCTTGGTGAGGCGCTAGGCCTTCTTTGGCCGTAGCCTTATTGGATCATCAACCCTTTCCTTGACAAAGTCTTTTAATGAAATTTCATTTTCAAAATTATTTTTTAAAAAATTCTGGTCTAACTAGTTTGGATCTTGGATCGGTAGCTTCGGCTAGTTTCACCAGTCTAAAGAGACCAAGTAGAGAATACTTGACCTTATTAGAATTGGCTTCCCTAACGTACTATCATCTCACCTCCACCCAATACTATGTTGTTCAAATTTCAGTTAAGTTGGTTCAGTCATTAAACTAACCATTCCTAAGTCTAAGCATGGTAAATTGCAGAAATTAAATAAACAAGCAATCATGCAATTTGCAAACAAAATTTGAATTTTATCTAACAATAAATATTGTTTTTAGTTTGGCTCCCCCTGGACTAAAGCCACGATAATGGTTTGGCAAGATGTGAATCTTGTCCTTGGGGATCCAATACTGATTTGATCCAGTTTGTTTGTTCAGGCATAGTTTGGGTACCCATGCTTGAACTTTATGTATGGACTGGTTCAGTACAGCATAGTAGGATCTTTGTCTAGATTTGGTTCTATAGCCTAGTCCGGATCGATTTAGAACCGACTTCTATTTTCCAAGAATCATGTCAAGACCCTTGGAACCAGAAGTGAATCATTCTAAGGCAGCTCTATGATCCTTAATTTGAGTTTTCAAGAAAGAGTTCTCTGATTCAAGTTTTTCAACTTGAGCAGAGGTTCTTTCTTGAACCTTCTCAGTTAAGGGTTCAGAGTCTGCTCTCTCTTTCAGGAGTTTTACCTCCTGTCTGAGAGACTCGACTCGGATTTTGGCTTTTGCCAGATCTCGAGAAAGATAAGAGATTAATTCGCATAATTGATTTCTTGAAAAACCCACTTACAGTTATTTCGCCGTCCTCCGAGAATGTAAGTTTGTCGTCGTCCAGTTATGATTCCGACTCGGTCTCGATTTCCTCTGAGGCAGTTAGTGCAAGCAGGTTCGACTGAGGGGCCTCTTCTTCTTCTTCGGAGGAGGACTCGTCCCACGTTGCCTAAAGTGCCTTCTTTCTTCTTGCTTTCTTGGCTTCTTTTAGGTTAGGGCATTCAGATTTGAAGTGTCCCTTTTTGTTGCACTCGAAGCACGTCACACTTGATTTGTTCTTAGTTGACTCATCTTGACCTTCCTTCTTTCGGCTGGCTTTTCTTCTGTTGGATTGATTCTTCAATTCCTTGTAGTAGTTTTGGGCTAGTCGGACCAACTTAGGTCGATCTCCTTCATCGTCTTCTGAGTCTGAGACTGAATCAGACTCGGGTGCAGGTTGAGGTTTCTTCTTGGATACCTTTCCAGCTGTACCTGCAATAAAGGCAATGTCATTCTCGGCTAGGGTGCAGTTAGTCTGCTCATGTAACTCAAGTTCTGAAAACAGTTCATCTAATTTCATTTTTGAAAGGTCCCTTGAGACCTTGTATGTATCTACCATAGATGCCCACAAGGTGTTTCTCGGGAAAGCATTTAGAGCGTACCTTATCAGGTCACGATTTTCTACCTTGTGACCGATTGTGTGTAGTCCGTTCATTAACTCCTGAATTCTGGCATGGAGTTGAGCTGCCGTTTCGGTGTCGTTCATCTTGATCGTGTACAGCTTGTTCAGGAGGAGATCTCTCTTGCTGATTCGAGTATCTAAAGTTCCTTCGTGCAGCTCGATCAGCTTACCCCACAGCTCCTTAGCACTGTTGAATGGACCCACCCGGTTCAGCTCTTCTTTTGTTAGACTGCATTGGAGGGTCTGGGTTGCTTTAGCATCAGCTTCAATCTTTCGTTTCAGAGCGGTATCCCACTCTGTGTAGGTCTGTGATACTCCTTCAGCATTCTTTGGAATCTCCAGTCCGGACTG
>JAGFNQ010007300.1:0-114485 GCA_024364735.1 Boesenbergia rotunda | reverse complement strand
GAGGAGACCCGGTCAACCCGGGCGCCCCCAGCCTTCCGGGCGCCCCCAGTGCAAGCCAACGAAGCTCAAGCCATTGAAGCCAGCGGATAAGAGGAGACCCAGTCAACCCCTAGTTCAAATTTGGTGCAACCGCCAGTTTAAAAAAATTTTTGGATTTTTACGAAACTTTTTTAATTTTTTTTTCGTTCGAAATATTACGAAATTTTTCAAAATTCTTCTCGTTAATCGAGGTTGGTGCAACACCCCTCGATATTTAATTTTTTTTTATCCCGCACTACTAATCTAAGACCAAGTCTTGGGACAAAGTTTTTTTTTATCTCTTTTTTCAGATAAAATCCCTAATGGCCATGCAAGAAGGATTCAGCACAGCCAGACCTCCACTTTTCAGTGGAGAAGACTTTTCCTACTGGAAAAGTCGAATGGAGGTCCACCTGAAAACTCAGGTGGACATGTGGATAATCATCCAGTCCGGACTGGAGATTCCCAAAAATGCTGAAGGACTTCCTCAAACCTACACAGAGTGGGACACCGCTCTGAAACGAAAAATTAAAGCAGATGCAAAGGTGACCCAGACCCTTCAATGCGGCTTAACAAAAGAGGAGCTGAACCGGGTGGGCCCTTTCAACAGTGCCAAGGAGCTGTGGGGGAAACTGATCGAGCTGCACGAAGAAACATCAGACACTCGGATCAGCAAGAGAGATCTGCTCCTGAACAAGTTGTATACCATCAAAATGGCCGACAACGAAACAGCAGCTCAGCTTCACGCCCGAATTCAAGAGCTAATGAACGGTCTACACACCATTGGTCACAAGGTAGAAAACTGTGACCTAATAAGGTATGCTTTAAATGCTTTCCCGAGAAACACCTTGTGGGCATCTATGGTAGATGCATACAAGGTTTCAAGGGATCTTTCAAAGATTAAATTAGATGAATTGTTTTCTGAGTTAGAATTACATGAACAGACTAACTGCAATCTGGCCGAGAAAGGTATTGCCTTTGTTGCAGGTAAAACTGGAAGGACAACTAAGAAGAAGCCTCAACTTGAACCCGAGTCTAACTCAGACTCATACTCAGAAGACGAAGAAGGAGATCGACCTAAGCTGGTCCGACTGGCCCGAAACTACTACAAGGAGTTGAAGAACCAAACTAACAAACGGAAAGTCAGCCGAAGAAGGGATGAACCAGCTGAACCTGCAAACGAATAGAATAAGCCCAACGTGACCTGCTACGAGTGCAAGAAGAAGGGTCACTACAAGACGGAGTGTCCGAACCTATAGGAAACCAAGAAGAATAGGAGGAAGAAGGCACTTTAAGCAACGTGGGACGAGTCCTCCTCCGAAGAAGAAGAAGAGGTCCCACAGTCGAACCTACTAACACTAACCGCCTCAGAAGAAGTCGAGACCGAGTCAGAATCAGAACAGGACGACGGCAGACTGACCTTTTCAGAGGATGGCGAAATCAAGGTAAGTGGATTTACTAGAAGTCAATTAAATGAATTAATATCTTATCTTTCTCGAGATTTGGCGAAAGCTAAACTCCGAGTCGAATCCCTCCTACAGGAAGTAAAACTCCTGAAAGAGGGAGCTGACTCTAAACCCTTAACTGAGAAGGTTCAAGAAGGAACCTCTACTTAAGCTAAAAAACTTGAGAAAGAGAACTCCTCCCTGAAAACTCAGGTTAAGGATCTTAGATCAGCATTAGAACGATTCACTTCTGGTTCCAAGGGTCTGGATATGATTCTTGGAAAACAGAAATCGGTTCTAAATCGATCCGGACTAGGCTATAGAACCAAATCTATACAAAGATCCTATTTTGCTGTACTAAATCAGTCCAGAAAGAAAGTTCAGGCATGGGTACCTAAACTGTACCAGAACAAACCAACTGGATCAAATCAGTATTGGATCCCTGAGGACAAGATTCACATCTTGCCTAACCATTACCGTGGCTTTAGTCCAGGGGGAGCCAAATTAAAGACTATATTTATTGTTAGATAAAATTTAAATTCTTGATTGCAAATTCGCTTGTTTGATTGTTTATTTAAATTTCTGCAATTTACCATGCTTAGACTTAGGAATGGTTAGTGTAAGGACTGAACAAACTTAACTGAAATTTGAACAACATAGTATTGGGTGGAGGTGAGATGATAGTACGTTAGGGAAATCAATTCTAATAAGGTCAAGTATACTTGGTCTCTTTAGACTGGTGAAACTAGCCGAAGCTACCGATCCAAGACCCAAACTAGTTAGACCAGAATTTTTCAAAGATTAATTTTGAAAATGAAATTTCATTAAAAGGTTTTGTCAAGGAAAGGGTTGATGATCCAATAAGGCTACGGCCAAAGAAGGTCTAGTGCCTCGCCAAGACCTGGAAGCCAATTCTTGAAATTCAAATTCAAATTATTCCTTATCAAATTCAAATCTAACACAAATTTTCAGTTACTTGTAGATTTAAACATTTTTTCAAAATAAATTCAATTGCTTTCAAAATTATTTATATGTTTCAAAATAAATAATAATTTTTCAAAATAATTTTACTTACCAAAACCTGTCTCACAAAACCTGTAAGGTTAACGTGATTGAAAACCCTAGATTTAGGTGAGACAAACTAGGTCGTGAAAATCAATTTAAGCTATTCCTAATTCCAATTGGATCCAAATCAACATAACTCTTTATGTGTAGGAACATAAAGATTTGGACCAATGGATGTTGGATAGCGGTTGCTCCAGACACATGACTGGAGATAAATTGAAATTTACCAAACTCAAGTTCAAGAACCTAGGCTCAGTGGCATTTGACAACAATGCTACACTCAAGGTAATTGAGTCAGGTAATATTGAACTTAAATCTGACTTTGTTATTAAGAAAGTACTTTTGGTTGAAAACTTCAATTTTAACTTGCTTAGCATAAGTCAGTTATGTGATTCTGGGTATATAGTCACTTTCAACAATTCTAACTGCCTGATTAGAAATGTACAAGACTCAGAAATCATGCTTAAGGGCACTAGAAAAAATAATGTATACACTATAAACCTTCCCCTAGTACCTAAATGTATGTTAACTCAGTTAGAACAATCAAACCTCTGGCATAGGAGACTAGGTCACACCAACCTAAGAATTATTTCAAAAATCACCCAACTTGGCCTAATTAAAGGTATTCCTATAATTAAAAATCATGAAAACCTAATATGTGGATCATGTAATCAAGGTAAACAAACCAGATCTAATCACAAACTAATTCAATCTGATCTAACTCAAACCACACTTGAGCTCCTGCATCTTGACCTATTTGATTCACATGGAGCCAAGTCACTAAGCGAAAACCGGTACTGCTTAGTAATAGTTGATGATTACTCAAGGTTTACCTGGGTTAGGTTTCTAAAGACCAAAGATGAAACCCTAAACCTTCTTAATGAATTCTGTAAGTTAATTGAAAATCAAAACGATGCTAAAATCAAAAGACTTAGGAGTGACCACGGGGGAGAATTTGAAAATCAACGGTTCGAGGAATTCTGTAAGGTAAATGGGTACTTACATGAATTTTCATGTCCTAGAACCCCCCAACAAAATGGGATAGTCGAAAGGAAAAATAAAACCTTACAGGAAGCCGCTAGGGCTATGCTCAATGAATTTAACTTAGCCAACCAATATTGGGCAGAAGCAATTAATACGGCTTGCTACATCCAAAATAGGGTCTTGATTAACAAGTGACACAACAAAACACCCTATGAACTATATTACCATAGACTTCCAAATCTACACTACCTAAGGGTCTTTGGATGCAAAGTCCATATCCTGAACACCAAAGACTATTTAGGAAAATTCCAGTCTAAGTCAACCCCAGGCATCTTCCTAGGATATTCAACCATAAGTAGAGCCTATAGGGTTTACAACAAACAAACTAAGAAAATTGAAGAAACAACAAACTTAATATTTGATGAAGAAATCAACCCAACATCTGATAATCCAGACCTAACGTCATCACATTCTGATCAAGAAATTAATGAACAAACTGTTGAACCTTTAATTGAACCCTTAAATGAACTAACTATTGAACCAACTACTGAGTCAAATCAACCAACTGGTGACCCAATAATTGAACCAGCTCAAAGAGTTAAACCAAATCGACCAGCCGGACCTGTGGCTGAACCAAGTTCTAGAAAAACCAAAAAACCCAGACTCAATCATCCAACCGATCAAATTTTGGGTGATCCAACTCTAGAAGTCAGAACTAGGTCTTCCTATAGAAACCTTAGTCAGATAGCCATGATCTCAAAAATTGAACCCAAGACTATAGAGGAAGCCCTACCTGATCCTGATTGGATCATAGCTATGCAAGAATAGCTAGCCCAATTCGAAAGAAACCAAGTCTGGGAATTAGTGCCTAAACCTGAGGGCAAATCCGTCATTAACACTAAGTGGGTTTTCAGGAATAAGTTAAATGATCAAGGAGAAATAGTCAGAAATAAAGCCCGCTTAGTAGTAAAAGGATTCAGCCAAGTAGAAGGGTTAGATTATGACGAAACCTATGCCCCAGTAGTTAGACTTGAGTCCATTAGGATGTTATTAGCCTTTGCATCCCATAAAGGATTCAAACTATACCAAATGGATGTAAAGTCAACCTTTTTAAATGGACTCATTAAGGAAGAAGTCTATGTAGAACAACCCCCCGGATTTGAGGACTTAGAAAGACCTAACCACGTTTACAAACTTACTAAAGCACTATATGGACTAAAACAAGCACCTAGGGCCTGGTATGAACGCCTATCAACTTACTTAATTTCTAAAGAATTTAAACAAGGACAAATTGACTCAACCTTATTTATTAAAACCATAGGAAAAGATATATTTATTGCCCAAATATACGTAGATGACATAATCTTTGGATCCACCAACTCAAACTTTCTAAAAGAATTCGTGAAAATAATGAAAAATGAGTTTGAAATGAGTTTAGTTGGTGAGCTAAATTTCTTTCTAAGGTTACAAATCAAACAAACTAGAGATGGAAACTATGTCCATCAATCCAAATATGCTAAAGAATTAATAAAGAAATTTAATATGGATAACTCTAAAAGCATAAGCACTCCCATGGCCACAAATGTAAAAATAGATAGTGACCCTGATGGAAAATCAGTAGACCTTAAACTCTATAGAAGTATGATAGGAAGTCTACTGTACCTTACAGCCAGCAAACCTGATATCCTTTTTCTGTAGGAATGTGTGTTAGATACCAAACATGTGCTAAGGAAACGCACTTAGCAGCCCTAAAAAGAATACTAAGATATGTTAAGGGCACCCTAAATGTAGGGATTTGGTATCTTAGGACTTCAACTTTTGATTTGTCAGGATACTCGGATTTTGACTACGCTGGTTGTAAATTAGATAGAAAGAACACAAGTGAAAGCTGCCAACTGTTAGGAAATAGCCTAGTAAGTTGGTGCAGCAGAAAAAAACACTGTGTAGCTCTATCCACAACTGAAGCTGAGTATGTAGCCTTAGGAGAGTGTGTAGCACAACTTTTATGGATGATGCACACTCTTAAGGACTTTCAGCTCAACTACACCCAAACTCAGGTTTTTATTGACAACATAAGCTCAATTAATCTAACTAAAAATCCAATCCAGCATTCCAGAACTAAACACATAGAAGTTAAACACCACTTTGTAAGAGACCATGTAGCCAGGGGTGAGATAGTCCTTAAGCATGTAGATTCTAAATCTAACCTAGCTGACATATTCACCAAACCCCTACTTGAGTCTGAGTTCAGCTCACTAAGAAGGCAGTTAGGATTGTGCTCAGGTTAACTCCACTTTTGATTTTCTTACTACTTTACTTGAGTTAAAAATCAGTTTCTAAAAGAATTTGAAAAACTGTTTTACTTAATTCAAAATCAGTTCCTTTTATTTTTTTTGGTTTTTCAACTTAGTTTTATTTCAAAACTACCCCTTTCAAAACTAGGGCTTTTTCGAAAATGGACTTAGCCTAGGCCCTAACCCTAGAACTGCATGCACCTATAGATTTAGAAGCCAGCATCTCACAAGCACCTTAGGGTACTTTTGATTGATAACTTAGAAAGGGTTGAGATGCTTAGGTCTTTGCCTTAATTCAAGATGCTTTAAGTCAGTGCATCTGCAGTAATTGGGGCACTAAATACAACTTACACAGTAATCAAGCTAAGTGTCAAGTTTAGAAAATCTAACTTGAACAGAACACTTAACTTGACTAACTCTAGCGAAAACTACTGTTTATAACAGTTAGTAAGTAGCTAATTGGGTTAGACAGGTCCCTAAAAGAGGAAATTGAAACTGATTTGGTTTAATTCTCATCATGAATTGGTTCAGTACAGCAAAAACATGCAAGTTATTTTCCTTTATGCAATTTCTGCTATACTTATTTGTGTTTGATATATGGCAAAGAGGGAGAGATAGGAAAGGAGAGAGTTTAAAAGTTTTTTAAATCTCAAAATTTAAAACTCTATCCTTTATTCAAAAAGTACTAAGTAAAGTACTAAAGTTTTCAAAAGTACTAAGTTTTTCAAAGTACTGAGTTTTTCAAAAGTACCAATTAAGTTTTTTAAACTTTTCTAAGTACTTAGTCTTTCAAAACTTTTTACTTAAGTTTTTCAAAACTGTTCTAAGTACTTCAGTCTTTCAAAACATTCACTTAAGTTTTTCAAAACTTTTCTAAGTACTTAAGTTTTTTTTCAAATACTTAAGTTTTTCAAAAACTTTTCAAAAGACTCAAGTTTTTCAAATTTCACTAAGTACTTAAAAACTTAAAGTTTTCAAAATTGTGTTGTGTACTTTAAACTTAAGGCGTCAAAATTTTCCTTAGTACTCAAACTCAATTTTTCAGAATCCTTCTTAAGTTTTCTATGTATGTAAACTTAAAAAATTCTACAAGTTCTCCAAAATAGACAAACCAAAATTATTTTCTGTCAAAAATTATTCTAAGTAAAAATCCATCCTTAAACTTAGAATTTAGTTTCAAAAACCCCACGAAGTTTTGAAAAATCTAGGGGGAGATTCCTTCCAGGGGGAGAGAATAAAATTTAATGTTTACTTGCTCTGATTAACTTAACTTTTTGAACCAGGGTTGCCATAAATCAAAAAGGGAGAGATTGTTGGTGCAGAAAGCACCCATGTCAAACCTGAGTTTTAATGATGGCAAAAGGGTTCAAAAGTTAAGTCTTATTTGTTATCTAACATGCTACTCAAGTGTGCAGGAAAAGTCCTAGCGAATGACTGCTAGGCACTGGCGAAGGACTGCTAGGCACTGGCGAAGGACTGCCAGGACCCAAAGTCCTAGCGAAGGATTGCTAGGCACTAGCGAAGGAATGGCAGAGTACTAAAGTCCTAGCGAAGGACTGCTAGGCACTAGCGAAGGAATGCCAGAGTACTGAAGCCCTAGCGAAGGACTGCTAGGCACCAGGTGAAGGACAGCTTGGGACTGAAGACCTGGCGAAGGAATGCTAGGCACCGGGCGAAGGACAGCTTGGTATCCAAGACCTGGCGAAGGACTGCTGGGCAAAAGTCCAACCGAAGGAGCCGGTCGGCATCAGGTACATTCTCCTGAGAGGAGTAGGTGAGGACGCGTTCCCATTTCAGGCCTATATTCTTGAAGATAACTA
Source organism: Boesenbergia rotunda (assembly GCA_024364735.1). Lineage (NCBI taxonomy): Eukaryota > Viridiplantae > Streptophyta > Magnoliopsida > Zingiberales > Zingiberaceae > Boesenbergia > Boesenbergia rotunda. The sequence continues at coordinate 106,859 of JAGFNQ010007300.1, read as the reverse complement.
AATATTCTTGAAGATAACTAAATATTTTAAATGTTTCAGGTGTACCGGTTGCGTTCACCAGACGAAATGTTGCATTGTTACTTGGTATTGCTGACCGAGGTGTTTTGGTCCCTATTAATTCAACTAAAGCTACGGGTGACCTCTATCTTACTTACTTCTCAAAAGAAAAACAACTGACCAGAACTAGAATTAAGGAGTTACTTAAATATTATGCTAAAAGTGTTGAATCAGAGGATGATGTTGTATTAGTGTGTAAATTCAATATTTTATATATTTTTGTTTGTGTTTTATTTTCATCTAGTACATATAAGGTCCTTCTAGGTCTTGTTGATATAGTAGATGATTATGAGAATTTTGGTAGATTCAACTGGATTGAAGTCATCCATCAATTTTTGTCTCCACAATTACTTAAGATTGGGGATTTATTTTCATCAAATCAGAGATACCACACCAGCACCAACCTCCCTTAACTAAAGGGATTTGCTGGCCTTTTGGCAGTGAGTATAATTTTGTTATTAAATTTTATAATATTTTGCTGTTGTTAATGTATTTGTATGTAACACTTCGTATAGGCATGGTTTTTGGAGCATGTACCAATTCAAAAACCATACAATGTTCGAGGATACCGAATAAATAAGTGGAGGAATATTCCTTCGCATATTAGTAGGGTGAGGGCCCTTGTCGACCGACTCTCTCTCGAAGAGGTAATTATTCTAAACTGTGACCTATGCTAGTTTGATATGGAGCCAGTAACATTTGTGTACTTGTTAATTGACAGGTGATGATTGAAATAATTCCTAACCTAAATGAAAAATCATTGTTTGAGAACCTTGATATCGGTGATGATATTCCACGGGCAATGGAGACATCACAAGGAGATGACACAGATGTTGTAAGGCAATGTGGTGACTGCATTCTTAAAGACAACCGAATCAAGGAGCTAACAGAGGAGACCATTTGTTTGAATGAAAGGGTTAAGAAATTACTTGCAATAATTGAAAAAAAGGCATGGAGGCTAAAGCAAGCTATCCTGTAGTCGATCCTCTTTCTGAACCAGTAGCTTGTAGAACAAGGAGAGGACGTGACCGAAGTCAGTATGATTACAGGGATACTCCAATTGGCAGTCCATTATGACACCAGCTATTACCTAAGGGGAAGCAGAGCAAGAAACAAATATCAGATGTCATGGACAAGGGAAAAAGGAAAATTAGTGAGGATGATATGGATGAAGCAAGAGAAACCATAACTGTAATGGAAGTCATGTCTGAAAAAGACATAGAGGAGGAAACAAAAAAGATCTCCGAACTCTACAAAATTAGGCAACAAGGCATTGATGTATGTGATTTACTTTCATATAAAATAGGTCAATTTTATTAATTTTGGTCATTAATTAATTTTTTAAAATTTATCAATGTAGTTTGTGAAGAAACATTTTATGAATTCGAAGAAGAAAAATCAAGATAAAGATGTGGCCTACCTGTAAATAAATTGGAGAACCTAAAGTAAGTTAGGACGCATAGTTTAGTTAATATATTTTGTTCTTTAATATATAATCTTATCGATTAACTTGCCAGGTTGACAATTGAATTTATTTGGGAGGATGCACCCTTTGCTTTGAATATGCATTCATTCTTATCTGTCCTGAATGGAGAGGTTTTTACAAAATGTGAGGTAATTGATGCCTTTTGTAAGATTCTATTTAGGGGAGCATCCACATGTGGTAGGTCATACAACAAGTCAATATATTGTTCAACCTTCTTCACAGTAAGTGATCTAAATGAATTTAGAAGATATATTGTAGTAGACCTAATATTATGATTTGGTTATTAATAATTTTGTCTGTGCATTTTTGTAGTCATCAATAAGATCCTCAAGAAAGTTTTCCCTGCAACAGGTAATGAAGACAGATATGATAGATCAAGGGTTCATATATATTTTCATACATTTGTGCAGTGATAATGCACACTTTCACTTGTTGTTGGTGGATACAGAATCAATGACTTTCAATCATTTAAATTCTCTTGCTAGTGGCCGTAAATATAAGATTGAATTTGACTCAGCGGTGAGCAACCATTATTTATTTATATGTTAATCATTTAGTATAAAATGTCATTCATGGTGAATTTTAAATTATGATATTAATTACAGGTAAAAGAACTAAAACAATATACTCGCGAGCAACTTACGGCTATTCATCCATATCTACAAAGTCATCATCCCTTGGACAAATGGGTCTCCGTCAGACTAAATTGTCCCCAACAAGAATATAGGTAAGTAAATGAGGATGAGTTTAAATTTAAAAGTATTTTATAAACCCACTGATTGATATCAAAATTACTGATGTTATTTTCAGCGTGGATTGTGCCTTTTTCCTAATGCAATACGTTCGATGTCTCACATACGATGAGAAGATGAATTTCAAACAAGGAGACATGAGGAAAATGAGATTTGATGTCACAGTTAATATTCTGAGGGATAAGCGTTGTAAAACATGAGACTAAATATCCATGTATTGTTGTAAAAAATATCCTATGCTGTTGTAAAATAAACAATTGTGTGTAGTTTTGTCATATCAATATATTTGTATGTTCAAAAAAGCAATTGTGTGCTATTGATTCAACTCCAGTTGTTGTAATGTTCTGTGCCAACTGATATGGTAAAAGAACATAACTGATAATGATTAGGACTAAGTTTGGACACTAAAAATAACATCTCCTAGGTAAACTCTAACTAGTGATATAGAGTATGGAGAAATCCAAGTATCTTAGGTCCATCAGTGGGTTTCCACTGAAATCCACTGATGGACCTACAAAACTCCTATCGCAACAAAATCTGAAAATATGGCTTCATGGTCTGTAAGAAATCGAATTTTGCTATGCATTGTGTATTTAGGTAGTATCCAGATTTTGTCTACGATAGATTTAATAAACTTATTTCAAGTTTAATGAACTGTATCTTTCTGGCTGATAAAATTGAATATTAAATAAAATGAGAGGATTTTGTCACATCTTGTAGAATTATACAAAATATTAGCCTATAAATCATTATTTTAATAAATCATGATTAAATTTTATATAAAATAAATTTAAAATATGGGCAAATCTGGAATCCAAATTGCGGCTGAAGTCAATTGGATTCAAGCCCACGGTGGGCCTGAAATCATATTAATTCAGGCCTAACGTGGGCCTGAAATAATTTGATTTCAGACCCAACGTGGGCCTGAACAGGTATGATTTCAGGCCCTCTGCTAACCCTAAAACCCCTCTGATTTCAGGTCCTGTAAAAACCAAATATGAATATTCTTTTATAAATTATAAAGAAAAATGAATATATGAACATGTACAAAAAATTTGTAGTTGTATAGATGTATAAATACGACTGCATCTTTCTGTGCCAACTGATATAGTTAGAGAACATAACTGATAATAATTGGTACTAAGTTTGGACATCAGAAATAATATCTCCTAGGTAAATTCTAAATAGTGATATCAAGTATGGAGAAATCCAAGTATTCTAGGTCCATCAATGGGTTTCGTCAGTGGGTTTCCACCGAAACCCACTGATATACCTATAAAACTTCTATTGCAACATAATTTATATTCATTACGACTAAGTTTAGACACCAAAAATACCATCTCCTAGCTCATCAATTCTACTATTGATATCAGGTTTTGAGAAATCCAAATATCCTAGGTCCATCAGTGGGTTTGGTTGGAAACCCATTGATGGACCTACAAAACTCCTTCTGTGCCAAATTCTGAAAATATGAATTCATGGTCTTCAAGGAATCCAATTTTGGTATGCATTGTGTGTTTAGGTACTCTCCAAGTGGAACTTTCTTGTTTCAACTTTAAACAAATGTAAGCCTGTTTTGATCATACCTGAGTATTTCAATCAAATGAGAGCATTTTGTCACAACTTGTACAATTCTATAAAAGAGGACCCCCTATAAATCTATAATTTAATAAATCATGATTAAAAATTATAAAAAGACATTTTAAAATGGGAAAAAATTTCCGTCCACGTTGGGCCTGAAGTGAACTGAATTCAGGCCTAACTTGGGCCTGAATATCTCAGAATTCAGGCCCACGGTGGGCCTGAATATCTCTTATTTGGTATTACAGTGATTAGTAGGTTATCAGAGGGTCTGAAATCAGAACTATTCAGCCCCACGTTGGGCCTGAAATCATTTGAATTCAGGCCCACGGCGAGCCTGAAATAATCTCATTTCAGGCCCACGCTGGGCCTGAAACAATCTTATTCAGGCCCAAGCAGGGCATGAAATAATGTGATTCAGACCCACGCAGGGCCTGGAATAATCTAATTTCAAGCCCATGTTGGGTCTGAAATCCTCTTATTTCAGGCCTAACGTGGGCCTGAAATCAGATTACTTCAGGCCCAGCGTGGGCTGAAATTTATTTTTCCATTTGAAAATTATTTTTTATAATATTTAATCATGATTTATTAGCTTAAATATTTATAGGACAATCTTTTATATAATTGTACAAGTTGTGACAAAATTTAATAAATTATGATTGAAATACTCAGGTATGAAGTTGAAACAAGAAGCTTCCACCTGGAGAGTACCTAAATACACATTGCATACCAAAATTGGATTTCATGCAGACCATGAACTCATATTTTCATAATTTGGCACAGAAGGAGTTTTGTAGGCCCATCAGTGGATTTCGATGGAAACCCACTGATGGACCTAGGATATTTGGATTTCTTAAAACTCGATATCACTAGTTAGAGTTTAGCTAGGAGATGATATTTTTGGTGTTCAAACATAGTCCTAATGAATATCAATTATGTGTTCATATAGTATGAGTTGACACAAAATAATGCATGAACAAAGCAGAAATCAAAGAGCATCAAATCAGAGATATTCAGAAAACAGAGGACTTCAGGACTTCAAGACCTAAAATATAATTATTGCAGACCCAATGTGGGCCTGAAATCAGAGGACTTCAGGACTGATCTATTCTGCTTACATTGAATTAAATAAGGTGAAATGTATCATAATATTGGAATACCTCTTCAAGTGACAACATTAACAACAACTTATTTTTTCACAATACTATGGTTGTACAATATACAAAATATATACATTCATTTCTCCTGCTTACAAAATATACACTTCAATCAGAATATTCCTGCAATACATATACCAAGTAACTCAAGACCTTGGGGTTGGTGACATTCTACAAGTCCTTCTATTGTGGCCAAGTTGTTTGTAGCGGCTGCATTTTAGTTTTACCTTGTCATTGTGTCTCAACTCAATTTGTGTCTTCTTTCGTCTATCGGGCTGCACAAGGCTACGGGGACATAGAACTATAATGTTGTTTACGCCCTAGGCCAAAATTGCTTGCTTCGACAAGGGTAAATACGATCCATGTAAATGACATTCTAATTTTCTAAATAAAAATAATGCTCACAATATGAAAGTGTATCCATGTTCCGGTGAATGATGACAACAATAGCATGTGAGCAAGGGAGTCCTGAAATTTGAAATTCTCCACATTGACAATATTTTTTTTTCCAAATCAACAATGTATGAAGAGCCCTACGTCTCTATTTCCATTTCTGATTGAGAGTAAGGGTGAACCTTATATGCTCTAGCTTTCTCTCTCCTTGAATCCATTTCTTTTGTAGCATGAGGTGTCAAAGCAACATGTCATTTTGAGACTTCCTCTCTACAGTTAAAGAACCATTGAGCTACCTTTCTTCTTATATTATCAATTAACATGTTTATGGGAAGTTCACGTGTAGTCTTGAACAAAGCATTTAAACTCTCCACACAATTAGTGGTTAGCATTCTATACCTTCTCCCAGTAAAGTATGCATTAGCCCACCTTTTAGGGTCAATGTTCTGAAGCCATTTATGGGCATCTGGATGTTTTTCAAGCATTGTCTGCATTATGAGATCATATTGGAGTGTTGTGTTTGCTCATGCTGCTGCCCAAAACAAACCTAAAGATGCTCTACTTCCAGTATCAGTTACCATATTATAAGACATGTGGTGGCAACAAAAAGCATGATGCGCGTTTGTGTACACTTTTCTAATTGCTGATATAATACCACGATGTCTATCTGATACTATGGTCACTGATTATTCATCGACAGCAAAGAACCTCTTTGTATGCTCCAAAAATCACTCTCATACAGACCCACATTCAACTTTGGCTATTCCAAAGGTAACTTGGAGAACATTGTCATTACCATCAATCATCGTAGCAATCAACAATACACCTGGATACTTTCCTCTTAGATGTGTGACATCAATTCCGATAAGTTTACGCAAATAAGAATTAAACACCCTTCGGCAAGCATCAAAACCCCAAAACACCGCTGGAACTCATTGTTACTATTCATGCATAGTGCCACATAAGTTTCAAGATCTCTAGCTCTTAATTCACGCAGACATTATGGAAGATCTCTATATGCCTCATCATAATCTCCGACGACCTTTTTCAATGCTTTCTCCCTAGCTATGTATGCTTTTCTGTATGATATAGTTACTCCAAATCTAGCTTTAATATCTGATATAATCATACTTGATTTGTATTGTTTATTATGAAAAAATTGCTCTTCAATAAAAGACGCAACAAATGATGAAGAGCATGCATGATGATCAGCACTTTCCCTAACAGTTCCACATTGGTGTTCCTTTACATATTTTGTAACAATGAGCTCTACTTCCCCCCCCCCGGGCAACTACTCTCCATATATATGGTTGGTTGAAGCACACTGCTTTAACTCTATTTTTTCGGGTGCCAATTGGGTTATATCTCATATGCTTAACTATGACATGTTTCACAAGTGCATTCTTGAATTTGTGTCTAGATGGAAAAATCTGACCCACAAAAAATTCATGCTTATCTCTTGTCTCTGCCTCTCCAATTGGCCCAGCTAGCAATCGAGAATTCAAAATATAAGGATCATCAAATATTGGAAACTCCTCCTCTAAGTCACTGTACTGATCTAGGGGGAATTCATAATTCTCAATTTGCAGATCATCAGCTTGGAATTTTAGTACACTTGTACTGGATTGAAATTCATCTACATTTCGGATTTCAAGTTCTTCTCCCCACTCCAGGTTGGCTCAAAGAATTCAACAAGTCTTGTAGAAGAATTCAGACACTCATCTTCTAGATTACTTGTTTCTTCATTTAGATCAAATGTCAAATTTTTTGTAATTCTATTACTACTATACTGGGAAGATAATGGAATATTATTACTGGTTATTTCTGCTCCATTCCCTATGACAACATTATCATCAAGAGTATTCCAGATCTCAGAGAGAATTTCGTCAACAACATTATCATCATCCCTGAAAAATAAATTATAATTAAATTTAGCAAACTTTCAAAATCATAATCAAGTGTTTCATTAATTTAAAAAACAAACAAGGATATTAGGCCCTAGGAGGGCCTTAAATCAAAGGAATTCAGGCCCTGAGAGTGCTTGAAATCAAAGGATTTTAGATCCTCCCAGGGCCTGAATTAAAGGATTTTAGGCCCTAGGAGGGCCTCCAAGCAAATGATATCAGGCCCTCCCAGGGCCTGAAATTCTTTTATTTCAGGTCCTCCTAAGGCTTGAAATAATTTTATTTCAAGCCCTCCTAGGGCCCGAAATTCTTTGACCTAGGGCCTGATATGGTAAGATATCACCCCCTAGGTCGTATTCAAGCATTAATTTATCGTAAGTTTAAACAATTTGAGAACCCTAATTATGTAATGCATGACACCGTTAGAGTCCTTCTCCAAATAAAAAATTAGTAGAAAGAGTTTATCATGTATAAAACTAGGTCTAATATCATATAAAAGATGATAATCATACGTACATTACTATTTCTATCAAACAAACTCTTGCTTGATGTTTCTCCTTCAACACCTATATTCCTCAACGATTATTTTAAGTCAACTCTTTGAAGTCATCTCTAGAACAAGTCCAGTCTCTAGAGCAAGTTAGAAATATATATGTACCTTCGTGATGAATCGAGTTGTGCAAGGTAGAAATATATATGTAGGGTTAGAAAAAGTCAACTGACGGGGCCATCCAAACCACAATATATTATTTTAAATTGAGAAAACTGATAAAGTGGTTTGGATGTCTCGGAATTGTGAAGTGAGAAATGTAATTCTTGGCGGGAGGGGTATAAGAGGAAGATCACTACAATCGCTGCGCCCTTTGATAAAAATGAAACCTCAATACGTTTTTTGGTAAATACTAATTCTCACGTGCGTCCTTTGGTAAAAAGCCTTAAAATTTAGATATCTTGAATCGACTATTGACGGTTAAGAATATATTGATGGAGATACTATTAATATTATAAGATATAATGGATCACTGTAATGAAGATGTGTTATAGAATCTTGTGTGATTTTACCATTTAGGTTCATAAGAAATTTTTATAAGATTGTGATATCACCTATTATGTTTTATAAATTAGGACTTATATTTAAATTGCTAGGAAGTAGCACACATTAAAAAAAAAATAGAGATGAAAAAGTTAAAATGGGCAAAAGAATGATAAATGTTACAGAGTGTTAGGACCAAAAGAAATTAGGATATCTTTACAATGACATGATATTGTCCACTTTGGGTCTAAGCCCTTATGATTTTACTCTTGGGCTCTCCCCAAAAGGCCTCATGCCAATGGAGATATCATATTCCTTATAAACCAATGATCTTCCCATGTGCTTATCCATGTAGGACTAGGTTTGCACCTTGCAACCTCTAACAAACCCTCCCTCTAACAAAGGACTACATGCCCCCACCACAAATGGAAACACTTTCCGTTTAGATGTCTGATCCACCAGGACTTTCTGCCCGTCGATCCACCTGACCTACTAGGACCACCAGCCGCAACTAGAACTGGTCCTCTTGATCAAGACACGGGAGCCCACATATCCCTTATTTAAGGCTTAACACACATGGTTAAATCTGGATGAGCAACCTGACTCTGATACCATTTGTTAGGACCAAAAGGAATTAGGATATCTCCACAATGGCATGATATTGTCCACTTTAGGCCTAAGCCCTCATGATTTTGCTCTTGGGCTCTCCCCAAAAGGTCTCATGCCAATGGAGATATCATATTCCTTATAAACCAATGATCTTTTCATATGTTTATCAATGTGGGACTAAGTTTACACCTTGTAACCTCTAACACAGAGTAATTAGTTATAGCTGAGATGGTAAAACATATTTAAATGTGACTATGAATATTTTAGTTAGAATACTTGAATTAGATTGAAAGTTGAAGGATGTGCAGTAATATGAAAGACAGATTTATAAAATTTAAATATTCACAATAATATTATTTTGAATAGAACTCAATCAAAATTAATTAATCTAAATATTCTTAAATAATTATAACAAGTATACCATGATTGAAGAAAAAAAATCATGTCATTCATTCTAAACGGTATAAAATTATTGATCTCATAAAAATATAATCACCAAGGAAAGACATTTTACTTTAGTAGAATGACTCTTTGCATGAGTAAGATTAAATACCTAACGATAGTATCGTCGGTCCCATAATAAAATATAGATAGGTAAATCATGAAAAGAGAAGCATTTTACCTTACACAACAGCTCTACCATGAGAAAGGTCAAACATCAAATGAGATATTTTATATCCGTTAAGAATTCACTTCAAAATCTATTAAAATAAATACCTATTCAGTACCAACTATACATGTCAATTCGTAAGGATAATCATGCCTTGGTGACCATTATAAAGTTGATTTTTAATGCCACTTAATAATTATTATTTGATAGATGCTTAAGAAACACTAGCTATGCCTATACATATAAAATCAGTGAGAGAATTATCCTATGACTTAACTTAAGATATGATTCATTAACAAATTGTTTTGGTCCCCAAATCCAGTAGATATGACAATAGTTACATATATTAAAAGTTAATTTTATAATTAGAAATTAAAATGATTATTTTATGAGTAGATCATGATAAATTAATTATTTTGGATGAATAAAAAATTAGTGTCTAACATTCTCTAAATAATGAAAGATTAATTTAATTTTGATTTAATTGAATGAGATAATACATCAATCAATGCTACTTCAAAAGTATATATAAATAATATGGATTTTCTAAGTAAGTTCAAATCCAATCTAAGATATATTATGCCGAGGGAATTTGAAAAATTTATGATGTTGAGTCCGTGACTCATCTCCATGATTTATTGATGGATGAAAATTTTCTACGTGACCAAGCACCTTTACGATCGCCTCCGGGGCTATGGTACAGCGGTAAGATCACTAGTTATTAACTCAGGCATCCGCGATTTGATCCCCAGTTATGACACATTTTGTAAGAATTTTTTCTCCAAATGTGGCGCGAACTCTGGGACGCTGGGCTTCTAGATTACCACCGCGAGCGCTTCCCGATTTATCCTGATAACCGGTGAGAAACTTCCATGGGGCCGAATTAATCATCTCAGATTCAATTTGTCTGCTGTCTGATTCAATATTTTTTTTTTGTTACGGTCAGATCTAAAGCAGCAGACAACAGCTACAGTCTATGGATTTGCGCGCGAAGTCTACGATCAGCACAATGGCAAATGGCTCTACGAAACCCTAAAATAAATTAATTAGTTAAAAAAATAGAAAAGGCCTTTCCCATGAACATTTTTTAAATTAAAATAAGGATCCTAATCTCCTTTATTCATCTAAAAACTCAAATCGTAGTCTACTTTTAATACTCTCTCTCTCTTCTTAAAATTTTTTTCAATGCTTTCAAAGCTTATCGAATTACTAAAATTAAAACCGTACTTTTAAGTAAAAAAATACATTTTAGAATATAAGTATCAATGAATATCAGACAAAATAATTTTACCTCATGGTGTTTCGTCTTTATTTTGACATAAGAGTTATAAATAAAATAGTGTAATAATACATGAAAAGATAATTATTTGACAACCAACAAAACTATGGAGGTATTTGATTTGGGGTAATAGGAAATAGAAAATGAAAATCGATAGTAAACATTTCCATTAATACTGTTTGGTAAGTGTTAATGGGAATGAAAATAAAGAAATCATTTCGTCATTTTCATTCTCTACTCTCCCTTATCAATCAAACTCCTCAATTATTCCTTCATTTTCATATATCCAAAACACTCCTTTTTTATTTTATATTTTTATTTTACTATCTTCTTTTGCATTCTCTTATTTTACTTTCTCTCTCTACATTTTAAAATTTCACTCTCTATATTTATTTTTTTCTCTCTATATTTTCTATCACATTCTCTCTCTACCTTTCTCATTTCATTTTCTCTCTATATATTTGAATATCACTTTCTCTCTCTACCTCTCTTATTATAATTTATCTATCTTTATTTTTCACTTTCTCTCTATATTTTTTATATCACTTTCTCTCTCTATATGTTCAATATTATTTTCTCTCTCTAGCTTTTTCATCTCATTCCCTCTCTCTATATTTTCAATATCACTATCTTTCTCTACCTCTCTTGTCATAATTTATTTATTTTTATTTTTCATTTTTATGTATATTTTATATATCACTTTCTTTCTCTACCCTCTCTCATTTCATTTTCTCTCTGTATATTTTCAATATCATTTTCTCTTTCTACCTCTCTTATCATAATTTATCTATCTTTATTTTTCACTTTTTTCTATATTTTCTATCACTTTCTCTCTCTATATTTTCTATATCACACTCTCTCTATCTCTCTCATCTCATTTTCTTTCTATATATTTTTAATATTACTTTCTCTCTTTACCTCTCTTATCAGAATTTATCTATTTTTATTTTTCACTTTTCTCTATATCTTCTATCACTTTCTCTTTCTACATTTTCTATATCATTTTATGTCTCTATCTCTGTCATATTATTTTCGCTCTCTATATTTTTTTAATAATTCCTCCCTCTATTTTTTATCACATCTATCTTATCTTACTTTCTCTCTCTACATTTTATCTTCATTTTCTCTATATTGTATTTTCCCTTATTTTTTTTCTTCTAATTTCTTTTTCTACCCGACTTCTCATAATTTCTCTCTCTATATTTTTTTACTTTATCTCTCAACTCATTTTGTTTCACTTTCTCTATTTTGTAATAATTTTATTATTTTAATTAACTTTGAAATTTTTATAGATTCTCATTATTAAAGTTGAACTGAATCAAATATTATCAATGACAACAATTTTCATATTTCAATATTTGAACCAAATACTACCAATATAATCATGATTCCCATTATCATTAACCCCTCAATGACTCTCATTACCATTCTGATTAATAAATTTTAACCAAACACCCCCTAAGTTAACAGTGATAGTGCTAAATTATGTTTTGATAACGGTTCATTAAACCGTACATTAAGTTTTGATAAGTTAATACTAAGCTTCCTTTTATGTCAATAGATGGATGAATATATAATCTGTTCGCTACTAAATTAAACGACATCAGTCAAAGGTGTTTCGGATTAGATATCCAAATCATTTTGAAACTTCAGGAAGACATTAATGGCCGAGATTTAATTAATTCATTATCTAGCTTGATACCCTGAATCATATGGATAAGTGCCAAGTTCTCACTATCTATTAATTGCCGAGATTTACTTCATTTAGGGGATTCACTGTGTTGTTGTTCTCATTATCTCTTGTCTATTTCAGCTGTATTATACATTTACACTCTTCAAAATCATTTCCGTTCGTTTTCATATAATAAACTTGCCGTGGGCGCCATGCATTTCGATAAGCAGCAAAACTTCCACGGGAGTAAAATGAAATATTCCCCTATTTCACATGACAAGGAGGCCAAAGGTCGCATCGACCTACTTTAATTGATTTCCACACTTAAACATTTTAATGCAATAAAAAAAATCAAAATTTGTTTGTGTTGCTGCCAAATCAATGAACCATATGCCATTTTAAAATAGAGTATTTGTAAATAACTGGTCACCATCAATTTACTCCATTCGTGATGTGTATAGGGCCGTCAATTAGGATGAGATTTGTTCACTCCATTAAATAATTTAAGTAGATTGAATTAAAATTTAATCAATTAATTTAAAGATAAATTTAGACAAGTCTACGCGGTTAGGCTCGCGACCTATGTAGGTCGGCCCATGATGAGTTTGAGTTGACCCACAAGTTGAAAAAAAAATTACAGACGAGTTAGAAATAAAATAATAAATGAATTAGAATAAATCATAAAAAAGTAAATTGACAACTAGTTTAATAAATATGAATAGTGAGTGAATATTTAAAATAGAAAGTTAAAATAAAATAGTAAATAGTTATCAATTTTAACACTTATCAAATAGAATAATCAATATAATTAGAATTTTAAATTTCAGTGGCAAAAATTTTAAATAAATATACGTAAAGGAAAATAAATTTTATATTCCAACCTATTTAGTTGTATTTAGATTAATTAAATTTCAAATTTTTTATATTTTTTATATATATTTTTTTAAATTTTTATTTTTTGGATTGTGGATTGATCGGTTAAATTCGTAATCCATAGATTAGATTGAAAATTTAATTAAACATCTATATAACCTACTTTTATAACATAATAAAATAATTAATGAGTTTAGGAAGAAAATTTTCTTTAATATATATACATTTTATTTAATTGAGTATTCGAGTCTCGAATATTAATAGTCCCTTCATACTCTTTTCTATTCGAGTCAATTATTAAGTCATTTATTTAGGTTGAAGAAAATTATCTTCATGTCAAATGACTGGTTCACTATGCATGACTGGTTCACTGTGAATCAGCTCGAATCCATCCATTTGACTATTCTAGATATGAAGACCTCAAGATATGTACGTTGGCTTTATTAATTTTCACGCCGTTAGATTTTTCCTAGGAAAGCCAACTTTTTAAGTTAAAGTCTCAAAGAGAAATGGGACTTATGCTATCTGAATTAGTTTAGTGTAGCATAATATTTAACGTAACAAAATTATTTAAGACATTTTCGTTTAGACTCCTTTCTTAATTTTTGGATCGACCATATTTAGAATTATTTTGTGCGAGATGCAGTTCAAATGATAATCGACAAATCTCAATGCTCCGTTTGCCGGCCCTCTTTGTCACATACATCGGTACCAAGGGCATAATCGATTATCACATGTTTATAAAAAAAAAAAATCAGATAGCGACGGATTTCATCTCACAAAAAATTCCGTTAAAATAAATAAAAAAATTACACATGAAAACTCATTTGCTAACCGGCAGGTACTTCTCTCCCTTCGATCTGAGCTTGGAGATCTTTGAGATTTTGATCGGTCCTTGGAATTTGGAAATGTGGAAGACAGCGATGCATCTGGCGGTGGCTGCTCTTCTATTGCTCTTTGGCGTCGCTGGAGTCGCGTCGGACGCCTCCGATCGCCGCTACAAGAAGGGCGACCACGCCCTCCTCTACGTCAACAAGGTCGGCCCTTTCCACAACCCCAGGTGAGGTCCCCGCCCTTCTTTCCCTCAGATCTCTAATCCCTCTGTACTGATCCGGGCGTAGTTATGCACTTTTTATTTTCTTCGAGCTGGCAAATTTAGGATCCTTTCTGAATCAGATCCATTCCGCATCAGTTAAATGTTCCTTTTGGTTACTACGTTCGTGCGATTGGTGAACTTCTTGTGTGAAAATTTAATTCCTTCTGAACATCTGTTGGTAAATTCACGTAGTTTTTGCTTGTATATTGGGCATCAAAAGGTGATTTTGCAAGTAATTATGAGAAATGAAAGTAGGAATTTTTCAATTTAGAGAAACGATGAGTTGTTTGTATCGCATTTTTTTTTGGGGCTGAAATTTGTATGTATGTGCATCCTGTTTTGCTCAAACTTCATTCTTGTTAAAATACGGAAACTTAGGAGGGATAAAGTAAATAGGACAATTTTCAGGGTTTTTTTTTTGTAAAAGCCAGCCCTATAATTAATTCCGGCCAGCCCTATAATTAATTAAGTTTCCTTATTCTTGCGCCGATTTCCCTTTTAGCTCCCCGACCGACAGACTCTCACGAGCACTACCTTTCCTTTCCTCTTCTATTTACTCGCCGCAGCCAAGCCGACCTTTATTTTCTCCTTCGCGTGACCTAGCGGCGGGTCGTCTTCTTCTTCTCCCGTCCCTTCGCGAACCCTAGCTCACGGCCGATCGACGCCGGCGCATCTAAGGGCTGATCGACGGTGTGGTGACAGAGGGAGGCTGCGGAATCGTCAGATACCTCTCCTCGGTACAAAGCAGAGGAAGGGGGCGCCGACCAATTCGGGTAAAGATCTAGGTTTTCCTGTGGATGAGTTCTTCGAGTGTTCTTATGGGGATCAGTAACTATAAATTTTATTGTTGCTTCGAATCTTGTGGGTTGTGTGTCCTTTCCTCTGATCGGATTTTGGTGTCGCAAGTTCTAGAGGTTCAGTGGGTTGATGGTACGAGGGGTTGTTTTTGATGGTTTCTGATCTGTTAAGGTTGATCTGTGAGTTTGGGTTTTCCATCCCTGCCGTGAGCTCTTTTCTAATCTGTGAACCTGTATCAATTGCTATGGGTAAGTTTTTGATTTGGTTTTGGTCTATTCGGATTTTATTCTTCCGAGAGATTGGGTTCGTATTCTTACCGAAGAGGTTGGTTCATGTTTCCCTGTTTGCCGTGAGGGATGAGTTTTGAATTTTGTGTGTTTTGTGAGAGAAGCAATGGAATTGGATTCAAGTTGGGTTTAGTAGATGATGTGGATCTACTCGGTTTTAAATCTTGACTATAGTAGGATCTAGTGGTTGGATGTTCTGTTCCTAACCATTGTAAGTATGGATTGAGTCCAGTTTTAGCAATTTAAGCTAAACCACTTAATTAGAGCTAATTAGGTTATTTTGATTATTAGGACTATCCCAATACGGGTTAGTAGTCTTGATAGTCATTTATTAATTATATGCTTAGCTAAGTAGTATTTTGATGCAGGACATTGATTGGATTCCACTTGGTGCGGATATTATTTTGGACAGGAGTTCTCATCGCTCACGGACTTTGCATTTGGAGGCGGGTATCTCTGACTCTTCTTTTAGAATTGTCACAGATATATATATACTTGATAGACTTGTTTAGCAATAGCGTAATAGATTGTGGCATGACTCTTATATTTGTTTTGTTGATGTTGTTTGTGCCACAACTGACTTGTGATACCTATACCTTTAGGACTTAGGTTATGGTGCATTATCCACGAACCTTGCATATCATGTCGATATAGGTGGACTAGATAGTGGATGCTATTTGACCAGTGTTATGCATCATCGTGCACTGTGCATCACTGTCGAGCAGGGATCCCTTTTGGGTGAGCTAGGTCGACAGTCATACTGACCTACCCATACGACCACTCATGAGTTAGTGGTTGACGGAGTATGGGTAGTGTGCTCTGTGCTGCTTCGCTCGTGCACTCATGGGTTAGTGAATCGGAGCGTGATAGCAGGCAGATGTCCCTCCTTGAGTTGTCCAGATACCAGGAGATGAGAGGGAGAGGTCTCTCCCCCGTTTATACACATGGGGTAAGGGTAACACTCAGACAGAGATGTCCTCCACAGATGACCTTAGGTTGATAGAGACATCGCTAGGATAGGCCATGGAGTAGGGGTGTTACACCGGCAGCATTCCGTCTACTCGATCGCTCAGGACTAGTGATGGCAGAGTATGAACGGCAGTCACAGCCCTACGTCGGAGGGTGGCCTCCGCTCAGCTTCCTCCCGTACATAGGTGACGATGTCTGACCGACGGCAGGAGTGACCATGTCATTGCACTTTGTTTATTTTGCCCTTACTTGTGCTTGTTTTTATTTGATGCTGTATATGTTTAACATGCGCTTACAGGAGACCCTTATGTCTGGTCTTGGCGACTCTGCTACTTTGGTATGGTAGTTATTATTTGCTCTTGCAGTTGTTTTTATTCCTGCCTATGCACGTGTTATTTTGGTAGTCTATTACCCTGTTGCTATCTTAGAATATCTTGTATATATATATGATGAGATATTCGCTGAGTTCTATGACTCATTCCGTTAGCTCCTTGCTTTTATTTCAGGATGATTGATTGGAGCGTGCCCGACAGTCTGTCCCAGTTCGCGTATTTGTCGAGATGTCTTCGAGATTTATCGTCTAGTTTGTTGGTAGTATTTTCTATTGTTTTCTTCCGCTGTTGCTTTTGCGTTGGACTTAGTCATACTATACGGCAGTATAGTTGTACTTTTGTGAGGCCTGTATGCTTTGTGTTTTGTCGTAAGTCGGACCGGTCCGCAGTCAGGTATGGTTTACCCGGTTTTATATTATATTCTGTCTTGATTTGAGGCCTGAGGCCATTTAAATTGCGTGGTTGTGTTTTATATGATATGTGTATGTGTGAATTGTCGTCGGACACGGGAGATGCTGTCCGATTTTCTATTGGATTAGCGGCTCCTGGGGTCTCGGGGCGTGACAATTCTCGTACTATGTCATTCGCACTCGTCTCACATTTTGCCTCTGTGCAGCGAGACGTATCGCTATTTTGATCTACCATTATGCACCCTAGGTTCGTCTTTAATCCCTTGTCTCTGTTTTGCCTTCATTCCTTAGTTACACTGACATTTGTTTGAGGATCTATGTTGTGGTACCACAGCATGTGACAGAGAAAAAAGAAGCACTTGACAAATTCTGAACGGGGAAAGAATTTGGACACGACTTTTATAAGGGAAAGAAGTCTCTTCCTCTACCTCCATCAATGGAGATATTAAACGTTATTAACGTTGGAAGATGAAGAGGAAGGGGTGCCTCTTCCTCTTCCTGTAACTTCTGTAACGCCAACATCTGCATGATGTCCTATATGCTCCTGAGATTCGACGGAATTTGGTTTCTGTTAATTGTCTTCTTGAATTGGGTTACTGTTTGAACTTTTACAGTCGTTGTGTAGAACTTAAAATTGACTATGTGTTAATTGGATATGGTTATGTATCAAACGGTTTCATGGTTCTTAATGTAGAACCAGATGTTAATTGTGGAAATAATTGTTGTTTTTCATACATTGCTCTTATTAGTGATGCTGATGTTAATGATGAAGTTTGACATGCTAGATTGGGACATATAGGACAAGAAAGAATGAATAGATTAGCAAGAGAGGGTCTGCTCGGCACTCGTGCTAAAGTTGATTTGTCTATATGTGAGCATTGTCTTGCTGGAAAAACAACTAGGAAACCATTTGGTAAGGCTATTAGGGCTGAATCACCATTGCAATTGATTCATTCTGATATTTGTGGTCCGATGAACATGAAGGCTAGACATGGTAGTTCATATTTCATTACATTTATTGATGACTTCACGCGTTTTGGTCATGTTTATTTGATTTCTCATAAATCTGAAGCATTAGATTGCTTTAATCGTTATTTGAACGAAGTTGAGAATCAATTGGAACGTAAGGTTAAAACCTTATGCACTGACCGTGGAGGTTAATATTTGTCCGATCAATTCAAGACAATATGTAATGAGAAAGGGATTATTAGACAATTGACTATCCCTGGGACTCCACAGCAAAATGGTGTTGCTGAAAGAAGAAATCCAACTCTTCTTGAAATGGTTAGGTCGATGATGGCTCAAGCTAATTTGCCTATTAGCTATTGGGGAGATGCATTATTGGCAGCAACCTACATACTTAACCGGGTGCCTTCTAAATCTGTTCCATCTACTCCATATTAACTTTGGACAGGCAGAAAACCAGATTTAAGTAATCTGAGACCATGGGGGTCAGCTGCTTATATTCATGATAAGTCTCACAAATATAGAAAATTATGACCCAGGGGTAGGAAGTGTATCTTTGTAAGATATTCTGATACCTCTAAGGGTTATGTTTTTATTGGTGAGCAACAAGATAAAACCATCTTTGAAATTGAGTCAAGAGATGCTACTTTTCTCGAAACTGAGTTCCCAACAAGAGGTAAAGTTGATAAATCAACTCCTCTATTTGCAATAGAGGAGGAGGATACTGTTCCTCTATCAACGAATCAGGAATCACAGGGGATACCTGAATCTAGTCAACCTAGTGGGAGTAAATAACCTATAAATGAATTAGTTTCTCAACAGTCAAACCTGTGAAGAAGTAATCGTAAGATTATTCCTCGGAGAAGGTTTGACATTGAAAATGAGGCATTAATGATTCTCCCAGTTGATGATGAAGAACCTCGAATGGTTAAGGAAACATCGAAATGCTCAGTTAAGGAGAAATGGAAAGTTGCAATGGATGAGGAAATGGAGTCCATGAGAAAGAATCAAGTTTGGGACTTAGTCGATCTTCCTCCGGGCCGCAAGGCTATTGGGAATAAGTGGATTCTCAAAATTAAGAGGAAAGTGGATGGATCGATTAATCGATACAAAGCTCGTTTGGTTGCAAAAGGATATACCCAAATGAAGGGTATTGATTTTGAAGAGACATTCTCCCCAGTTGTGAATTTTGTGTCAATAAGAGTCATCCTAGCTATAGTAGCACATTTTGACTTAGAATTACATCAAATGGATTAATCCTGTCGACAAGCGAAGACCGGTTCTCACTCGGATGTCTCGATCTGACCAAGACGACTTGGTCTGCTGTAGCACGGGAGGTCAGAGTCGGGCTCAACAATGGGTCAGATACCACTCACTCGGGTCGGACCAAAAAGGGGAACACAAAGGGGGCCGAGTTTGCGAAATGACAGCAATCCCTTTTTGGAGCCCAAAGGGGGGTTTATATAGGGGAGGGGAAGCTCTCTGCCTTGTCAGAGCTGTCATGTCTCATTAAGGAATGGTCAGTTGGTAGACTGAACTAATGGCAGCCTTAGCTGCTCTGTGAGACTGCCACAGTCGCCTGACAGTCTGTCCAGGTTGTCCCCTCTGACCCCATTAATGTTGGCGACTCTGTCATGTTATGATTATGTCAAAAATCCTCTTCTGACAATGGGGAGATTCGGACGATCTTTACTGCTGTTGCGACCCTTCACTCACTCTGGGTCGGCCACTCTAGGTCTGTCACTCTGGGTCGGCCACTCTGGGTCGGCCACCCTGTCACTCTGGGTCGGCCACGCTGGGTCGGCCACTCTGGGTCGGCCACCCTGTCACTCTGGGTCGGCCACCCTGGGTTGGCCACTCTGGGTCGGTCACCCTTGGTCTGTCACTCTGGGTGACCCCGACCGGGAGACCCCGCCTAGGAGGCCTATTGCTTATCGAACACTCATGAAGAGATTTGACAAAACGCTTCTGTTTTATCCCGACTAAACTTTCCCGACCGCTAAAGTTCTTGGCCGGGAGCGTCTGCTCGGGTGCCACTGATTGGGCCCCGTCTCAAGTTGTTTCGAATCCTGATCCTCTTCGCCAGATCAGTATCTAGCGCACTAATCCGATACTGAACCCGACCCACTTTGTCTGACGCAGACCCAATCCGACCGGGCCCCTAATCAGCTTCAAAAACTTATCCGACCGGATCACAAGCCTCCCCTTCAAGTCTAGTCGAAGGTGGCGTCAAGTCCGACTGACTAGGCTGCTTGCCCGGTCGGATAAACCCTACTTTCGCACCCCTGACACTCATTACGGCCTCAAGATCTTTATCCTTAAATGCTGAGTCCCCTGTCAAGTCTGCCATCAATGCATTTGCCACGCGTTTATCTCCTCGGATCACATATCTCCCCTTCAAGTCTAGTCGAAGGAGGCTCAAGTCTGACTAACTAGACTAAATCTAGTGGTTTGACTTATTCCACCCGTACTTTCCATCCTGGAATTAGGTTGGAATGGATCTCCTTTGATAGAAGAACAACCAATCAGAAGTCACGGGTTGGATTTTACCCAGTTAATCAGTATTTCATCCCTCGGAATGTCGCCGCTAGAGTATTTAGTTATGTCAAGCGAGTAATTTGATCGTGTTGGACGAGTGAAAAATCTGTGTATGGCAAACCACTAAGCATTTTTGCCGAACCAAGCAAATGGTTGCGGGTGCCACGCATGTGGCATAGAGCCGAGTAAACGACCAAGCAATGGCTGAGTAGGCAAGCAACTGAGTAGAGTGACTAATTGCCTTGCAGGTGGTAGAGCCGAATGATGGTGTGCCAAGCAGATGACATAGCAGAGTGGCTGAGTGCCAAGCTGAGTGGTTGAGTGCCGAGTAAAGCGACTGAGTGCCAAGCGCCGAGCAGAGCGGCTGAGTGCCAAGCGCCGAGCAGAGCGGCTGAGTGCCAAGCGCTGAGCAGAGCGGCTGAGTGCCAAGCTGAACGGATGAGTGCCGAGCAGAGCGGCTGAGTGCCGAACAGAACGGCTGAGTGCCGAGCAGAGCGGCTGAGTAGCTAAGTGCCAAGCTGAGTGGTTGAGTAGCTGAGTGCCGAGCAGAGCGGCTGAGTGCCAAGCTGGGTGGTTGAGTGCCGAGCAAAGCGGCTGAGTGCCAAGCGCCGAGCAGAGCGGTTGAGTGCCAAGCGCCGAGCAGAGCGGTTGAGTGCCAAACAGAACGGCTGAGTGCCGAGCAGAGCGGCTGAGTGCCGAGCAGAGCGGCTGAGTGCCGAGCAGAGCGGCTGAGTGGCTAAGTGCCGAGCAAAGCGGCTGAGTAGCTGAGTGCCGAGCAGAGCGGCTGAGTGCCAAGCTAACGGCCGAGTGCCGAGCAGAGCGGTCGAGTGCCGAACAGAACGGCAGAGCGGCTGAGTGCCGAGCAGAGCGGCTGAGTGCCGAGCAGAGCGACTGAGTGGGCAGAGCGGCTGAGTGCCAAGAGCGGCTAGGTAGCTAAGGCGTGTGGGCAATCACCTTTATAACTTGCTGAAGAGCAAGTGTCTCAATGTCGCTCGGGAGACCTTAATGGAGCGTTGTCAGCCACGTCCGGTCTGCCGCGAGGTCGATGGTTGTAGGGGAGCATGCCCATTTATAACTTGCAAAGGCAGGAGTCTGGACACCGTCTGGCTTACCCTGACCGAACGTGGAGCGCCACGCCCGACCGGGCCTGACCGAATGTGGAGCGCCACGCGCGATCGACACCAAGTCCGGTGGGTGCGTGGGAGCATGCCCACTTATAACTTGCATGAGCAAGAGTTTGGACACCGTCTGGCTTACCCTGACCGAACGTGGAGCGTCACGCCCGATCGAACGTGGAGTGCCACGCGCGATCGGCACCGAGTCCGGTGGGTGCGTGGGAGCATGCCCACTTATAACTTGCGAGAGCAAGAGTCTGGACACCGTCTGGCTTACCCTGACCGAACGTGGAGCGCCACGCCCGACCGGGCCCGACCGAACGTGGAGCGCCACGCGCGATCGGCACCGAGTCCGGTGGGTGCGTGGGAGCATGCCCACTTATAACTTGCGAGAGCAAGAGTTTGGACACCGTTTGACTTATCCTGCCGAACGTGGAGCGCCACGCCCGATCGGGCCCGACCGAACGTGGAGCGCCACGCCTAGCCGGCGCTGAGTCCGGTGGGTGCATGGGAGCATGCTCACTTATAACTTGCGAGAGCAAGAGTCTGGACACCGTCTGACTTACCCTGCCGAACGTGGAGCGCCACGCCCGACCGGCCCCGACCGAACGTGGAGCGTCACGCCCGGCCGGCGCCGAGTCCGGTGGGTGCGTGGGAGCATGCCCACTTATAACCTGCAAGAGTTGTCTTTCAGGTGCCTTGAGTTTCACTATCATGTTCAAGTGTTACAATTACAAAGGTCACTTAACTTAACTTTCCTCACGATACAATTTTAAGTGTGTTGCACTCCACGGCCTTCTCAGCTTCTTTCCTCGGGCATCTTACAAATAACAGGCTCCTGACCCCAACCCCTCGATCATCAGGAAGGGTTCTCCCCCTCGAGGCTTTAGCTTGCTCACCTCCTCGACTGCTGTGAGATCGCCGGAGTTAGTATCTAGAGTCACCCATAGGAACATTATCTCCGAGTTTGTCAAGTTGGGCAAGGATAACGCCTTGGGAATGCGACTGCCAGCTTATAATGGAAGGA
The DNA here is from genome assembly GCA_024364735.1 of Boesenbergia rotunda. Classification (NCBI taxonomy): domain Eukaryota; kingdom Viridiplantae; phylum Streptophyta; class Magnoliopsida; order Zingiberales; family Zingiberaceae; genus Boesenbergia; species Boesenbergia rotunda. The sequence continues at coordinate 83,915 of JAGFNQ010007300.1, read as the reverse complement.
AGAGCCTATACACGGTTGGTGCTTCTCCTTTTGAGTCAGAGGAGTTCACGGTTTCGTCGCCTCAAAAAGTAATTCAAGCCCTTGATATTGTTCTCAGGGAGTCTCCTTATGTCAGACATACTTCAGTAGGACGTTCCTTTTTCTTCTAGTGTTTTGGGGATCAGACACCCATTGGAGACGACTTAGAATGCTGAAGGGGAGGTTTGTTTTATGATGTCTTTTGCTGCTTGCAAAATGCTGGGTGAAGAGTCTTTTGAATTCAGTAAACTCTCGCACAGACCCCTCTGGGAGTCTGACGAACCAACGCTGAGCGGGCCCTGCCAGGGTGGTCAGGAACGCTCGGCACTTGATATCATCCGTGTATTGATTCAGCAAAGCTGCATTCTTAAACTTCATCAGGTATCCCTTTGGATCTGTAGCTCCTTCATATTCCGGAATGGACAAGAGCCGGAAATTTTTGGGGACCGGCTCTTGCAGAACTTGACTTGGGAAAGGGAATCCAATGCGCTCGGCCAGAGCCTGGATAATCTGGGCCTTCCCTTTGTTAAGTCTTGCTTGCCTGGAAGGGACTTCTTGAGGATCGGATTGTCCCTCAACCTCAGTCGGGCCAAAGAGCACTTGAGGGAAGTAGGAACTACTGCCCGGGTGAACTTCACCTTCTGTGCCAATGCGAATTGTCGGCTCGGAAGGACCCTCCTGAGTCGGGCGAGCGACAGTCTTTTGCTTTGCTGCCAATTTCTGAGCTTTAGCGACTACCAGCAGATCAAGGTCTTCTTGTGAGAGTGTCACGGTCACCCGGTTGGAGTCACTCATCTTCAGCTTTCGATCAGGCAGATTCCCACAGACGGCGCCAAATTTGATCATGTCGACAAGCGAAGACCGGTTCTCACTCGGATGTCTCGGTCTGACCAAGACGACCCGATCTGCTGTAGCACGGGAGGTCAGAGTCGGGCTCAACAATGGGTCAGATACCAGTCACTCGGGTCGGACCAAAAAGGGGAACACAAAGGGGGCCGAGGTTGCGAAATGACAGCAATCCCTTTTTTGGAGCCTAAAGGGGGGTTTATATAGGGGAGGGGAAGCTCTCTGCCTTGTTAGAGTTGTCATGTCTCATTAAGGAATGGTCAGTTGGCAGACTGAACTAATGGCAGCCTTAGCTGCTCTGTGAGACTGCTACAGCCGCCTGACAGTCTGTCCAGGTTGTCTCCTCTGACCCCATTAATGTTGGCGACTCTGTCATGTCATGATTATGTCAAAAATCCTCTTCTGACAATAGGGAGATTCGGACGATCTCTACTGCTGTTGCGACCCTTCACTCACTCTGGGTCGGCCACCCTAGGTCTGTCACTCTGGGTCGGTCACCTTGGGTCGGCCACGCTGGGTCGACCACTCTGGGTCGGCCACCCTGGGTCGGCCACCCTGGGTTGGCCACTCTGGGTCCGCCACCCTGGGTCTGTCACTCTGGGTGACCCTGACCGGGAGACCCCGCCTGGGAGACCTATTGCTTACCGAACACTCATGAAGAGATCTGACAAAACGCTTCTGCTTTATCCCGACTAAACTTTCCCGACCGCTAAAGTTCTTGGCCGGGAGCGTCTGCTCGGGTGCCACTGATTGGGCCCCGTCTCAAGTTGCTTCGAATCCTGATCCTCTTCGCCAGATCAGTATCTAGCGCACTAATCCGATACTGAACCCGACCCACTTTGTCTGACCCAGACCCAATCCGACCGGACCCCTAATCAGCTCCAAAAACTTATCCGACCGGATCATGGATGTAAAGACGTCTTTCCTTAATGGTAATCTTGACAAAGAAATTTATATGACACAACCAGAAGGTTATATAGCTGAGGGCCAAAAGAATAAAATATGTAGACTTAAGAAGTCTATGTATCGGCTAAAGCAATCGTTAAGGCAATGGAACATAAGATTCAATGAAGTCATTTTGTCTTATGGTTTCGAAATGATCAATGAGGATCATTGTGTTTACCTAAGGAAGGATAAAGGAAAGTTTGTCATTTTATCATTATATGTTGATGATATGCTAATAACTGGAAGTGACATAAAGGTTGTGATTGATGTCAAGTCTTGGCTTTCATCACAATTTGATATAATAGACATGAGAGAAACTGAGTATATCTTAGGAGTACGGATCATTCGTGATCGATCAAAAAGACTTTTGGGTTTGTCCCAAGAAGCTTATATCACTAAGATACTACAGCACTTCAATATGTTTGATTGCAAAGTTGAACAAACACCTACAGCGAAAGGTGTTGTTCTAAGCAAAAGTATGTCTCCCAAGACTCCTGAAGAGATAGCCGAGATGAAGAAAAGACCATATGCTAGTGTCATTAGTAGTTTGATGTACATTATGTTGTGTACACGTCCTGATATAAGCTATGCTGTTGGCTTAGTTAGTCGTTTCCAGTCAAACCCAAGATCGAGACACTGGAAAGTAGTAAAAAGGATATTCAGATATCTTAAAGGGACAGCAGATTATTGTCTCTGCTTCCAAGGATCAAAGCTGAGCTTGAAGGGCTACACAGATGCAGATTGGGCAGGGGACCTTGACGACAGAAAATCCATATCTGGCTATATTTTTTTTGCTGAATGGAGGTGTCATTTCATGGAACAGCAAGAAACAGGCTTGTGTAGCACTGTCGACAATGGAGGCCGAGTATGTGGCTTGTGCAGCGACTGTACAAGAAGCTGTCTGGTTAAGAAGGTTTCTAAAGCATCTAAATATTGCTGAGGACAGTGGGAGCCCTGTTACAGTGCATTGTGACAATCAAGCTGCTATAGCTTTTTCCAAAGACCTAAATATCATAGCAAAGGCAAGCACATAGAAATTAAATACAATTTTGTAAGGGATATTATTGATAAGAAAAAGATAATTCTTGAGTACATCCCTACACGAGTGATGCTTGTAGATCCTTTTACTAAGCCATTGACTAAAGAGTCATATCATGGACATGTGAAATCTTTGGGACTACGCAAGATGTAACACATTGTAAAGACTGTTATATATATGAAATGTCATGATCTATTCAGTGAATGTATTTGTTACATTTAGATAAAAGTCTTGATGAGCATGTTGGCAGGCTGAGGTTGGTCCACTCACATGGACAATCGTCTCTATTTGTTGAGTATAAATAGAGGTAAGACTATTACTTATGAGACAACTTATGTAGTTGTGAATAGAGACATACTCATAAGTTGATGTCGTCTTGATTTTTGTATCAAGATGAGATCCTTTATGTAATGATCGAAGTAAATGCACCCATCATTTACTAAACCTGTTTATGGCTAGATTAGAATTCATAAGTTGAATTCGGATTAGACGTTAGGTATGTCTAAATCGAAATCTGTACGATGTTAAATATTTGAGAAAAACATGTACTCTTTTTGGTAAAGAGAAAAACATCATAGCATGTGATTCATACCACATGTGCTATAGCGACAATAAGGGTAGTAGGAGAATGGATCCCTGCTTCTCTACTATGTGAGACCCTTGAGGTTATAAGTTAATCTTAATCTTACCCTAAGTGACTATTTAGCTGTCTACTTGAAGTTTTAATTAGTGTTTGCTATTTTAGTGTGTGTCCTATTGACTATGGATGATTCGGCCTATGGAGCATAACTAGGAAAGCGACTGATTAGAATGAATAGATTCTAGCTGAAAAGGAAGATTAAAATTGATTTACATCTGTAGTACTTATTCACTGGTCGATCAGTTACATTTTTTTGTTAAGTACTTGAAAATGTAATTGTGAATAAATGTATTGATTTGAGATGTTGAACATGCTCTTGACATAATTGCCATATGAGGGATTAGAGATATTCATATTGATGTAAATATTTAATCTGGGGTAAAAACAAGTTATTGATGTCTCTGATTCGTTCTATAGAGCAGCTAAGTTAAGTGTAACAACTTTCTTAGCAGAAATTGCTCAGTGTGCTTGCTGTCGCACGAACCATTTTCCCTGGAGTATGAATTGAATGCTCCTATATGGTCTTAGTGACTGGATGACTTATATAGATATAATTGGACGAGTGGGAGATGTTGCTGTTACAGAAGTTACAGGAAGAGGAAGAGGCACACCTTCCTCTTCATCTTCCAACGTTAATAACGTTTAATACCTCCATTGATGGAGGTAGAGGAAGAGACTTCTTTCCTTTATAAAAGTCGCGTCCAAATACAATCCATGGGACACATGAAGAAGAAGAACAGGAGCATTCCTCGAGAGGGATTTGGTTTGTGGCAGATAGGGATTGGTCCTCGGTGATTGTTCTCGTGACAACAAGCAATCGAGAAGAAACCAGAGCAAGAAGGAGATCTCCAATTACTGTAAGTCAAATTTTTTTCAATCGATCTCATGCGTAGATGACAACAATGGTATTTGATTTATTTGTAATTGACTCATGCTTAAGATCTAATACAAACAAGCTTGATTTCCGTGTAGATTGTGAGTCTGAATTACTTTGCAAGAAGAAACTTACGAAAGAAAATGTGGCCAAGTTCAGGAGTGCAGTTTCTAAGGACTATTACTTTCAGATGTACTATGATGATCTTCCTCTTTGGGGATTCATTGGGAAGGTTGAACATGATGGCAATGAACTTGGAGAACTCAGATACTTCCTCTACCAACGTTTCCACTTCAAAGTCTTTTACAACAGTGACTGGGTGATTGAGATTTCTGTCCACACTGATCGCAGATGTGACTGATGATAAGGAAATTGAAGTTGAATTTTTGAATTTTGTTAAGTGGAAGGAGACCACCATACCGTTTGAAAAGAGGATGGAGGGGTATTCACAGGCTTCTTCACTACCTCATCACCTAGAGATCAATTGGTTCTCCATTATAAACTCGTCAGTGACGGTTCTTCTCTTGACTGGATTTCTTGCCACGATTCTCATGAGGGTGCTGATGAATGATTTTGTCAAGTAATGAACCTTGCACATTTCTGTTTCTTTGTTGTTTGATTAACTTATTCCTCTGTAAATATTAGCAGATTTTTGATGATTAAGAAATGAAAAATAATAATGAATAAGATCCTCTCAGAACGAGCTAGATCATTGTTTACTTTTACTTCCATAAATTTTCATTGCAAAATCAAGATTTTGTGCTGTGTCCATTTAGATTCTTTGGGCAATATAATATACAGTGGTGGACTTTTCCCCTCAGGTTTCACACAATTTCAATTTGATTTTGGTAATCAATGAATTCGATTTTCTTTTTCAGGTTGCACAAGAATTGTTTGCATGTTTTTAGTAGCATCTGTTTTTGGTTGGTAAAAACATATGACATCTGACCGAAAGAATTCACTTACAAAAAGTTGGCAACTGAATTTGCATTTTCCTCTTTGAATTTCTTTTAGTCAAAAGCAAGTAGTGTCACCACTTCATGGTTAATTATAAATTAAGCTTTCTTCCATAGCCCACATGATTGAGACGATATGGTTACTAATGTTGATCATAATAGTTGCATCTGATAGTAGACAAGTCATTCCTGGGATTATAGACTTGTGACTCCACATGATTTCTAGGCCAAACACTTGAACGTAGCATGTGACGAATGGATTCTATTATTTTAAGAAGTGAAAGCATGACCATGAAGACATAATTTTATTTTTAATCACCAGAGTATCTATCAATGTTGCTGTTTACTTTGAGAAAATAAAGGCATTTGTTTAGGCTACAAAAGCATTACTGAGAAACTTTGGGATTTGCTTCATGTATGTTATTATGTCTACCTCTTGGATTTTTATTCTAGGTATGCACATGATGAGGAGTCTGTCGAGGATGAAGAAGAAACTGGATGGAAGTATATTCATGGAGATGTCTTTTGGTTCCCAAAGTACAAGTCTTTACTGGCTGCTTGTCTTGGTTCTGGCACACAGTTATTTACTCTGTGAGCATCTTTATAAAACCTTACGTTTGCAAATTTGCAAAGAAAAAAACCAGCAGAATTATTTTTATTCTTGAAACTACCCACAACCTATTTCCAACTCTGGGACAGCACTACAGCACGGTTTTCATTTTCATTCTTGCACTTGTTGGAATTTTCTACCCCTATAATTGTGGGGCTCTTTTTACTGCCCTTGTGATCATTTATGCACTTACCTCTGGTATTGCTGGATATGCTGCTACTTCCTTTTATTGCCAGCTAGAAGGAACAACCTGGGTACGCACTTCTATTTTTCAGCTACTCTTATTTTGTAACTTCTCCATAACTTCATATGTGCATAATGCTCCAGTTGCTGGCATGCTTGCTAAAAAGATATGGAAGAAAACGTACCTTAAAAGAATGTAAACGTATTGCTTTTTGATTGGCAGGTAAGGAATTTTCTATGACAGGATCCTTTTTTGTGGGCCTCTGTTCCTTGTGTTCTGCTTTCTTAACACTGTTGCCATCGTCTATAATGCCACTGCAGCATTACCATTTGGAACTATTGTTGCTTTGGTTCTTATTTGGGCACTAGTGACCTCTCCTCTACTTGTTTTGGGTGGAATTGCTGGTAAAAACAGTAAAACGGAGTTCCAAGCACCTTGTCGCACAACAAAATATCCAAGGAGATCCCTGAATTGGCATGGTATCGACATACTGTTCCATAATGGCTGGTTTTCTTCCTTTCAGTGCAATATATATTGAGCTTTACTACATATTTGCGAGTGTGTGGGGACAAAGAATATATACTATATATAGCATTCTATTCGTCGTCTTCATCATCCTCATCATCGCGACTGCTTTTATTACTGTTGCACTCACCTACTTTCAACTTGCTGCTGAAGACCATGAGTGGTGGTGGAGGTAAGATTGATTTTTGTGTATTCGCTTTATGTTGGTTCAATTGATAGAAAAGATTTCATGCAGCTTGTTCTTACCGCGTTAAGATTATTTCTTTTGTACGTGCATAGAATGTATGCTATTTTTTTTTTTTGCTAATTTATGGTATTCTTTGTTCATGTATTGTGTATGTCCTTGCATTTAATCCACTGATTGTGCTGAATTTCATCATCAAGCTTTCTATGCTTGCATCCGCTATTTGAGCTAGTCCTGGGAAAGTTCGGCGTTCTTTAGTTATCCATACTCCATATGCATTTAAATTGCTCCATGCGAACATTCACGCTAGTACTATTTGTTCTTTTATAGTATAAAAGGAATTTTTAGCACATTAAACAATAGGAAAAATTGTAAATGGAAGAAGAATAAATTTCATGCTGCCATAACAAGCTAGGGCTCTTGTGCTCGCAATTATTTCATCAAATGTTGAAAGATCTAGAACCAAAATTGAGTGGTATTTCTTGATTCCAGAGTAAAAATTATAATTTTAAAGAATCTTGGAAAAAAATAGATTTTGTTTATTATTATTTTTATTATGATTCATGTACAAATCCTTTTGGTTGGGATGCAATTTGCATCCTAATTAAGTATGTTGGAGCTCATTCTTTCATTGTGAGGTTCGTTAAGCTTTTTATCACTCAGTTATCTTGCTCATTTTGATACTGCTGTCTCTTGAGTGGCCAACTTTAGATATCAAAACTACTAAATATGAGTAGCTTTAATTCTTTTTTATATTTTGAATTTTAGAAAACTAACTACTTTATCAAATGTCTTTTTGGCCTCTGAATTGATTGTTGTTCTTCGCACTTGTAAGATCTAAATTGTAATCTGCTTTATGTAATCCAGATCTTTCCTATGCGGAGGGTCAACCGGCCTCTTTGTCTACGGCTACTGTTGGTATCACTACTATGCTCGCTCCTACATGTCAGGATTCATGCAGACATCATTCTTCTTTGGATTCATGGCTTGCATTTGCTATGGCTTCTTCTTGATGCTCGGCACTGGTTGGTTTCCATGCCGTGCTGCTCTTTGTTCGTCACATATACCGTTCATCAAGTGCGAGTAGATTACATAAAGCAAATTGTATTGGCTTCATGGATGGATTCACGTCGGCGACTGTTGATAATGGCACTGGTTCGACTTGGAGATCAGGAGTTCCAGTAGATGTAGTAGTCATTGAGCTGCACACTTCTTTTGTGCTGCTTTCATCAGTCAAATCTTCCTCAATTTCGACTTGTATGCTTGTTGATGTTTGTAATACATAAATACATGCATTTGTAAGACAGATTTTCTTGCTATATTTGATGAAATCGCTAGAACACAATAAATATTTACACTACTAGAAGTGATCACAATAAATATTTAGTTTGGTCTCTTAGGCACAATGCAGTGATAAGCAATAAGGATGATTCCTATGTAACGAGGATTTCAATTTCATGCCTATTGAATTCGAACTACTGATGACAGAGTGCTTTGTTAGGACATGGGGTGGGACCGTCCATCTTCCCGATTAGTTGGACGTGAGGCACATATATCTTGTATTAATAAAAAAAAAATGAACCATGGATATTGAGATTATTTAGATTAAAGTGTAAGTAATCTATCTCTATTTTATGGATTCTGATAAATACATGTATTTGATGTTGTGTAGTGGTTATCATGTTAGTTTTATACACTAAAAGCCCCCAATTCAATCCTGGGCAACATCATTTTATCGTTCAGGCATTCGCGATTCTATTCCAATTTCATGCCTGCTGAGTTCGAACTTATCGCTAAGGTATTCGCAATTCTATTCCAATTTCATGCCTACTGAGTTCAAACTATCAATGACAAAGTGCTTTGTTAGGACATGGGGTAGGCTCGTCCATCTTCCCGACTAGTTGGACATGAGACACATATACTGATTAATAAAAAGAATATAAATGAATTGGAAGTAAGGAAGTAATACTATTATTATACATGATCCGATACACAGTTGATATGAATCAAATGTTAAAAATCGGTGAACATCGGATCATCGCAATTATGATCTGTGCATTCAGTCTGGCGATTCATTACCGATCTGTCGGTCACCATCCCAGACTAGTTGATTCGGACCATCGAGCACGTGGGTCGATCCGATGACTGTACATATGGAGTCATTCACTCTCCATTTACTTAAATTACTTCCATCATATCTAATATAAAAAAATATGAATCATGGATATTGAGATTATTGGATTAAAGGGTAAGTAATCTATCTCTATTCTATGGATTCTCATTGTATGACAAATACATGTATTTGATGTTGTGGTGTAGTGGTTATCACGTTAGTCATATATGTATTATGACAAATATATGTATTTGATGTTGTGGTGTAGTGGCTATTACGTTAGTCTTAACACTATCCAATTTCATGCCTGCAGTTTGAACTTGAGGGACATATATCTGTATTAATAAAAAAAATATGTACCATGAATATTGAGATTATTGGATTAAATGGTAAGTAATCTATCTCTATTCTATGGATTCTCATTGTATAACAAATACATGTATATGATGTTGTGGTGTAGTGGTTATCACGTTAGTCTTACACACTAAAGATCCCCAGTTTGATCTTGGACAACATCATTTTTCGCTCAGGCATCCGCTATTATCTTCTAATTTCATGCAGTTTGAATTACTAATGACAAGTGCTTTGTTAGGACATGGGGGGGGTCGTCATCTTCCGACTAGTTGGACTTGAGGGACATATACTTATATTAATAAAAAAAAAATATGAACCATGGATATTGAGATTATTTGGATTAAAGGGTAAGCAATCTATCTCTATTCTCTTTTTCCTATTCGAAGATCAATCCTTTGTCTCTGTCTTTTCATGGTCCTTAGTTCAATCTTGGGCAACATGATTTTATCGCTCAGGCATCCACGATTCTATTCTAATTTTATGCAGTTCAAACTACCAATGACAGAGCGCTTTGTTAGGACATGGGGTGGGGTCGTCCATCTTCCCGACTAGTTGGACTTGAGGGACATATACCTGTATTAATAAAAAAAAAATATGAACCATGGATATTGAGATTATTTGTATTAAATGGTAAGTAATCTATCTCTATTCTATGGATTCTCATTGTATGACAAATAAATATATATGATGTTGTGGTGTAGTGGTTATCATGTTAGTCTTACACATTAAAGGTCCCCAGTTCGATCCTGGGCAACATTATTTTATCGCTTAGGCAAGGCATCCGCGATTCTATTCCTATTTCATGCGACGTGAGGCATATATACCTGTATTAATAAAAAAATATGAACCATGGATATTGAGATTATTTGGATTAATCAATCCTTTGTCTCTGTCATTTCATGGTCCTTAGTTCGATCTTGGGCAACATGATTTTATCGCTCAGGCATCCACGATTCTATTCTAATTTCATGTAGTCCAAACTACCAATGATAGAGCGCTTTGTTAGGACATGGGGCGGGGTCGTCCATCTTCCCGACTAGTTGGACTTGAGGGACATATACCTGTATTAATAAAAAAAAAATATGAACCATGGATATTGAGATTATTTGTATTAAATGGTAAGTAATATATCTCTATTCTATGGATTCTCATTGTATGACAAATACATGTATATGATGTTGTGGTGTAGTGGTTATCACGTTAGTCTTACACACTAAAGGTCCCCAGTTCGATCCTAGGCAACATCATTTTATCACTTAGGCAAGGCATCCGCGATTCTATTCCTATTTTATGTGGTTCCCAGTTCGATCTTGGGCAACATCATTTTATCGCTTAGGCAAGGCATCCGCGATTCTATTCCTATTGCATGCGGTTCGAACTATTGATGACTAAGTGCTTTGTTAGGACATGGGGCGGGGTCGTCTCTTTTCCCGACTAGTTGGACGTGAGGCATATATACCTGTATTAATAAGACGTGAGACATATATATCCAAATATTGAGATTATTTGGATTAAAGGGTAAGCAATCTATCTCTGTTCTCTTTTTCCTATTCGAAGATCAATCCTTTGTCTCTGTCTTTTCATGGTCCTTAATTCGATCTTGGGCAACATGATTTTATCGCTCAGGCATCCACAATTCTATTCTAATTTCATGCAGTTCAAACTACCAATGACAGAGTGCTTTGTTAGGACATGGGGCGGGGTCGTCCATCTTCCCGACTAGTTGGACTTGAGGGACATACACCTGTATTAATAAAAAAAAATATGAACCATGGATATTGAGATTATTTGGATTAAAGATATACATGTATTAATAAAAAAAAATATGAACCATGGATATTGAGATTATTTGGATTAAAGGGTAAGTAATCTATCTCAATTCTATGGATTCTTATTGTATCACAAATACATGTATATGATGTTATGGTGTAGTGGTTATCACGTTAGTCTTACACACTAAAGGTCCCAGTTCGATCCTGGGTAACATCATTTTATCGTTCAGGCATCCACGATTCTATTCTTAACAACAAACTTAATCATGGGATATTCGCCGGGCGACATCATTTTATTGGTCAAGCTTTCGTGATTCTATTCTTAACAACAACCTATTTCATATGAATTTTCCTCAAATTATGACGTAATCATAGGATATTCGGCTTCTGAATCGTCGAACGCTTCCCGATTTACCCTGACAACTGTTAAAAAACTTTCGTGTGGCTATGCTGATCGTCGCATATTACCTGTCATATCATTTTCTTGGCTCTAGAACAGATTGATAGGGCAACCGAAGACGAGTCAATCACGTTTTGCCACCTTATTATATGAAATGGTCAAATGACCCCAATTTAAGATGCAAGATGGTCAGCTGCATTTGTATTTTGGGTTTCGTGACAAATTTTCGTGTGGCCAGGTCGATCATCTTAGATTTGGTATATCATTTTGTTGGCCCTAAAATAGATTACTAGGGCACTGAACGTCAGCGAATCAATTTTTTACCACTACATTATGTGAAATGGTGAAATGAACCCAATTTAAGATACAAGATGGTCAACTACTTAATTGTCAATTATTGGATAATTTTTGTAACAACCCTCGCAGCCATTAAATCTGGACCGTTACGATGATAAGGCTTTAATGACAGTGTATTATGAGTCATGATTATCCTATCATTATTAGTAATGATTATCCGCAGATCCGAAAAAGGGGACGATTACTTGAGGTTGAGTGATCTTTGGGCTCCGCTGCCTGGACGTGATCTCGAGGTCCTTTGGCCCGGGGGTGGCCCGGGCGTTTGCCATTCCGAGGTGGTCTCGGAGACCTGACCTCCCGAGGTGATCTCGGGCGTGTGTTCTCCTGGATCGATCTCCAGAGTATGTCTACCTGAGGTGGTCTCGGGAATCCACCTTCCTGAGGGGGTCTCGACGGTCAAAGAAAGATAGTCGTCCATGTTCGGTAGATCTTGCCACATAGCTTCTCTAGTCCACGCGTCAGCCACGGGGTGTTCAACCCCATCATTTTAATTATATTTTTCATAAAAACACCCCCTCATATCTCGCGACCTTCCTAACTTGTAGTTGGAACCACCTTCATGGGAATCCGACACCAAGAACAAGTCAAAATTCGTGCAGCTCTATGGGAGTGTTTGGTAGAGTTTCTGTTAGCCGTTTTTTTAGATTCTAGCTACTTAAAAGTACTTTTGAGTGTTTCTGAATGCTATAGATTCTACTTTAGCTCCTATAGCTTTTGCTCAAGAGCTAGAAGAAAGAATTTGATACTTTTATTAGCTTCTGTTTTTTCATTTATGATAGCAAATTAAAAGTTAATATGTATGTTCTTAAATAATTTATCATTTTACATAATTACTAATTTACATAGTTACCTTAAAATAATATTTTATATTTTTATATAATTTAGATTTTTAGAATTTTATATAATATATTTTTATATTTACATAAATTATATTATTTTTTATTTTTATTATTTTTATATATTTTTTCAAACATCCATACTATTAAAAAAATTAATTTTATATATTTACAGTATTTATCAATTAACCATACTGTGCTTGCATCTTCCATTTGAGCTAGTCCTGGGAAAGTTCTGCCTTCTTTAGTTATTCATAGGGCATTTAAATTGCTCCATGCGAACATTCACGCTAGCACGATTTGTTCCTTTTCTAGTATAAAAGGAATTTTCAGCACATTAAACAATAGGAAAAATTGTAAATGTAAGAAGATTACATTTCATGCTGCCATAACAAGGGCTCTTGTGCTAGCTATTATTTCATCAAATGTAGAAAGATCTAGAACCAAAATTGGGTGGTATTTCTTGATTCCAGAGTAAACATTATAATTTTAAAGAATCTAGGAAAAAAATAGATGTTTTGAAAAGAATCAACGTCGATGGTCAGTCATCAGGGTTCAGCCCACGTGGATATTGACGCTAGAGAAAAAACTTCCACCCTGCGAGATTAACATGAGCGTTAATGGTAACACGCCGGAGGTTGTCCGGTGGAGCCGACTCTGGTACTCAAGTCAGTGCCTCAGTCTAGGAGATAGAAAGAAGCAAGAAAAATATGTAAGTTAGAGTGTGTGTCCCCCTTACCGGAGGTGTTGGAGTACCTTTTATACCTGAAGTGGCAATCACACGTGTCTCCACGATCTTCGCCACATCCCCCCAATTGTCGGTTATGGGATAACTGTTAGTGCAGAATGCACCTAAGTCAAACCTGTGTTTTGATAATGGCAACATAGGTCAAAAGTTAAGTCTTACTTGTTTTCTAACAAGTTACTCTAGTGTGCAGGAAAAGCCCTAGCGAAGGACTGCTAGGCACTGGCGAAGGAATGCCAGGGTAAAAAGACCTAACGAAGGACTGCTAGGCACTGGCGAAGGAATGCCAGAGTCAAAAGCCCTAGCGAAGGACTGCTAGGCGCCAAGCGAAGGACAGTCTGGGACTGAAGCCCTTGCGAAGGAATGCTAGGCACCGAGCAAAGGGCAGCTCGGCATCCAAGACCTGACAAAGGACCGTCAGGCAAAAGTCCAACCAGAGGAACGGTTGGCATCAGGTAAATTCTCCCGAGAGGAGTAGGTGAGGACGCGTTCCCCGTCGAGGGAACAGTAGGCGTCGGTTCGACCTAGGGCTCCATTTTGGAGACCAAAGTCAGAACCAAGACAGCTAAGGCTGTATAAACTAACCAATTAATTTCTTGTTGTGTTTTTGGACTAACCCTGGATGCAGGACCGAAGGAACGAGTGTCTGCAGCTCAGAGAGCCTCAAAGGAGTGAGGCAATAGCTGACCAGGGTGCCCGGAGTGTCCCGGGCGCCCCCAAGGTGAACACAAAACACACAAACAAGAAGTGCGCTTCGACAGTACAACCTTCGAGCGCCCCCGTGCTCCCGGGCGCCCCCGTTGCTCCCGGGCGCCCCCTGCGCTGCAGGCGCCCCCATGCGCAACCCTCGAACCAGAACCCCTCGAAGCCAAGGAGATAAAAGTTTGACCCGGTCAATCTGGGCGCCCCGTGCGCTCCGGGCGCCCCGGTTAAAGCGAATCCAGAGGATCAGATGCGACCGAGACTTTGGAGGATCAAAGGCCACGTGGGGGGGCGCCCCCGACGTCCCGGGCGCCCCCAGGCCCTATATAAAGGGACCTCGACCAAGGCTTCAAGGCATCAATTCTCTCAACGCCTCAAAGCTCTTCTGCTCTCGCGTCTTGCTCCGGAATCCTTCCAACTCGAGCCAACGACGTCCTGCTGCCCCGAAATATTCGATCTACTCCGGACGTCAGTAAAAAGAGCTATTTAAAAGTTTACTGTACTTAATTTGTAATCTTTGTAAACTATTTTGCGCCTAATATAGAATTGGCCAAAGTAAATGGTCAACGACCGTGGGCCTTGGAGTAGGAGTCGACACAGGCTCTGAACCAAGTAAAAACGATTGCGTCTCTGTGTTATTGTTTTTTTATTTCTGCTGTGCACTTGCTCTTAATTTTCCGAAGAAAAATGATTTTCGATATTCACCCCCCCTCTATCGGTTTTCTCGATCCAACAATAACTCTTGCAACGACCCACACATGCATTAAATCTGGACCGTTGTGGTAATTATGGGTCATGATTATCCCATAATAATTGGTGATGATTATATGCAGATCCGAAGAAAGGGGGACCATTACTTGAGGTCGAGTGCTCCTTGGGCTCCGCTACCCCGAGTTGATTTCACGGTCTTTTGGCCCGGGGGGTCCCGGGCATTTACCTTCCCAAGGTGATCTCGAGGGCCTGACCTCCCGAGGTGATCCCGGGTGTGTGTCCTCCCAGGTCGGACTCCAAAGTATGCCTGCCCGTGGTGGTCTCGGGCATCCATCTTCCCGAGGGGGGCTCGGGCATCACGGAAAGAGAGTCGTTCAGACTCGGCAGGTCTTACCACATAGCTTCTTCAGTCCACATGCCAACCACGGGGTGCTCAACCCCATCACAAGTCCTTCCCTTCAAGTCTAATCGAAGGAAGTGTTGCTGACTGATTAGACCAATGGTGTGTGAAGAGGCTATGTTATGGTGGGTTCATGCACCCATTACTTCTTTATTGGTGGCACGTTGAGTCCGAGGAATCGCAACATTCGCTCCGGGGTCTGAGGTAATCTCTTTTTGAATTAACCTTCCTAAAAGGCTCCTGCAATTCTCGAGGCGCAGCAATGATAGTCGTCCATCACCCATAAAAGTGCATGGTGCTCTTTAATAGTTACAAAAACTCCTTCGCGAATTTGTCTTCACCACGTGCCTTAACTGCTCTCCTCACAATCTCTTGCTGACATTTGGAGCTATAGCAAGCTCACATCAAACGGCTGTTCCGTGGCACCGCCTCGATGTAGCTGTTTCCCGCCGTCCACGTGTCTTGCCCCTATTGCACATATGCAGGTGGCTTCCTCCATATAAGAAGGGGAGGCGAAGACGTTCGACCATCTTTCGGTTCCATCGTTTAGTAGAACTCGTCTTCGTCTTCTTTCCTAAGGACTCCTTTCACGTAAGTCTTCTACTTCCTTCTCGCCTTTTTCCTTAGGAACCATGGAGGGCAATCAAGTGGAGTGGTATGAGTCTGCCTTTTCTAGAGTGAGGCCGAAAGCTCTACAAGCGGCCATTGAGGCTTACGACATTCCGGCCGAGATGGTGATGGTGATCCCCTGAGTGGACCAGACACCGGTGGAACCTCCCATAGGTTTCTTTACCTTCTTCCTAGGGCAAGTAGAGTTAGGGTTCCTCTTCCCCATTCCTCCTTGCTTCATGAATGTGGCCTTCTATTTTGGTATCCCTCTCCACTATATGGCTCCCAACGCCTTTGCTCAGATGGGCGGGGCGTACATTATCTTTAAACTCTTCGACATTCCTCTGATCCCTCGCCTTTTCCACTCCTTCTTCGTTCTGATTGGTTCGCGAGGGGCATTTAGATTTACAACGCGCCCAAGCCATAGGTTCTTAAGAGAGTTCCCTTCTTCTCATAAAGGATAGAAGGAGAAGTTTTTCTTCATCCGACTGCCCCACAGTCCTTTCAGCTCCCATCGTTGGACGGAGAATCTGCCTGCTCCCCCTATCATAAGGAATTTTCTACAAGGTCCCGCCTACCAGCGAGCTAGGAGCATTCTCTCCGGCATGGAGTTCAGCGGCCCAGGCCTGGTACAGAGCGAGGAGCTCGTGTACCGAGCGGGCCTCAGCCCTAAAGTGACCCGCATCAGCCCCAGCCTTGGTAAGTTTACTTTTTCCATCAATGCCTGTTAATTCTAACTGAATTTCTATTGTCTGTCTATAGCAGAGGAAATCATGCTCTCGAAGGCGATGAACCGGCTAATCAAGTGGGATGAAGCCAACAATGGGGCCCTGGATCCCCCTCCCATCCCTCTTGCCTCACCCTTCGCTTCAGCTGAGTCCTTGGAGGGGACTGTTGAATCCTCCAGTGAGTATGTCGTGCCAGAGCAGGTAGAGGCTCCTGCTGTGCCTCAGACACCTGCTGACCAAGGGACTCCGAGTGTGTCTGCCAGCCTGGGGACTGGCGTCCCTTTGGGGACTGATCCACCTCTTGCTGTCGTCCATACGGGGGAGCCCGCGGTGAGCTTATCGCCTCCCGCCGACCCACAAATGCCCAAACTCTCTGGGTGGCATAAGAGAAAAAACTCGGAAGGCCTATCCCCGAGACAGAAAAGGTTGAGTCCCCTCACCCTGAGCATGCTCCCTCCCATCCCTGAGGAAGGCGTTCTTACCTCCGATGATGAGGATGTCATCCTGCTGTCTCCACCTTCCCAACCGACTGCCTCTATGGAGACAGGCGATCAGGCCCTTGGTTCCTCCTTGGTCGATCCTTCCGGGGCTCTAAAAGGCAAGCAAGCATTGCCTACCCAACCTTGGATGCAGCTCGACCGCCTACGCAAAAGGCTTGACGCGACCTTGGAGGCTACCATGCAGTCTTTCCCCCCAGTGAAATTTAAGGAGGTCCTTGCCGAGGGTATTTCTCTTGAGGGGTTTCTAGTTCGGAGGAGGACGAATTTGGCCCCTCCACAGTGCCACTTGGGGCTCCCACTGCCTAGCCACTCCCCCCGCGTAGAGACCCCTCACCCTCTGTGAGCCGAGTTGACCCCCCGAGAAGTCAAGGGGTCCCAAGAGGGGAAGCCGTGCGGGTCTCCGCCGGGCCTCTCACTACCCTCCGTGAGTCTCTTTTGAAGGTAAGTGTTCTAGGTGCATAGGTTGTTTCCCTTTATGCTTTATAACTCCTTTGCATCATGATAGGCGGCTCAAGACTGCCTGACAACTATCCGCCACTTGTATGCTTGGCCGGAGATCAAGGCCTTGACCCACCGAGCACTGAGAGCAGAAGCCGCAGCCGACCATGAGCATAGGACGGGACTCATGCAAGCGGGGGTCAGCAAAGCTCTCCGAGCGAAGGTGGAGCATCAGCTGGACACCTTATTGTCCATGGAGTCTTTCCTACAGAGTTCCCGACGATGGGAATGTTTGATGTCCGAGAGGGCTATGGCCCTTGCAGACGACTTGCTCCGGGTGACTCAGGAGTAGGATTGACTTCAGGCGAGGGAGGAAAAGTAGTCAGGGGATGTCCGACTCCTAGAGACTTCGGCCTGGAAGCTAAATGAGCGCATCAAGCACCAAGCGCACCAGTTGGCCCAGAAGGATGATGCCCTCATGGTGGCAGCCGATCGCTTGACTGACCTTGAGAAGGACGTGGCCCAGGCACGATCGGAAGCCCTGACTATTTTGGAAAGACTCAAAGCGGCCCTGGAAGACTAGGCCAAAATGTCTTCTGAGGCGGCTCGACTAAAGATTGCCCAGGAGGCAGCCGAGGTCGAGATTCGCGATCGTCGTGTTGCCGAGGACTCCCATCTCAAGGAGGTCGAGATGGAATTCAAAGCCAAATTCTTGGAGTCGGAGGAGTTTGTGTTGGTGCCGGAAGCACCAAAGTCAAACCTTTGTTTTGATAATGGCAAAGGGTTCAGAAGTTAAGGTGTTGTTGTGATCTAACAATGCTGATTAAGTGTGCAGGTAAAGTCCTAGGTACACTAGGCACAAAGCCCTGGCCACGGGCTGGGCAACTAAGTCCTGACGTAAGGTTGGGCACTAAGACCTGGTGAGTGAAGCTGGACACTAAGACCTGGTCAAGGATTGGGCACCAAAGACCTGGTGAGTAAAGCTTGGCACTAAGACCTGGTCGCGGATTGGGCACGAAGACCTAGTGAGTGATACTAGGCAAAAGTCCAACTGGAGGAGTCGGTTAGCAAAAAGGTAAATTCTCCCGAGAGGAGTAGGTGAGGGCACGTTCCCCGTAGGAGGGAACATTAGGCGTCGGTTCGACCTAGGGTTCCATTTGGGAAGCCCAAAGTCAGAACCAAGATAGCTCAGGCTGTAAATCAAGCTTTATTCTATATCATTTATATGTTTCTTGTGTTTTCGAACTAACCCTGGTTGTAGGAATAAAGGAAAGGAGATTTCTGCTGCTAGGCGCCTCAATGGAGTGAGGCGCCTCACTGGGCTAGGCGCCTGTGTTAAGACAGGCGCCCCAGTGAAGGTTGATTCCAAGCATTCGAAGCAAACTGCCCCGCAAGCCTCTGGACCAAGTCAAATGAGGCACTTGTGTTAACACAGGCGCTCCAGTCAGCTCAGGCGCCCCAGTTGAAGGGATAAGCGTTGGCTAAGTCTGCTAGTTGGAGTTCTCGCAGGATATGCCACATGTCAGGCGCCCCTTCAACACATGCGCCCCTGTGACTGATATAAATAGGGGTTCACCCCCAAGGCTTCAATACAACTTGCTCTCTACGCACTCATTCAAGCGCTACGCTCCGACAAGCTCTGTACTCGCGATTCAAGAGCCGACGACGACCCGCTGCTCCGAACATCCAACTTCTCCGGTCGTCGATAAAAGTTCATTTTTTTTAGTGCTGTAATTTCATTTTAAATTCTATATTTGTACTCCAACTTGTAATCTTTTATGAAAATATAGAATTGCCCATCGTAAACGGTTAAGGACCGTGAGCCTTGGAGTAAGAGCCGACCACAACTCTGAACCAAGTAAAAACAAACCATGTTAGCGATTGTTTTTGCTATTTCCGCTGCATAATTACTCTCTTTGTCTGAAAATTTTAACGATCGATATTCACCCCCCTTCTATCGATTCAATCCGATCCCACAGTTCAGTGATATCCTGGTCGGCCAAGTAATGAAAGGCTTGAAGTAGAGCTTCCATGGGACCATCGACCAGCTAAGGAAGGCCCAACTCCTGTCGCTGAACGCTGACATAAGCTTTATGAGTATTGGCCGAGTTTAGGAGGAGCTCTCGCCATAAGACAAGGAGTTGTAGAATTATTTTCCCCCTAGGACCTTGGTCTTTTTTTATATCTTCTCCTGATGCACTCATTTTGATTATAATGAAAATATTTTTCGTCTTGCTATCCTGAGTATCATTTTTGTTTGGCTCCTCCTATTATTTGCCTTCATTGTAAGGACCAAGAGAATTGAAAAGTTGGTGTTTTTCTTTGCCTCAAGGAGCCAAATACCAGACTAACACTCCCGAAATGTAAGCGTTCCTTCCCGGCCCATGGGGCAGGGGAGCTAGGAAGCCAATGCTCGTCCCCAGCTGCCTCTTAGGTTGGTTTTGGGAACCCCGAGCCCCTCGTGATGTCACGTGTCTCCTGGGCCGAGATAACCTAGGGGGGTTTGGCTTCCACCTCGGGTGTGGGTCTTCCCAAGGTAACCCGATAGTTCGCCTGCCTGACCCGAAGCTATTCGTCTGTGGGATCCGTATTGGCTCCCTTCTCTATTGAGTATCTGGTGAGTCCGCAGAATCCGAATAATCGTCTCCGAGCCCAAGGCGGTCCCTTGAATTGATTCATAAAGGTTCACGATTTCCAAGGCACCGTCGAAGCATGCCAATCGACGGCGACAGAAAAGAGGCGACGCTTCAAGGTTGGCATCCATTATTTGTTGGTGCAAGTTGCATCAATGATGTTCTTCTTTAAGTGTTTTAATGTTTGACAATACACTTAAGTCAGTGATCTATTGAACAGACAAAGGGGAGCAAAGGAGAAGTAACCTAAGCTGAAGAAAAGTCCTAGTTAATCTAGGCATCGAAACCTTAAGTCCCAGCGAAGGGCTGCTAGGTATCGAAACCCCAAGTCCTAGCGAAGGGCTGCTAGGCACCTAGCGAAGGGCTGCTAGGCACCTAGTGAAGGACTACTAGGCATAGAAGACCTAGCGAAGGGCTGCTAGGCACCTAGCGAAGGGCTTCTAGGCATAGAAGACCTAGTGAAGGATTGCTAGGCACCAGGCGAAGGACCGCTTGGTAACAAAGACCTAGCGAAGGGTTGCTAGGCACCTGGCGAAGGACTGCTAGGGAATGAAGACTTGGTCCGAGGGACTAAGCAACTTAGCTGAGCGATGACTAAGGATAGGAGTAGAGACGGGTCAGGGTTTGGGCGTCTCGAGGTCCGGAGGTATCGGAAGCTAAGTAAAAGTCCACCCGAAGGACTGGGTGGCAACCGTCTCCTGAAAGGAGTAGGTGAAGGGCGAGTTCTCGGGGATAGGAACTCGTGCTGGTTCGACCTAGGGTTTCGTGCAAATCCGAAGTTCGAACCAAGTCCCTAAGGCCAACATTATATGTATCCATGCTTTGTGTTTGTGTACCTTGCAGGTATCAAGAACCGGAGACGAAGCAGTTAAATCAGGCAAAAAGTTGTTGGAGGCCCTAAGCAGGGCGTCCCCATCATTGGGGGCGCCCCCATGCAGCCAGGGCGCCCCCAGACAGAGCCAAAAAGGGAAGTTTCGTGATGCAGTCAAAATAGGTGTCATCCGGGGCGCCCGGAGCGTCCGGGGCGCCCGGATTCGAAGCTGTTTTGCTGTTTCGAAGTCAGAACACAGGATAAGCCCTCACGGGGGCGCCCGGAGCGTTCGGGGCACCCTGGTCAATAATCTTATCACCTGCGATGAGGTAGGCGCAAGGATAAGGTTTGACCGAGTCTTCCGGGGCACCCCCAGCGTCCGGGGCGCCCCCAGGAGGCCTATATAAGGGGCTTCGACCCCTCTGCTTCTGACACGACTTCCAAGAACCATTCCGAGCATTCTGACCAACGGCAACACACTAGAAACGAGGCTCTACGACCGGGAGGCTCCAGGAGGAAGTGCGCGGCACTTCGGAGTCCAGATTGGCCGAGCTTCATCCTTATCTTGTTGGTTTGCATTTTGTTAATTACCGTACTTAATTTTTCTATATTATTGCTTGTAATCTTGCACTGTAAGTCGGGTTTCTCCACCTCCGGAAAGTCCGGGAAGGAGACCAATAGTGGACGGGCGTTCCCGTGCATAGGCCTTGGATGTACTGACCCTGGGGCGTCGGGAACCAAGTAAAAATCCCGCGTGTCCTTTGCTGTGTTTTTCTTTGTTCTATTTATTTTCCGCTGCGCTAACACTCTAAGTCTAGAACGAAAGTTACGAAGTTTCTGCGAAGTTTTCACGATCGATATTCACCCCCCCTCTATCGACGGCACCGGTCCTACAATTGGTATCAGAGCCGAGCCGCTCTTCACTGGACTAACCGCCGACGGAGCAAAGACGCCAGGAGTTGAGGGGGAGCGCAGGGGTGAATCAGGTATATTTCATTTAAATGTCTGTTTTTAAATTCCATATTATCTGTTTCACGTGCAGGGAGAGAGGGCACTACAAAAATCAGTGCTCTACTCGTAAGATTCGGTCTACATCACCGGTGGCGAAGGAGGCACCAGCGCCAGGAAACCGGAGGGACAAAAGTCACGTACAATGCTTCAAATGCAAGAAATACAGACATTACAAAAACAAGTGTCCGGCGAAGGTACACAAGATTTATGTTCCAAAAATTTTACAAGTTCCTGCACTACCATGTGATAAAGTAGTTAATTTTTCTGATAAAGTAGATTTACTGCATAGTAAAATTAACACTTTGCATGTTAAATTACAAAACGTGAATATGATCAAAATATCAGAAATTAATTGTTTAATTCAGAATATCAATTCAGAAATTAATAAAATTAATTCTGATAATTTATCTGATAAAATTAATTCTGATAATTTATCTGATAAAATTAATTCTGATAATTTATCTGATAAAATCAATTTTGATAACTATTCTGAGAAAATTAATTCTTCTGAAAAAATTAGTTCTGATAATTTTAATTCAGACAAAATTAATCCTAAGGATAATTCGGAATTCAAATTTAAAAATCCTAAGGATAATTTCGATTTCAAATTTGAAAATCCTAAGGATAACTCCGAATTCAATTTTGAACACCTTAAGGATAATTCTAAAGATAATCCTAAAATTATTGAATATCTTGAGGATAAAGAAGATTTTGTTGAAAATATTCTTGAGGATAATAAGGATAAAATCCCCCTAGATGATAACTTAATCATAGATAATATTAAATATTTTTATAAAACTTTAACTACTGGCCCATTCTACTCCACCTACTGTGAGGATATAGAAAGATCCAATCTTGAGGAGGAGATAGAATTTTCTAAGATTAGGGCCATAATCAATAAAAATTATAAAAATTCAAATAAATCAAAATTATTAGAAAAACTTGAAAAGAAAAATAAAAATGAAGAAGAAATTTTTGAAATAATGAAAATGATGAATTTAAACCCACAATTATTAATTAATCATTATAATCTAAATTAAATCTTAATTAAATTCAAATTAAATTCTAATTAAATTCAAATTAAATCTTAATTAAATTCTAATTAAATTCAAATTAAATCTTAATTAAATTCAAATTAAATCTTAATTAAATACAAATTAAATCTTAATTAAATCTTAAATTCAAATTAAATCTTAATTAAATTCAAATTAAATTCTAATTAAATTCTAATTAAATTCAAATTAAATCTTAATTAAATTCAAATTAAATCTTAATTAAATACAAATTAAATCTTAATTAAATTCTAATTAAATTCAAATTAAATCTTAATTAAATTCAAATTAAATCTTAATTAAATTCAAATTAAATCTTAATTAAATTCAAATTAAATCTAAATTTAAATTAAATTCAAATTCAAACTTAAATTCAAATTCAAACTTAAATTAAAATTCAAATTTAAATTAAAATTCAAATTTAAAATTAAAATTCAAATTTAAAATTCGAAATCTAAATTTAAATTAAATTCGAAATCTAAATTTAAATTAAATTCAAACTTAAATTAAAATTCAAATTTAAATTCAAACTTAAATTTAATTTAATCCAAATTAATTGAAACTTAAATTCATTTTCAATTAATTAATTATTTTTCTAATCCAATCAACTCTTAATTAACCTAAACTCAACTAAAATTTTAAATGACTCAAACTAAAATAAAATTTTACCCAAACTATAACAATTAAAATTAATAACATTAAATATGTCAAAGTGGGTTGACATATTTGCGGGTTCACTCGACATGTATCAAATCGGGAATTTGATACATTCTTAGAAACTTAAATAAAATAACTTGAATTGGTTGACTCATGCATAATTGCCATGTCATGCATTTGCTATTTATTTTAAATATGACATGTCATTCATATTTAAATTTTTATTTAGAACGGCTATAGGAAAAAGAATGATTGAAACTTGATCAACCTAGTATTGGGTGGAGGTGAGATGATAGTACGTTAGGGAAGCCATCTTGGCGGAACTAGCCGAAGCTACCGATCCAAGACCCAAACTAGTTAGACCAGAATTTTTCAAAAAGTGATTTTGAAAATGAAATTTCATTAAAAGGCTTTGTCAAGGAAAGGGTTGATGATTCAATAAGGCTACGGCCAAAGAAGGCCTAGTGTCTCGCCAAGACCTGGAAGCCAATTTTTGAAATTCAAATTCAAGTTACTTCTTGTCAAATTCAAATCTAACACAAGCTTCAATTAAATCTTAGAATTAAAAATAAATTAAGAAAAATGATTCAAGCATCTCACAATGCTTGTTGTATTGATACATCTAAAATGGGTGAGATGTTAAGGACTAATGAATTGAAAAATATTTTTCAAAATTATTTTTCAAAATGGTTAGAATATTTTCCTAAAAATATATTTTCAAAATAGTGCTTCAACATAATAATGTTTTTATGGAATTCATGCTTGTCTGATTGAATATACATATTATACGTTTTTCAAAAATTATATCCTTCCAAAAATTGTTTGACTCACTCAATTAGACACAAGCCTCTTAGGACAACACTAAAGGCACTTAGATAGAGTCAAATGGTGTTGGATGCAGGGGGAGTGTTTTGTTCTTTTTATTAAAAATATTTTTTTGAAAACTGCACCTTAATTTGCATTACATATGTTTTCAAAATTATCTTCTTTCCAAACTGTGGCTTTAAAGTTTATCCACTTAAAAATGATCGGTTCTTTGACTTTGATAAACCCTAAAGACATAGAGGAAAGGTCCACTTTATGATCTTCAAGGACTCCTAGGACATGTCAAATTTAGGGGGAGTCTAACAAGTTTTAAATTATTTTGAAAATTACTATTCTTTTGATCTGAATCAAACCTTAAGACTCAGAGGAAGAGTACTTGTGGTCAACAAGCTTCCCGAGACTGGGTCAAGTTTAGGGGGAGATTAAATCAAAAGAATTATTGAATATCTCAAATGTTTTCATGCGCTGCATTTTCAAATCTTGCTAGAAACATAAGTAGTTTTTCAAAATACTATTAGTCTATTGTTTTCGTGTGATCTATGAAATTATCTTTCAAACAATATTTACTTGAGTTTGAAGAAATTCCAGGACACTTAGGAAATATCCTTGTAGTCAACAAGGTTTCCCAGGATTGTGTCAGACTGGAAAAGAAACTTAATCAAGTAAAATATTAGGTTTCAAAAATTACTTATATTTCTCAAAGTCTCATCTCTTTCAAAAACAGTTAGTACTTGCAAACTAAGCATAATACTTATATTTTCCAAAATAACATTTTTTTTCAAAAGTTATGCATTTTCTAAAAAGTACTTTATATTCTTCAAAAATTACAAATTCTGTCAAAAGTACTTGCATGTTGTTAAAAATCATTTTCAAAGTACTTGTATATTTCAAAGCGAATAACATCTTTTTCAAAATTATGTATTTTTTTAAAAATACAATATATCATTCAAAATACAATACTTTCAAAATTTCTGCACCAAGTATTTTTCAAAAAGAACCAAAATATTCATTATTGGTGCAAGTATTTTCTTAAAGTTTTTTGATGTATGACAAAGGAGGAGAGGTGTGCTTAAGTTAGAAAAATTTGAGAAAAATTTTCTCCCAAAAATCAAAAATATAGTTTCAAAACTTATATCAATTTTTTCTTGTCTTTTTATCCTAAGGATAGTGAGTTAGCCCCTTAAACCAATCTAACTTAAGTTATTGTCAAACATCAAAAAGGGGGAGATTGTTGGTGCAAGTTGCATCAATGATGTTCCTCTTTAAGTGTTTTAATGTTTGACAATATACTTAAGTCAATGATCTATTGAACAGACAAAGGGAAGCAAAGGAGAAGTAACCTAAGCTGAAGAAAAGTCCTAGTTAATCTAGGCATTGAAACCTTAAGTCCCAGCGAAGGGCTGCTGGGCACCTAGCGAAGGGCTGCTAGGTATCGAAACCCCAAGTCCTAGCGAAGGGCTGCTAGGCACCTAGCGAAGGGCTGCTAGGTTTCGTAACCCTAAGACCTAGCGAAGGGCTGCTAGGCACCTAGTGAAGGACTACTAGGCATAGAAGACCTAGCGAAGGGCTGCTAGGCACCTAGCGAAGGGCGGCTAGGCATAGAAGACCTAGCGAAGGATTGCTAGGCACCAGGCGAAGGACCGCTTGGTAACAAAGACCTAGCGAAGGGTTGCTAGTCACCTGGCGAAGGACTGCTAGGGAATGAAGACTTGGTCCGAGGGACTAAGCAACTTAGCTGAGCGATGACTAAGGACAGGAGTAGAGACGGGTCAGGGTTTGGGCGTCTCGAGGTCCGGAGGTATCGGAAGCTAAGCAAAAGTCCACCCGAAGGACTGGGTGGCAACCGTCTCCTGAAAGGAGGTGGTGAAGGGCGAGTTCTCGAGGATAGGAACTCGTGCCGGTTCGACCTAGGGTTTCGTGCAAATCCGAAGTCCGAACCAAGTCCCTAAGGCCAACATTATATGTATCCATGCTTTGTGTTTGTGTACCTTGCAGGTATCAAGAACCGGAGATGAAGCAGTTAAACCAGGCAAAAAGTTGTTGGAGGCCCTAAGCAGGGCGCCCCCATGCAGCCAGGGCACCCCCAACAGTGGGGGCTCCCCCAGACAGAGCCAAAAAGGGAAGTTTCGTGATGCAGTCAAAATAGGTGTCATCCGGGGCGCCCGGAGCGTCCGGGGCGCCCGGAGCGTCCGGGGCGCCCGGAGCGTCCGGGGCGCCCGGAGCATCCGGGGCTCCCGGATTCGAAGCTGTTTTGCTGTTTCGAAGTCAGAACACAGGATAAGCCCTCACGGGGGCGCCCGGAGCATCCGGGGCGCCTTGGTCAATAATCTTATCACCTGCGACGAGGTAGGCGCAAGGATAAGGTTTACTGATTGCATCCCCTCTGTATACCTATCTTTTGTACTTCTTGGAGATGTCATTGTCAAGGTGTTCCCCTTAGAACTAAAGGGAAACTTGTTACCTCTGATGTGTTTCCATGTCTGGTGACGCTGTTCTACGTCTAGTCAGCTATGTGTTAGCCTTCTTCTACTGCATTCCCCAAGCCCCTCCCAATTCACGGTTAGAGGCTATAGGGGTTACTCAGCTCCTAGCCGGGCCTCCGCAACCCTCGAGCTAGGCCTACTCACCTCGGTCATCCGAGCATCTCAAGGTAGTAGTGTTTTTGTTTCCTGGTTGGGCATCCGCGACACCTAGACCAAGCCTACATACCTCGGGCATCAACAGCACCGTGAGACAGTAGGATTTTTGTTTCTTGGTCGGGCATCGGCAGCACCCAGAACAAGTCTACATACCTTGGGCATTCGCAGCATCGTGAGGCAGTAGGGTTTATGTTTCTTGGTCGGGCATCCGCAGCACCCAGACCAAGCCTACATACCTCGGGCATCCGCAACACCGCGAGGCAGTAGCATTTTTGTTTCTTGGTCGGGCATCCGCAGCACCCAGACCAAGCTTACATACCTCGGGCATCCGCAGTACTACGAGGCAGTAGGGTTTTTGTTTCTTGGTCGGGCATCCGCAGCACTCAGACTAAGCCTACATACCTCGGGCATCCGCAGCACCGCAAGGTAGTAGGGTTTTTATTCCTTGGTCGGGCATCCACAACACCCAGACCAAACCTACATACCTCGCGCATTCGCAGCACCGCAAGGCAATAGGGTTTTTGTTTCTTTGTTGGGCATCCCCAACACCCAGACCAAGCCTACATAGGTCGGGCATCCGCAGCACCCAGACCAATCCTATATACCTCGGACATCTGCAGCACCGCGAGGTAGTAGGGTTTTTATTTATTGGTCGGGCATCCGCACCACCCAGACCAAGCCTACATACCTCGGGCATCCGCAGCACCGCGAGGTAGTAGGGTTTTTGTTTCTGGGTTGGGCATCCGTAGCACCCAGACTAAGCCTACATACCTCGGGCATCCGCAGCATCACGGTGGTTTTTGTTTCTTGGTCGGGCATCCACAGCACTCAGACCAAGCCTACATACCTCGGGCATCCGCAGCACCGCGAGGCAGTAAGGTTTTGGTTTCTTGGTCGGGTATCTACAACACCCAGACCAAGCCTAGCTACATATCTCGGGCATCCGCAGCACCGCGAGGTAGTAGGGTTTTTGTTTCTTGGTCGGGCATCCACAGCACCCAGACCAAGCCTACATACCTCGGGCATTCGCAACACCGCGAGGTAGTAGAGCTTTTGTTTCTTGGTCGGGCATCTGCAACACCTAGACCAAGCCTACATACTTCGTGCATCCGTAGCACCGCGAGGTAATAGGGTTTTAGGCAGATGTAGTGGCACTTTTGTGATGATACGTCTCATTTATTTCATGAATTCACTGCAAGATAGCAAGAATACACAGGCAAGTACATAACATGTCTCACAAATCTTACCGGGGGTGACAGGTTTGGAGATAGTTTGCCTGCCCTGGTCTCTTCAGCTTTTTGTCCCTATCCTCCTGTGGATGGTAGCCTCCTCCTGTTAGCCTTCTTGTGCCTTCGGGTTTTTCCGGGACTCTGATCTAACTTCCCTACTGTAGCACCGCCGAGATACTAACGGGTCCCCTTTAACTTCCGCCACTTGGTCACCTACCAGAAATTTTATCTTCTGGTGGTAGACAGAGACCACCGCCTGGAAGACATTGAGCGCCGAGAGGCTCAAGATGGCATTGTAGGATGAGGGAGCCTCCACGACCAAGAAGGGGGTCCTCCTAGTCCTCTCCAGCACATCGCTGCCCAACTACAACGATAGGGTAATTTTCCCTATCGACTGTACTCGGTACTCGGTGAAGCCGAATAGCGGGGTCGAAACCGGGAGCAGTTCATCCACGTCGATCTGCATCTGGTCCAGAGCAGCCTTGTACAAGATGTTCACGGAACTTCCTATATCCATGAAGATACGCTTGACCACATAATTGGCGATGCGGGCAAGGATCACCAGGGCATCTTCATGGGGAACTTCTACCTCTTCCAATTCTTCCGGGCCAAAAGAGATCGTAGGGTCATGATCTTGGCTCCAACTCGTCCCAATTGCGTAGTTCTCCAGCCGCCGGGTGTGAGCCTTCCTTGCCCGATGGGAATCTCCCCCGGTTGGCCCTCCGAAGATCACCCCCACGTGTCCCAAGGGCGGGCCATGTGCAGGGGTCTTGCCCTTCCTGGGGTCTCTTTCCAATGAGAGAGACCTGCGGAGTGTAGCTCCTCGACTCCTCCCCCTTGAATGTGACCGAGACCTATGTCTGGTTTCGTTCTCTACCGATTGTCGTTATCGGGGAGATAGGCTTCGCCGAGGAGACCTCCAGCGATACCCCGTCTTCTTCCACTTCCTCCGAGGTTTGGTGTCTGCTTCCTCACTTAATTTTTTCTTCAAAGCATGATACTCTACGGTAGAGTGTGTCGTACTGCCATGGAAGTCGCAGTACTTCATCAGTGGCTCTGGTTGCTCGGTGTCCACTGTCTCGACCAGCTTCCGCGTACCAACCCACTGATCCTTCCCCAGGTGGAGATCCTTTCCTCGGGCTGGAGCCGGAGGTTCCCTCCTTTCTGACCATACAACGGCTTGAGTAGGGACCCCGGCTGGTTCCTTGCGGCGGGCATGCTGCACTTCTTCCACGTTGACGTGCTTGACAGAACGCCCTAGCAAGTCATCAAAAATGGCGAGTAGCTTCTTCACCAAAGATAGGAAGAAATCCCCTTCTGAGAGCCCCTGGGTACAGGTACCCCGTCTTCTTCCACTTCCTCCGAGGTTTGGTGTCTGCTTCCTCACTTAATTTTTTCTTCAAGGCATGATACTCTACGGTAGAGTGTGTCGTACTGCCATGGAAGTCGCAGTACTTCATCAGTGGCTCTGGTTGCTCGGTGTCCACTGTCTCGACCAGCTTCCGCGTACCAACCCACTGATCCTTCCCCAGGTGGAGATCCTTTCCTCGGGCTGGAGCCGGAGGTTCCCTCCTTTCTGACCATACAACGGCTTGAGTAGGGACCCCGGCTGGTTCCTTGCGGCGGGCATGCTGCACTTCTTCCACGTTGACGTGCTTGACAGAACGCCCTAGCAAGTCATCAAAAATGGCGAGTAGCTTCTTCACCAAAGATAGGAAGAAATCCCCTTCTGAGAGCCCCTGGGTACAGGTACTGACGAGGATTTTTGACGTCGCAGTTGGCACATCCTGTGTCACTTGGTTGAACCGCTGGATGTACTCCTTGAGTAGTTCCTTCGGCTTTTGCTTGAGAGTAAAGAAGTTTAATGTCGTCTTCTGATAACGATGGTTGCTGGCAAAATGGTGGAGGAAGGTGGTTCTATGTTCCATGAAAGAGTTGATAGAACTCGGGGCAGCCTCTGGAAGCATCGTTGGGCTGCTCCGGATAAGGTGTTCAAGAACACCCGACACTTCACACCATCGGTGTCTGGTGCAGGAGTGCCGTGTTTTTGAACTTACAGACATGGTCCTCAGGATTTGTCTTCCCGTCATAATTAGTAAACTGCTTAGGTACGAGGTCTTCTACACTCTCTAATGAGAAAGGGGTAGAGGGAGCCTTTGGGGAGGCCTTAGGTTCTTCCCTCTTCCCAGGTCCATCTTTCTGCCTCAGCGCGCTGGAGGCTACTGAGTTGGCCTTCTCCACATCTCCGGGAGAGTCCCGCCGGTGGTCTGGGACTACTCCGGCGTGTCGCCCCGGTGGTGAGATAGATCTTCGTGGTTGGGGGTGTGAGATGAAGATTTTGGGGATCTCCTCCTGTACATAAACGACTCGCCGTGAGGCGGCCTGCTCGATTTGGTGCTGTTTGAGCGCACCTTTGATGGCGTTGACCACCAAGCGATCTAGTTCCTCTTTCATCAGGACGATGGATTATCCCATTGGCTCTGCCATCAGTGCTCCTTCTGGTGCTTTACTGGTTTCCCACAGATAGCGTTAAACTTGTTCTGGAAGGAATCGATGTCGATGACCAGTCACCAGGGTTCAGCCCACGCGGATGCAGACGCTAGAGGAAGAACTTCCACCCTGCGAGATTAACATGAGCGTTAATGGGAACATGCCGGAGGTTGTCCGGCGAAGTCCAATCCGACGCCCAAGTCAGTGCCTCAATCTAGGAGATGAAAAGAAGCAAGGAAAATGCATAAGTTAGAGTGTGCACCCCCCTTACCGGAGGGGTTGGAGTACCTTTTATACCTGAGGCGGCAGTCACACATGTCTCCACGATCTTCGCCACGTCCCCCCAATTGTTAGTTACGGGAACCCTTGCAATGGTCCACACAGTCATTAAATCCAGCCCGTTGCGGTAATTATGGGTCATAATTATCCTATAATAATTAGGACCGTTACTTGAGGTCGAGTACTCCTTGCGCTCTGCTATCCCGAGGTGATCTCGGGGTCTTTTGGCCAGGGGTCCCGGGCGTTTACCTTCCAGAGGTGATCTCAGGGGCCAGACCTCCCGAGGTGATCCGGGCATTTGTCCTTCCGGGTCAATCTCCAAAGTATGTCTGCCCGTAGTGGTCTTGGGCATCCACCTTCCGGGGGGGGGGGGGGGTATTTTTATTATTTATTATGATTCATGTACAAATCTTCTTGGTTGGGATGCAATCATTCTTTCATTGTGAGGTCGTAAAGCTTTTTCTCACTCAGTTATCTTTCTCATTTTAATTTGATACTACTGTCTCTTGAGTAGCCACTTTAGATATCAAAACTACTAAATATGAGTAGCTTTATTTCTTTTTAATACCTTGAACTTTCAGAAAAACTAACTACTTTATCATAAATCTTTTTGGCCTCTGACTTACTTTGGCACAGAATTGGTTGCTGTTCTTCGCACTTGCAAGATCTAAATTGTAATCTGCTTTATGTAATCCAAATCTTTCCTATGCGGAGGGTCAATCGACCTCCTTGTCTACTACGGGTACTGTTGGTATCACTACTATGCTCGCTCCTACATGTCAGGATTCATGCAAACATCATTCTTCTTCGAATTCATGGCTTGCTTCTGCTATGGCTTCTTCTTGATGCTAAGCATGGTTGGTTTCCATGTCGCGATGCTCTTCGTTCATCACATATACCATTCCATCAAGTGCGAGTAGATTACATAAAGCAAATTATATTGGCTTTCATGGATGGATTCATGTCGGTGACTATTGATAATGGCACTAGTTCGACTTGGAGATTAGGAGTTCCAGTAGATGTAGTAGTCATTAAGCTACACACTTCTTTTGTGTTGCTTTCATCAGTCAAATCTACCTCAATTTTGACTTGTATTCTTGTCGATGTTTGTAAAACATAAATAAATGCATTTGTAAGATAGATTTTCTTGCAATATTTGATGAAATTGCTAGAACACAATAAATATTTACACTACTAGAAGTGATCACAATAAATATTTAGTTTGGTCCCTTAGGCACGATGCGGTGATAAGCGATAAGGATGATTCCTATGTAACGAGGATTACAATTTCATGCTTGCTGAGTTTGAACTACCGATGACAGAGTGCTTTGTTAGGACATGGGGTGGGGCCGTCCATCTTCCTGACTAGTTGGACATGAGGCACATATACCTGTATTAATAAAAACAAATATGAACCATGGATATTGAGATTATTTGGATTAAAGGGTAAGTAATCTATTTCTATTCTATGGATTCTCATTGTATGACAAATACATGTGTTTGATGTTGTGGTGTAGTGGTTATCATGTTAGTCTTACACACTAAAGGTCCCCAGTTCGATCCTGGGCAACATCATTTTTATCGCTTATGCATCCGCCATTCTTTTCATAACAACAATTTTTTATATGAAATTTTCTTTAAATAAGGATCATAATCATGGGATATTGAACTTTTGAATCGTCAGTCGTGAGCGCTTCTCGATCCAGCACATAAATCTTCCTTCCCTTCTCCTCATCTTCTCCCTTTAACCGCCCGACACCCCCTTCCTCCTCAAATCTCGATCTAATAATTGCCCCTCCTTCCCTCTCCTTTTTTCTTCATCTTCTTTGAGCAGGGATCCTCTGTCCCAAAAACTCCCTGTCCCCATGCCCCACAATCGCCGGCAATCATCAATGATTCATTCGATAGTTGATCGAACACCACCGGTGGCCTTCGGTCGCTGCTCCAAACCAAACTATACCTTGGAGGTATGGTGAATCCATCGAGGTTCGCAGCAATTGCGATGATCCCCGATGGGTTCACCGTACCCTCTAGGGTATAATTTGGTTCTAAACAATGGTCGGAGGTCACCGGTGGTGTCCGATCGATGATCGGACGAATCGTCGATAATGGTTGGCGATTGTGGGACATGAGAACAAGGAGGTTTTGGGACAGAGGATCCCATTTGATCTTCTCCTACTCAAAATCTTCAATCTGAGCTCTCCGATGGAAGAAGAATCTAGGGATCTATGGCTTCTCATGTGTGCGGTCTGCGTCAGATTGGTGTTGGGTGATCGTTGTGCTTGCGTAATTCAAGTGAGTATTCAATGTTTAGGGTTGCTATTATTTAGGAGGTGGAGTAGGAATGAATTCTTCTTGTTATTATAGCATTTCCTTGGATATCCATGATATGCATGGGTTGATAGCTTAGAAGTGGATCTGTGTTCTGTCAATTTTTCTGCTTCATGCTGATCTGCTGGTTTTGGGAGCTAGGAGATTGCGATCAGTGTATCACAATAGGTAAGGGATCTTATTGTGTTGTTCTTGATGGGTGTGTTTGAGAATTTTGGTGAGTTCTGTTAGGATCAAGGCGTCAAGCTAGAGGGGGGGGGAGGGGTGAATAGATTTCTTTTGATTTTGTCTACAAAGATGTTAGCTCAACACAAAACAAAATCAATAAAAATAGTAAAAATAATGTTAACCCCCTGATTTACTTGATATCCACCTCAAAGAGGCGACTAGTCCAAGGATCCACACCACACGCACGAGCTCCACTATGAATGTCTCCTTCAAGGTAGAGAAACCTTCACAAATGACACTCTTCCTCTTTGTAAAGTTGAAATGAAAGTGAGAGGAAGTGTTGGAGACTTTGAGCACTTGGGACACAATTCTACACACCAGAACTGCTACCTTGACTTGCTCAAAAGTCTTCCTTTAAATAGAGCAGAGGACTGCTCCTTAAGAAATCCAGCCCGACGCCAGTTGACTGCCCCAAGGGCAGTCGACTGGTCCCAGCCAAACAGCTAGCCAACGGCTAGTTTTTAAACTTGATCAGTGACTGGTCCAAGACCAGTCGACTGATCTTTCTATGAGGTTTGGCAGTCAACTGCCCCAACCGCAGTTGACTGCCCCGAGTACAATTCCACTCACACTCACTCCGAAGACCACCCTTCGCGTATGCCTTAAAGTCCACTCCCTTTGCTTGCCCTTGAAGTTCTCTTCCTCGACTGTCGTCCCTCAGATGCGCACACAAGCCCTCACCTTGCCTCCATGTCATCCTTCACGTATGCCCTTGAAGTATACTTCCCCGGCTTGCCTTTGGAGTCCTCTTCCTCCGGCTCTCGTCCCTTAGGTACGTACTTCATGTATGACTCACCAAGTCCTGCAAGACCAAGACTCAATCACACATATCAAAATAACATAACACCCTAACTTAACCATATTGGCACACACACACATCAAAACCATAATCCTCCCGATCATACTTGGGTCGATTGCCCCAACAAGTTCTTCCCTATTCTTGGATGATACCGAGGATTCCCTTTAATGGAACTTTGATCTAGTTTCTGTTGTAGGATTGGATTTGTTTTCCTCTGCCCTTCTATGTTCGTATCTAATTTGAGTGTTGGAATGTTTGGATATCAAATTGGGTTTAGCTTTGTTTTATGTAAGCTTGTGATCTTACAAGAAGGCTACTTGGGATCGAGTTAATTTGTAGATGTTAGATCAGTAGAATGGCATTGTTCTATTTGCTAGGATCATATCTATTGGTAGAGATTGTTAGTAGGAGCCCTAGAGTCAATTATGTGATGATTGACTAGAGATTTTTTATATCATATTCTATCATTAATAAAGACATGTTTGGTTATTATACTTACTTTATACTTGTGCCAAATAACTAAGTATAATAATGTCCTTGGGTAGTAGGTTCTTATCTACATCATATCGATTGATTGAATCAATAGTGAGATAATGTAGAGAACACTATACTAAATCATTCCTAGTCAAACATTAATATTTAAGGACAATATTAATGCATGGAGACTAGCATGTAGGTCAATTGATGACTTGAGCTCACAAGTCATGGATATGCGATATGAAGTTGACACATAGGTATACATTAGAAAATATGTACTGAATTGACCCGCCATAAGAAAGTTTCATAGATTGTCATATGAGTGTCATAAACTTTCTCATGTGACTATTAGTATGAAAAGTCCTTAGACCTGAAGTCACTACGGTTCCCTACATGAGGAGTTATGTACTTTGATATCGTCAAATGTCACCCGTAACAGGGCGGACTATAAAGGCGATCACTGGGTATATAATGAATTATGCAGATGGATGTAAGTGATGTAGATGAGATTTATCTCTCCCATATGACGGGAGTGATATCTGTGGGTCCCTTGATCCAGTAGGGCTGCTAAAATGCATGACCATGCTCAAATGAGTCAATATGAGATATTGAGCTCATTTGTTTGAGTGAGTCTATTTGGAGATCAAGGAATACAAAGATTGATCGAGGATGACACAGTATATGCCTCATTAGTCAATCTAGATATCGAGGATAGAAGGACAAGGTCATACATTGTCATAGTCATGGAGGTTAAGTCGGATCTCGACTTTTCTTGTTACTTGGGTAGCAATGATGCATTGATAGATGCCACTCATTGCTTATGCGTCTAAAGCGGTTTAAGTACGTTGCCAACGTTACGAGAACCTATTGGGTTACACACTAAGGACATGATGCTTCGGAGATTGATTGATCTTAGTTTGACTAAGATTTGATCCGAATTGGATTGATTGAGTTAGACTCAAGTGAATCCAATTGGATTATGGGATTAAGATCTAATTTGAGTTGGACTCATTTAGATTAGACTCAACCACATTTGGATGAGATATTAATTCATTAAAGTGTTTAATGAATTAATAATAAAGGAAGGAGAAAAGTCTCTCTTCATTGAATGGAGAGAAGTTGAAGAGCCACATGAGAAGATGTGCTCTTTATTGACTTTAATGAAGGGAAGCTAAAGGGACAAAAACCTCTTCATATTCATGGGATGAGTATAAAAGAGTTTCTTGTCATTTGGATGATGGCTTAGTCTTTTTCCCTTCCTCTCTTCCTCCACGTCTCCCTCTTTGGCCAAAACCCTATTTTGGGGTTCTTGGTGTCTCTGCGAACTACCTCAAGTTGCTAGCACAAATAAGGTAGTTCTTCTCTGAAGTTGAGAGATTATGTTCGTGTGGATACTCATAGAGGCACGGACGCTTGAATGTGCAAGAGATCCGGCGTACCTTGGACGAGTGTGATAAACGAAAAGGCACGCATCAAAGGTATATCTATAAGATAAGTAGTTGTAGATCGACTTTGTACGAGTTTTCTTTCGCATGGATCTCTCGAGAGATCTTGTTTCTGCTGCGAGTTTTTGTTTATGTCGTCAGGAGATCCCAACAGATGACTTTGTTCTATTTACTAGGATCGTATGTAGAGATCATGGTAGTGCTCTGTTTTGAATTGGTTTTAGAGATTAGATTTATAGCTTTAATCTTAATCTTGTTTTCCTCTCCCTACCGTGGGTTTGTGTGGATGGATCTGTGTTTGATCCACATGTGAGGAGAAGTGTCTAATTTGAGTTTTGATTTTGGGAAATGATGTTATACCTTGAGCTATGGTGAATGGGCAATTCCAACTTTGTTTTGTGATCCCAAGCTTGTGTCGAGCTCCATGTGAGAGGTTTTGGATTTTGTTTTGTTCTCCTGTTCTTTGGCCATGAGCCCCATTGATTGGGATTAGTTGGACTGTGTTGGATCCTTGTCGTGGGCAAGAGAGATTGGTGGAAGTCTATTCCCAACTTGGGTGACTATTGTGAGCTGGACTTGGATACTCTAAGTTTAGTTTGCACCACCGTGAGCCATCATGAGCCAGAGAAGCCATTTAGTTGGTAAGGGTGAGTTGGGTTTTGGATTAGGCTTAAGTTAATCCTAAATTTGAACCCAATCATGACAACTATGGCTAATCATTTAATTACAATTAATTAAATGATTATAATAGTTAAGATTACTACTAATTTGGGTTAGTAGTTGATTAGCTAATTACTATTTTGTAAGTAGCAAAGTAATTATGCTCTATGATACATGACTGTGATTTGTTACAGATTATTTGGATACGGACTCCTTTGCGCTACGAGCACCGATATTGGAGACGAGTACTTTTTGTTGGAGTAATCTAGGTACCTTGGGTTTCGATGTTTGGGCAAAGTTTTAAGTTAGGATTATTGTTGTATTTGATGTTGCATTGTGAGAATGCATGTTACAGGTACGAAGGATAATAGTCCAAGTGACATCTTGGCAAAGGTAGACCCGACAACAAGGACCGAGACCGAAGGAAACTCCAGAATGTAAGGTGTGAAGGATGGAGAGGCATCCGAGGGACGCAAGGCTGATGGAGGAGGCTTGAAGGTTAGGTCTAGGTTGATCGGGCGAGGACGAGTGCTGAGTGACTGCACTCGAGGTTGAAACCCTAGGTTTAGGGTTTGGGCAGTCGACTGGTATTGGGCATAGAAAGATCAGTTGACTGATCCTCTGTGCAGTCGACTGGTGTCAACTAGAATTCGAACCTTGGGCTGTAACATTCAGATTCAGTTGGAACCAGTCGACTAGTGTTGACACCAGTCGATTGGATACGGTTAGTTCAACCACAAGCTCTATTTAAGGGAGCTCGGTTTGGTTGGCTAGGGTTGATGAAATTGGCTTTGGTTAAAGGCCAATTAGTAGTTTAAGTGCTCAGGTGAGTGTTGCGGGTTATGGCTATGTTTCTCCACCGACAAGGAGCTACACGAGCTAGCCGAAGGCTTTCCGGGGAGTCATCCACCGATGGATCAGGATCGTCCACCTTACGGACAACCGTAGAGTAGGAGATTTAACTCCGAATCACTTAAATTGGTTTGTCTTCCTTTGTGTTAGTTTTAGTTTATATTATTCTACTTGTGCAAACTAACCATGTAGGAAGAACTGCGATAGAAAGTGGGTGATCGGCTATTCACCCCCTCTAGCTGGCACACCGATTCCCAACAAGTGGTATCAGACCCAGGGTCGCTCGTTTACAGACTAACTGTCGGGAGAGCAACAAGCTAGAGGAAATGACGTTTGAAGAATGCCTAGGGGATGACATTAACATTCGACCTCCATATGATTGCGAGAGCTTCGACAATTGGATGTTGCGGGTGAAAACTTGGTTCGGCATGGATTGGGATCCAATGATTGCACTCGAAGAACCATTTGAAGCCCTGAAAGATAAGCATGAGAAAAAGCTCCAACCACGATATTAGAATGAGGAGCAACAGACACAATCGAAGCCAAATGGTAAGGTAATTTCAATTTTACTTAATATTTTGCCTAACGATGTGATTAGTCGTGTAGGTGAATATAAAATGCGCATGAACTATGGAGTAAAATGTTGGCGCTTCATGAAAACCCTACACAAGCTCAATTAGTGAAGGAGTCCAAGGAAATGAGCTTAACGGTCCAAGAAGAGGAGAAGGACCAATCGGATGAGGAGGTGAGCTCAATATCCGAGGAGGAGAAGAAAGAAGATGAGGAATCATCCATCTCCTCAAGTGAAGTGACACATGAAAATGAGGAACCATCCACGTTATCAAAGGGTGAAAAAGAAGTCTCATCTTCAAGGATTGAGGGGGAGGAGAGACCATCCTCAATACCGGAGCAAGAAGAAGCTTCCACCTCCGCCAAAGCAAAGTCAAAGGATCATATAATTTACTTTGGGTGCAATCAAAAGGGACACTATAAGGACAAGTGTCCATTAGGTAAAAAGGAGGTAAACCCTAAACTCAATTCAATTAATTTGAAAACTAACATGAGTTGTACAGATGGGGCAAAGAAGAAGAAGAAGCATATAAGGTGCTTCACGTGTGGTGAGCTAGGACACTACCACACCAAATGCTCAAATAAAAGAGAATTCAAGAAATTGGAACATTTGAGGAAATGGAAGAAGAAGGAGAAGAAGAAAAGCTCACATCAAGGGAGAGCTACAAGGGTAAGGGAGGTAATCCCTAATTTAAAAATTAATTCAAATTCCTCCATGCATGCTAGGAATTATAATGTTAATTATTTTTTCATGCATAATTATGGTTTTAGATATCATGATAAAAATAGGATTAATCATGTAGATCAAAATCCTAGGAAATCATGTCATGATAAACTTAGAACCTTTAGACTTAAGGACTAAGGCATTAATCCCAAGAAAGGGAGATATATGCCTAGACAAATGGGTAGGTCTAGGAATACCCAAGGTGGACATGTTGATTCTAGGTTTAAGAACCTAGAAAGGGAAAATCAAGCTTTGAGGGTAAAGCTTGATAAGTTAGAGAAAATCCTAGATAGATTGACTATTGGATCTAAGGGTTTCGGTATGGTATTGGGTAGTCAAAAACTCAACAATGATAGATTGGGTCTAGGATACCGATCTAAGTTCTCCAATACTATGGAGAAGTCATATGCAAGGATTTCATATCACTATAACAAAGGGAAGATAAAAAATAGCAAGGGAATGCCATTTAAGGGGAAAAAGACCTTGACCAAGGACAAGAAGTCCAAGGGTAAAGGGAAGAAAATCTTAACTAAGGACAAAGTGTTCAAAGTTAAGAAAGTTAGGTTTGTAGGCCAAAAGCCACCGGAGAGACACCGTGTTGGATCGAGAGAACCGATAGAGGGGGGTGAATATCGGAAAACGTTCTGATTTAATATGAGAGAAATTTCACAGCGGAAATTAAAACCAGCACACGAACACAAGTGGTTTTTACTTGATTTGGAGCCTAGGTCGACTCCTACTCCAAGGCCCACGATCGTTGATCGTTTACTTTGGGCAATTCTATATGAGGCGCAAAAGCAGTTTACAAAGATTGATTACAGAATAAGTGCAGTAAATTAAAATTCAACTCTTCTTTATCGACGTCTGGAGTAGATGGTATTTTCGGAGCGGGAGGACGTCGTCGGTGCTTGAGTCTCGTGTCGGGAGGTTTCCGGAGCAGAGCGCGGGAGCAGAAGAGCGTAGAAGCGTTGAATGAAATTGTTGCATTGAAGCCTTGGTTCGAGGGTCTTTTTATAGGGGTTGGGGGCGCCCCCCCCCCACGTGTCGGTCGATCCCCCTTTTGCTCGGTAAACGTCTGATCCCTTCAAACTCGGGATCACATCTTGACCGGGGCGCCCGGGACGCTGGGGGCGCCCTGGTTGACCGGGTCAAACCTTATCCCTTGGCTTCACTGGCTTGTGCTTCGATGGCTTGCTATTGGGGGCGCCCGGAGCGCTGGGGGCGCCCGGGAGCTGCGGGGGCGCCCGGGACAGTAGCTGTCGAAGCTTGCTTTGCTTTCTTGTGTTTTGTGTTTACCTTGGGGGCGCCCGGGACACTCCGGGCACCCTGGTCAGCTATTGCCTCATTCCTTTGAGGCTCTCTGAGCTGCAGACACTCGTTCCTTCGGTCCTGCATCCAGGGTTAGTCCAAAACACAATAAAATAATAAAATATTAGTTTATACAGCCTTAGCTGTCTTGGTTCTGACTTTGGGTTTCCAAAACGGAGCCCTAGGCCGAACCGACGCCTACTGTTCCCTCAACGGGGAAGGCGCCCTCACCTACTCCTCTCGGGATAATGTACCTGATGCCAACCGCTCCTCTGGTTGGACTTTTACCTGGCGGTCCTTTGCCAGGTCTTGGATACCGAGCTGTCCTTCGCCCGGTGCCTAGCATTCCTTCGCTAGGGCTTCAGTCCCAAACTGTCCTTCGCCTGGCGCCTAGCAGTCCTTCGCTAGGGCTTTTTACCCTGGCATTCCTTCGCTAGGGCTTTGTTTCCTGGCAGTCCTTCGCCAGGTGCCTAGCAGCCCTTCGCTAGGACTTTGTTTCCTGGCAGTCCTTCGCCAGGTGCCTAGCAGCCCTTCGCTAGGACTTTGTTTCCTGGCAGCCCTTCGCCAGGTGCCTAGCAACCCTTCGCTAGGACTTTTCCTGCACACTTGAGTAACATCATTAGATCACAAATAAACTTAACTTTGAATCCTTTGCCAATATCAAAACAAGGTTCGATATGGTGCTTCCTGCACCAACACACCCATGTGGCCTTGTGTTGTAGAAGAGTCACCTAGGGAGGTGGCTAAGGTTAAGAGCTCAAGGGGGAGCTCTAGGAGTCAAATTGGGATCCATGATAAATGGATCTCGGGAGGATTTCTTTCGGAAGTCTAGATAGACTATAGAGTGTGCCAAAAGATTTGGAGACGGATTTGAGTCTAAATCCTTAAGTTTTGGCACATTGGGTTTATGTTTCATTCATGAAAATATGACATTGGGGGTCATATTACATGAAAATTAATTTTTGATGTGTAGAAGCCAAATAAACCAATGCCAGGGATGCATTTTGGTTTGGTATAGGCATATACATCCCAAGGAAGCAAAAACTAGAATTTTAGGTCAAAGTTCTATTGAACCATTTAGATAATTTTGGATTTGTGTCAATCATGGGATCCGAGATATATACGTTTTAAATTTATTTTTCCCAAGTAGACACGGGTACCACAAACCTTATCTCCATAAAATTTGGAAATTTTTGGAGATTTATGGAATTTCTGATGCATTTCTAAAATTAGTTGAGAAATGTAGAAATGGATTGATATCAGGGTATCAATCGAATGATGCAGAGGGTAGTCGGCTGATAATTCTATGGGGTTGATTTTCGACTAGGTCAGTCGATTAGTAATTGTCTCAGTCGACTTATATAGGCTGAAATTGTTTTCAACAAAGTTGAAATGTGTCTTGATGATGTTGGACTTGTGTATAACCTTATGGGAGGTTAATACACAATGTTTGTGATATTTTAAGGTTAAAGAATCCAATAATTGGGATATTGTTGGAGCTATTTTTGATGTGTGACAAAGGGGGAGAAGTGTTGAGTTTAAGTGGGAAACCAACACACTTTTGCAAGTAATCCAAACTCAAAGGGGAGCTTAGGAGAAGGGGGAGCATTTGTTGGCAAAGGGCAAGAAGTACCTTTGCAAGGAAAACCTACTCAAAGGGGAATTTAGGTAATGGGGGAGCCTAATATTAGGTTTCATGATTTATGCATGATTATATTTGCTTTGTTGTTGTTTCCCTAACTTAAACGGGTTGCCAAACATCAAAAAGGGAGAGATTATTGGAGCAGTCTAGGTACCTTGGGTTTTGATGTTTAGGCAAAGGTTTAAGTTAGAATTATTGTTGTATTTGATGTTGCATTGTGAGAATGTAGGATACAGGTACGAAGGAGAAAAGTTCAAGTGACATCTTGGCAAAGGTAGACCCGACAACAAGGACCGAGGCCGAAGGAAGCTCCAAAAGGCAAGACATGAAGGATGGAGAGGCATCCGAGGGATGCAAGACTGATAGAGGAGGCTAGAAGGATAGGTCTAGGTTGGTCGGGCGAGGACGAGTGCTGAGTGACTGTACTCGGGGTTGAAACCCTAGGTTTAGGGTTTGGACAGTCGACTGCTGCATGGAGCAGTCGATTGGTGTTGGGCACAAAAAGATCAGTCGACTGATCCTCTTTGCAGTCGATTGGTGTCGGCTAGAATTCAAACATTGGCCTGTAATATTCGGATATGATTAACACCAGTCGACTAGTGTTGGCACCAGTCAACTAGTAACGGCCAGTTCAACCACGATCTCTATTTAAGGGAGCTTGGTTTGACTGGATAGGGTTGACGAAATTAACTTTGGTTAAAGGCCAATTAGTAGTCTAAGTGCTCAGGTGAGTGTTGCGAGTTGTGGCGAGGTTTCTCCACCCATAAGGAGCCACACTAGCTAGCCGGAGGCATTCCGGGAAGTCATCCACCGACGAATCGAGATCATCCACCTTACAGGCAATCATGGCGTAGGTGCTTTATCTCCGAATCACTTAAATTGGTTTGTCTTCCTTTGCGTTATTTTTAGTTTATATTATTCTGCTTGCGTAAACTAGCCGTGTAGGAAGAACCACGATAGAAAGTGAGTGATCGGCTATTCACCCCTTCTAGCCGACACACCGATCCCCAACACTTTTGACTTATTTGTTTAGATATTGTCACAGTCTTTTTATGCATAGTTGGTTATGAATAGCAGTAGGGTTATACTTATTTTCCTGCTTTTGTATATCTACGCTTGATACTAGCTATTTGATTAGATGATTAGCTTTATTTCTATACTGTTTCAAGGTGGGACCTTCTTACACTTTATTGTCACATATGTTATTCTTTGTTTTGGATTAATAATAGGACACCTTATACCCAACACTAGGGCTAAGATATGGTGCACGGTTAATCTTGGATCTCTGTATATCATGTTAATGACTGGAGGATTAATTAGAAGGTGATTGCATGAGATAGTGTCATGCATTATCTTTGTATTATGCGTGCGCAAGCGACCTTTGGCTCCTTGGTGGTTGAGCATGGGTCGTCATTCATGTCAGAGGTGTAGGAGCATACGTAGGCGACCCTTGGCTCCAAATAGTTGAGATGGGTCGTCATACATGTTAGAATGTATACTATAAGCATATGAACATTTATTTTGGAATAAGAATCAGAATAGTCATGTGTTTGTATTTTTATATTTGTTATATATATGCAGTTGTCTATTATTTTACATTGTAGATAAAATTGTGTGTAATGTCACATAGAAGATCATGTTATTGGTTCCTTGTAAAGTATAAGTAATAGCTCACAACCAAGATGAATTTGGACAAATCATTGGAATGGTTGTAGTGTAATTTGGTATTAGTTTATCTTGACTATAGAATTACACTAGTGCACTTTGTGTGTATTGAGCAGGACCATTATGAGGTTGTTCAATTTATACTGACTATATAATCGAACAAGATCTCTGTTGTTATAGATGTATATACTCTTAATCCCGATATAATAACGTGCACATATACTTAGTATTTATTTCTTTAATTTATCAATGGGTGAGATTTATTTGTTAAATCAATAAGTCTGGTAATAAGATGAGGAAGAAGGTCGAGAAAAACAAAACCCAAGTGCTCCTCCTTCTTCTTCCTTGTTCCGGCAGCAAAAGACCACCAACAACCCTTGTTCTTGACCCTAGGTTAGCCCTAGGTAATCTTAAACAGAGTAAGAACCAAGGATTTTTCTCTGGGCGATTTTGGCGACAACTGGGTGATTTTGCGCCGATCAAGGGCGCGAGCACTCCCTTCCTTCTTGCGGCTCTGGCCGTCGGTGATCGAAGGGAGGCGAAAATGGACCCTTCCATTCCCCCACAACTCCCGCCTCTCTCCAATACTCACTTTCCTAATCTGCCAGCCTCCCACGTCCCACCTCGATCCATTTCCACTAAGTTCACGGCTGAAGGAACCGAATTGGCGTCGCCCCAAGCGAGTAATTCTTATGCTACAGCACTGAAGGCCTCTGGAAACCCTGATAAAGCTTCATATGCGGCAACGCTGAATCCTTCTTCTCCACGCGCATCCATGAAGAGCTTTGATGGTGTAGGAGAAGATTTTATGAAGGCGGTAATCTACAACAACAAACCAGGTATCTTCTACTCTGAGGATGAAGTCGCGAATTTGGCAAAATCGTATGAGTTTTCTTTGATTGGAAAATTTTCTGGATTGAGCCCAATACAAGCTGTGGTTTTACAAGCTTTTCAGAATCTTGGTCTTTCAGGATTTTAGAATATCCGTTTTCTTCGTTCGGGATATATTTTTATTCATCTTACATCAAATGAGGATATAGCGAGAGTGTGGATGCG
The DNA here is from genome assembly GCA_024364735.1 of Boesenbergia rotunda. Classification (NCBI taxonomy): domain Eukaryota; kingdom Viridiplantae; phylum Streptophyta; class Magnoliopsida; order Zingiberales; family Zingiberaceae; genus Boesenbergia; species Boesenbergia rotunda. The sequence continues at coordinate 39,046 of JAGFNQ010007300.1, read as the reverse complement.
AGGTATTTGGTACATTGGTGGTGTGACACTATGGATTTTCAAATTGTCACTGAATTTTTCTTCTGCGGCTGAGTCTTCAGTGATTCCGGTATGGATTCAACTTCCAGATCTTCCAATTCACATGTTTGACAAAAATTGCCTTTATGCAACTGCTCAAATTGTGGGGAAACCCATCAAAATTGATGAGGCCACTACTGGAGGGTTGAGGCTTTCTATGGCACGCGTATGTGTTGAAATTGATCTGCTGAAGCCGAAGGTGGAAGAATTCTGGATAGGAATTGGCAAAAAAAAAAACGGTTACAAAAGGTGATTTATGAAAAGCATACAAATTATTATGGATATTGTCTACATTTGGGCCATTCAGAAGAGGAGTGTTATGCAAATGGCAAGAACTTGAAATCGATGAGGAAGGCTGTAATGGAAGAACATACTAATGGTGGGGAGGACCTGAGAGATATCTTAAAATGGAAACGAGACACAGAGAAAGGAATGGAAGGGGCCCCTAGGAAACCTTTTGCAAGGGAGGAAGTTATAAACAAAGGTGAGACAGATAGAAATGTTTGGGTGCAAAAAAAGGGGCCATCAGCAGGCCAAGTAAATGTAAACATTGATAATGAGAAGTTGAGAAATCAGTTTCAGGTACTTGGTGATTTGGAAGAGAAGGAACATGGAGAGGTTGATGGGCTGGCTGAGTTGACAAAGAAAGGCATGGGTTTAGAGGAAGATGGCAAAATGGATGTAATAAGACAAACAAAGGAGGATCCAGCAAAGGTTTTGAGCCCAGTTCGCATTGTGATGAGGGGAAGCTTAAAAGGAGGTAGTCAGAGTAGGATAAATCAACAGGGACATCAAGATGCAGTTTCTGTGCCAATTATGGAGGGAACTCAATATGTGGTTGACACTGAGAGTGATAGAAATAAGCAGCAGATTTACCAAGTTGGGACCTTAGGGAGGCTGGAAATTGATCCGGAAGCATCTAAAGCAGTGGGATCAGATCCTTCAGTGAGTTTGGGAGGCTGTAGACTTAATCATAATCAGCTAGAATCTGATCAGTGGGGAATGCCATTTTCATCAGATAAGAATGGGGATTCTGAAAGAGTTGCAGTGTCGAAATCCTTTGAGGAAGAGGTAGATTTAGATAGGGAAGAAGGAGTACTCTTACAGAGGAGTTCTTCTATATCTTTACCACTGAGGAAGATTGCTAGTCATACTGGTCCGCACCCTAATGTCTCCTTTTCTGATGATCCTATTAGTATGAATCAAAGGATCACCAGGAGTAAAACTCAAGCGCAGCGAGGTACTTCTTCATCAAAATTTTAATGTCTGGGATTTTTTGGAATATAAGGGGGATAGGAAATGAAGCATCACTCAGAAGAGTACACTACTTAAAGAAACATCATCATGTACAATTCTTGGGTATTCTTGAACCTTTTATTTCGCTTGATGAAGGATTCATAACTAGAAGATTGGGCTTCAGTGCTGCAATTTCTAATGTTTCGGGAAAGATATGGTTTATGTTTGATCAAAATATTGAATGTGTTGTGTTAGTAGATCATGAGCAGTTTTTACATTTAATGCTTTCCTCTGTTTTATTTCCTATGGGCATATTGATGACGGTCGTGTATGCTAAATGTGATAGAATTGAAAGGTGGCTATTGTGGGAGAAATTACTGGAGTTAAAACCTTCTATGGATGAATTTTGGCTGGTGGGTGGAGATTTCAATGTGATAGCAGGACCGAATGAACACTCTGCAGGGAATCTGACTAACCTGGGGGCAGTGAATGAATTTAATAACTTTTTAATGCTGTCAGGGCTTCTTGATGCTGGATTTGTTGGGGATAAATTCACATGGACTAATAATAAAGTATGGAAGCGGTTGGATAGGATTTTGATATCTCCTTCATGGAATGCTAGGGAGTTCTCTGTTAAGGTTGAGCATTTAAGTAGGGCAATGTCTGATCATAGTCCATTGTTAATTTCATTTCCTAGATTTTCCAAGCCGGTGGCCTCTTTCAGATTTCAAAAAATGTGGATAAAACATCATAATTTCTTGCTTATAGTTCGTTTGAATTGAATGTTGCCTAGTTCCAGGCATGGTATGCAAAATTTATAGTTTAAACTTAAACGTTTGAAAAATCATTTAAATTGGTGGAATAGTGATGTCTTTGGGAATATACATGATAATGTTAAAAAAGCAGAAGAGTTATTTGTTGAGGCAGAAAGAGCTTTTGATTTGAATCCCAATTTGGAGAATAAAATGCTTATGTCAAAGCTCCAAGCGACCCTTAACCAAACACTATATATGGAAGACATGTTTTGGAAACAAAAGGCGGCGATTAAATGGATGGGAGAGGGGGAAAAGAACACTAAGTTCTTTCATAAACTGGTGCAAAAAAGAAGGAAGAATAACAGGATTTTGAGAGTATGGGATGATGGTGTTTGCCTGGAAAAGTGTGAAGACATCCGTTCATCAGGTGCTCAATTCTTTGAGAAGTTACTGTCAGGGGAGGAGTTTGGGTGTGATACAGTGGACATGGATGTTATTCCGAGGTTAGTGGCTTCAAGTGATAATGGTTCTTTAGTGGTTCCACCATCAATTGAAGAAGTCAAAAAAGTCATTTGAGAGATGGATGAGGATAGTGTTGCTGGTCCGGATGGGTTTTCAGTGGCCTTTTATGTTTCTTGTTGGGAGATTGTTAAGGATGATGTACACCAGGCGGTTTTAGACTTCTTTAGAGGAGGTTCGTTTCCAAGAGGTATGGCAGCAACTACTATTGTTCTTATTCCTAAAGTTGGACAGGCACAACAATGGTAAAATTTCAGGCCAATTAGTCTATGCAACATCTCTAACAAAATGATCTCCAAGTTACTTGCTAATAGGTTGAGTGTATTTTGTTGGGGCAATCGGCCCTGAGATGATCTGGAGGATCATGATATTTTGATGTGTGGGCAAAATGGTTAAGTTAGGATTTGTGTTGTTCTCACATATGTACATGAGTGTGCAGGTATACAGGTATATGTGGACTTGGTTGACGTCTTCAGGTGAAGGATGGCATAGAGGTAAGCTGGAGGCTTACGTGCGCATCCAAGGGACTATGGATAGCGGAGATGATGAGCCGAGGGACGCGGACTTCGAGGCGTACGTGAAGGGTGGCATGGAGGCAAGCTGGAGGCTTGCGTGCGCATCCGAGGGACGAGGGCCAAAGATGAAGAAGGCGTGAAGGAAATAGTCAAGACTGCTAGTGAAGAGTCAACTGAGTTGTAAGGGTCTGAGTATGTGTGTGTATACTCAGGGGATAAGCCGAGAGGGTTTGAGTGCGAAGAGACTTGTACTCGGGAGAGAAACCCTAGGCTTAGGTCTCGGACCAGTCGACTGGCCTTGGGGCAGTCGACTGGTGCCAACTGGAACAGCTGGTCAGAATTTGAACGTTATGCTGTAACGGTCGAATCTGAGTGGGACCAGTTGACTGCCATTTGGGCAGCCGACTGGTAGCGGCTGTTTCAGGTTCGAGCTCTATTTAAAGGGGCTCGTTTCCTACCTTGTTTCTTGACGAATCTTGCTTGGCTAAGGCAAGATAGTAGTTTATTTTGTTCTCTAAGTGTCCTTGGTGTTGTGGTGAGGTTTCTCCACCCACAAGGAGCGACGAGTTCTAGCCGGAGGTGATCCGGGGTTTGATCCGCCGAAGGATTGTTGGATTAGTCACCCGGCCGGGGTGGATACCAACTAAATCTGGTATTGTTAGCATTGCTATTTCTTTTACATATTATTTCCGCTGTGCTAACATCTGTGTAGAGATCAAACGATCCGAAAAAGTGCATTCACCCCCCCCCTCTGCACGCCACATCGATCCTTCAGTTGGTATCAGAGCTAGTACCGCTCTTGATCGAACTAACCGCCGAGGGAGCACTTGCTAGAGGGAAAAGAGTCATGGAAGACAAGTTGGGTGACGATATCAACTCACCACCGTCATACGAGCATGAGAATTTTGACTATTGGAGAGATAGAATGAAGAATTGGCTCGGGATGGATTGGGGGTGTAGAATGATCATTGAAGACCCTTTTGAAATCCCCAAGGATAAGCACGGCAAAAAGCTTCGCCCTAGAAATTGGACAAGTGAACAACAAGAACAAGCTAGGGCCAATGAGAAGGTAATAAATATTTTGATTAATATATTGCCTAACCATGTTTTGGGTGATGTAGGGAAATATTCAAATGCATGCGAATTGTGGAATAAGTTGGAAGAACTTCACAAGAACCCCTCACAAGCTCGAGTAGTCGAAGTATCTAAAGAAGCAAGTACAATAATCCAAGAGGACCAAAATGAGAAATTGCCCGTGTCATCAAGTGAGGAACCATGTACTTCATCAAGAGAAGAAGAGGGAGAATTATTATCAAGGGTTGAGGGGGAGGAGAGATCTTCATCCTCACAAGAGCAAGAGACGACTTCCACCGCCACCAAAGCTAAGTCAAAAGAGCATATTGTATGCTTTGGTTGCAACAAAAAGGGGTACTACAAGGATAAGTGCCCACTAGGTAAAAGGGAGGTAATTTCTAAGCCCAAGTCCATTCAAATTAAATCTAATGTGGGTTGTAGGAATAAAGAAATACAAAACAAAAGAAAGAGAATTCGGTGTTTCACATGCGGGGAGTTCGGGCACTATCATACAAAATGCCCAAGAAGTGGAGAGCTCAAGAAGATGGAGCACCTCAGGAAATGGGAGAAAGAAGAAAGAAAGAGGAGCATTCATCAAGGGGGAGCACCTAAGGTAAGGAAGGTACCCTCTAATCCAATTCATGCTTCCAGCTTTTCAACGAATGCTCAAAATGCATGTTTAGATGATAGAATTAATAATTGTGTGCCCATGCGTGTTTTTGCTTTTAAATATCATGATAGGAATAGAAATAATTTTGTATGCCAAAACACCAAAAACTCTGTGATGCATGATAAATCTAGGGTTCCCAGGACTAAGGACCAAAGGACAAATCCTAAGAGAAAGGAAAATATGCTTAGAAAAATAGATAGACCTAGAAATGATAATATTAGATCTAGTGATCCTAAGATTAAGAAGTTAGAAAAGGAAAATCAAATGTTGAGAGCAAAACTTGATAAGTTGGAACAAAACCTTGGTAGAATCATTCAAGGGTCCGCAAAATTAAAGATGATACCAAAGGACCAAAATCTTAGAAATGGTAGACCGGGTCTAGGACACCATCCTAAGAGGGCTAGGGTTGATGAAATATCATATTCTAGGATGCCATTTGTCTATGATAGAGAAAAGACCAACAATGGTAAGGAAAATCCATTTAAAGAGAAAAAGAAAGAATTAACCAAGGGCAAGGTTTGGAAAATGAAGAGAGGAGTAGTGGAAGGGCAAGAAGCACCGGAGGAGCATCGGTGTGGTCTTGCCTTTGTAGAAGAACTACCGAAGGAGATAATTAGGGCTAGGAGTTCAAGGGAGAGCTCTGGAAGCCAAAATGAGGTCCATGGCCAATGGATCTCAAGTGGTTTTCTCTAGAAGACTAAAAGGGTGTGCCAAAAGGTTTAAAAGACTAAGGTTAGTCTTAATCCTAGAGAATTGGCACACTAAAGGAAGGATTAAAGAAAAAGGTGAAATTGGAGTGTCAATCAAGACAAATCGACTTTAATGCCCAAATACCATGTAACTTGATGCCATGAAGTGATTATGAATGAATAAGGAGAAGCATCAAGGTACGATCACAATTAGAATTTTTGGGAAAGGTTTCACGACATTTCCTTTTAAAATTTTGAAGTTTGTACCAATCTCAAGATTTGGGATGACTTTAACTAAAATTATATTTTTCCCATGTAAATATAGTATCCACAAATCTCCTTACAAGATTTCAGAATTTTTGAGAATTTGTGGAATTAGTTAGGCATTTCTGAAGTTCGGACTGAAAATCTGAAAAATCAGAATAGTAAACACCAGTCGACTGGCTGGAAGCCAGTTGACTGGCAAGGTTCACAGAATGTAATTACGGTGTTGCCCAATCAACTACCCCGGGGAAGTCGACTGGGTCGCGGGTTCTATAAAAGGAGAAAGCGCGCCGGGAAAGCAATATCTAGGGTTTTGGCTCATCTCTCCCGGCGATCTTCACCTCCTTTCAACTTCTCTTGTGTCCTAAGCCCCTCCAAAGCTCTAAAACTCGTCCCTAAGGTCTTCTCTAACTTCGATCTACTTCTAGGGTTAGTGGAAAACCCCTCTTCAAGTCAACACACGCGATTTTCAAGAGTCACAATGCAAAGAGCAAAGAGGTATAGTGTTTAAAGTTCATTTCTCCATGTAAGCTTTGCGTTGACACTAATATGATGATTTCTGTGTTCTTGTTTGCCATTTTCTCTTGTTGGGGGTCACTTTGGTATGCATGCATGGTTTTGGTATAATAGAGTTGTGTCTAAGCGACATCGGGGTGAGGGGTCATCTAGGCCAGGCCCCCAAGTTCCAGACGACTCCAGATTTAGAAGCCTGGAGTGCAAAAAGCGATTTGAGCAAAACGAGTTTGTTCAACTCCCTTGTTGATATCTCAATAAGGGATACTTTGAGGAGAAGGGGCCTCACATTATTGAGATGATCACTCATTTCGGCATAGAACAACTTGTCTTTTGCCAACATGATGTCAATCTTGATTTGTGCAAGGAGTTCTTTGCAAACTTAACTTGTCTTGATCTAGATAATAGAGTTTATGAGTCAAGGGTAGCAGGTGTCACCATTCCGTTCACACCCATGGTTTTAGCCAGTTTTCTGGAATGTCGGGCCTCGAACAATGCCAATATTTACTTTCCAAACATTGTTGAACCACTTGAATTCCCAGGTATCAACATTGATCAGATTCATGTCCACTACTTCAGGAGACATAGACATGAATCTGAACGTACTTTTGATGCAAAACCTATGAGTCCATCCAGTCATGTGCTCTACAAAATTGTGGTAGAATGTCTCCTACCCATTGTCACTAAGGGGAGGGCGAGGATTAGGTTGCCTCACCTAGTGATGATGTATGCGCTTGAGAGACGACTGGATATAGATGTGTCATTGCATGTGTTTGCCTCCATCTGTCACCTGTCCTAGAGTGTGAATGGGAAGATTTATATGCCCTTCTGTCATATGTTAACTGAGTTTTTCCAACTGTGTTTTGGCATTCGGGTCACTAGTGGTCAGGTTAGGCACCTGTCAAAAGACTACGATCAAATTGGCACCCGCCAATTGTCTTTAGCAGGCATAGAGTCTAGACAGGGGGTCTTTGTTTGGAGGGAGCGCCAGGAAGCTGCAGATGCAGGAGAGGAGCCCGCTGAGCCTATCACACGAGCAGAGTTTACGCGCCTCCAGGACGATGTTCATACTATTCAGGTGGGTGCCCATACTCTTCAGCAGGACCAGGCAGCTACTCAGAGAGAGGTACATGGTCTGACAGAGTTTTGCCAGGGGTTTATGACCAGGCAGGATACCATGTACGAGATGCTGCAGCGATGGGACTTATTGTATCAGGGTCCTCCTGCTCCTCCTCCTCCTCCTCCAGACCATGATGATCACATGTATTTCTAATCAGCTGATGTCATTGTTGGGTTGTAGTGTTGAGAGTGCTCAGTCTTGATATTTTATATACCTCTCAAACGCTTTATTTTCTGATGTACTATTTTGGATGACTTCCGGCCTTGTTTGGCCCTAGGTACTATGGTGATGTTTACTTATTGACTTTTGACTCCACGAATTATGCACTTTCATTATGCCACGTCTATTAAGATTGTGTGTGTGTGGAATATTAAATGCTAGTATATTACTAAATATTTTGATATCCTTTATGTATGTATGTGTGCTTATGATACATTCTACATGTTTTTGTTTGAAAATCACATGAAAATGTTATAACTGCTCAAAATGTTATTTTTTCATCTCTTTTAGCATGGCTTGATTGCAATCAAATAAGAGTATCATATGTGTAAAGGGAATGTCTCTTTAGACTCAAAAGAAAATGAGAAGGAGACTCTGTCAAAATAGAACTATGGGAGCTCGGTATGTCAAAATAGAAATATGTATAAAGGGAGTTCGGTATCATTTTGAATACCAACTAGAGGAGCTAGAGAATGACAAGTATAGAATCCCATCACTAGAACTCTAGATTGATACAAAGTTGGTCTCAAATTGGTAACTTTTGAGTTTGTATCAAAAGTCAAGCACGGTTGGTGTTTTTCATGAACCAAATTTTTCTAGGGTAGAAAATACCTTAACAATCGTGCTTGCAAAGTTTCATATTTTTCCAGATTTTCTGAAATTTTTTATTCATTTCTGAATTTCGTCTGAAGTTCTAAAATCTGTCGTATCAGTCGACTGCCCTGGGGGCAGTCGACTGATAATGTGGGCAGAATGGGGTTATGTGATTTCTGAAGGAGTTTTCAGAAATCTGGTTAAGTTCTATTTGGCACCTAGGGTGGGGTTGCTTGGGGCAATCCTTTGATGGTGTCAAAGGGGGAGAACTTGAGTATTAAGTTAGGTTTGGGCTGAAACTTAACTTAGGTTTGGTTATGTGACTTTAGAGTTTAAGTTTGGGAAAACTTAACTGATGATGATGAGCCGAGGCTTACGTGCACATCCAAGGGACCATGGATAGCGGAAATGATGAGCCGAGAGACGCGGACTTCGAGGCATACGTGAAGGGTGGCATGGAGACAAGCTGGAGGCTTGCGTGGGCATCCGAGGGACGAGGACCAAAGATGAAGAAGGCGTGAAGGAAATAGTCAAGACTGCTAGTGAAGAGTCAACTGAGTTGTAAGGGTCTGAGTATGTGTGTGTATACTCAGGGGATAAGCCGGGAGGGTTTGAGTGCGAAGAGACTTGTACTCGGGAGAGAAACCCTAGGCTTAGGTCTCGGACCAGTCGACTGGCCTTGGGGCAGTCGACTGGTGCCAACTGGAACAGCTGGCCAGAATTTGAACGTTATGCTGTAACGGTCGAATCTGAGTGGGACCAGTTGACTGCCATTTGGGCAGTCGAATGGTAGCGACTGTTTCAGGTTCGAGCTCTATTTAAAGGGGCTCGTTTCCTACCTTGTTTCTTGACGAATCTTGCTTGGCTAAGGCAAGATAGTAGTTTATTTTATTCTCTAAGTGTCCTTGGTGTTGTGGTGAGGTTTCTCCACCCACAAGGAGCGACGAGTTCTAGCCGGAGGTGATCCGGGGTTTGATCCGCCGAAGAATTGTTGGATTAGTCACCCGACCGGGGTGGATACCAACTAAATCTGGTATTGTTAGCATTGCTATTTCTTTTACATATTATTTCCGCTGTGCTAACATCTGTGTAGAGATCAAACGATCCGAAAAAGTACATTCACCCCCCCTCTGCACGCCACATCGATCCTTCATATTTTTAGACAAAATTATATCCCCATCGCAAAGTGGTTTTGTGTCAGGAAGGTTGATATCAGATAATATTCTTTTGGCTCAGGAATTCAATCATAGACTGAATCATCATGTTAGAGGTGGAAATCTAATTCTGAAGCTAGATATGGCAAAGGCATATGATAGAATCCAGTGGGCTTTTTTGTTCAAGGTGATGAATGCTTTTGGGTTTTTTAATGAGGTGATTGATTTTTGTAGAAGATGCATCACAAACTGTTGGTTTTCAATAAAGATTAATGGTCATCTTTCTGGTTTTTTTCAATCGAAGAGAGGTCTCAGACAGGGGGATCCTATTTCTCCATTATTGTTCATAATCGCAGTGGAGTTCTTTTCAAGAGGACTAGATCGATTGTTTGCGAAGTTTCCTAAGTTGTTCTTTTCGTCTGGCTGTGAAATTAGATTGTCTCATTTAGCATATGCAGATGATGTGATGATTTTGATGAATGGGTCCTTGAATTGTGTGAAAAGGGTAATGGATTTCTTGGATAAATATATGATTTCTTCTGGTCAGTCCATAAATCTTGTTAAAAGCTCTTTTTTCCCTTCAAAAGGAATATCCGTAGCCCGAAGGAATAAGATTGCAGGCGTAACAGGATTTTCGGAAGGGGTAGCTCCTATAATGTATTTAGGAGTTCCAATATTGGCGGGAAACAGGAAAGCCGCCTTTTTCCAACCACTCTTGGAGAGAGTAAGACGGAAACTACTTGGGTGGAATGTGTTGGATCGGTGTCGTCGATAGAGGGGGGGGGGTGAATATCGACTCAGAAACTTTGCGGTAAATCGTAAACTTTTTCGAATCTTCGTTCTAGACTCAGAGCGTTAGTGCATCTGAAAATAAACAGAACGAAGGAAAACAAAACACAACACAGATTGCACGCGGGATTTTTACTTGGTTCCCGACCCCCCAAGGTCAGTACATCCAAGGCCTATGCACGGGAACACCCGTCCACTATTGGTCTCCTTTCCGGACTTTCCGGAGGCGGAGAAACCCGTCTTACAGTGCAATAATTACAATCACAAATATAGAAAATTAAATACAGAATAATTAAAGCAAACCAAAATGATTAAGGTTGAAGCCTCGGCCGATCTGGACCTCCGAAGTGCCACACACTTCCTCCTGGAGCCTCCCGGTCGCAAAACCTCATCTTTAGCACTTTGTCGTCAATCAGAGAACTCAAAATCGTTCCGGAAAGTTGTGTTTGAAGCTGGGGGGTCGAAGCCCCTTTTATAGACTTCATACGGGCGCCTGTGATGATGGGGGCGCCCCTATGGACTTGGTCAAATTTTATCTCTGCACCGAACTCATCGCAGCTGATAAAACCTTTGACCAGGGCGCCCTGGACCTCTCGGGGGCCTGAATGAAAGCATATCTCTGCTTCGAACTCGAAACAACAAATACAGCTTTCAACTTGGGCGCCTGTATCATCCCGGGCGCCTGAATGGAAGCCTATTCTGCCTTCTTCCCGAAACTGCTATTTTGTTCTTTGAGCCAGGCGCTCCTATTGATGGGGGCGCCTGGATGCTGTTGGGCGCCCCTATTGATGGGGGCGCCTGGCCTCTTAGTTTCCAGCCCAGTTTGCCTGCTTTGTCTTCCATTCTTGGTACCTGCAAGATACATAAATACAAGGCAAACATACACGCATTCTTAACCTTAAGGACTTGGTTCTGACTTCGGATTTCCACAAAACCCTAGGTCGAACCGACGCAAGTTCCCACCCCTGAGAACGCGCCTTTCACCTACTCCATTCAGGAGACGGTTGCCACCCAGTCCTTCGGGTGGGCTTTTGCTTAGCCTCCGATACTCTCGAATCTCGAGATGTCCAAGCCCCAACCCATCTCTACTTCTGTCCTTAGTCATCGCTCAGCTAAGTTACTCAATCCCTCGGACCAAGACTTCGTGCCCAAACCCTAAGTCCAGGACTTCGTGCCCAACCCTCGGCCAGGTCTTCGTGCCCAATTCCTCGAACCAGGTCTTCGGTGCCCAACCCTCGGCCAGGTCTTCTTGCCCAGTCCTCGACCAGGACTTCGTTTCCAACTTTCGGTAGGTCTTCGGTGCCCAGCCCTTTACCAGGACTTAGTGCCCAATCCATGATGAGGACTTAGTGGCCAATTCTTCGAACCAGGACTTATTGCCTAGGTTTACTAGGACTTTGGTTCATTTTGTTACTCCTCTCTTAACTCCCCTTCCTTTGTTCAATGTATCACTGACTTAAGCTTATTATCAAACATTAAAACATTCAGAGGAGGACATCACTGATGCAAATTGCACCAACAGAATGTTTCGAGACTTTCTCATGGCTACCGATTATTGCTTATCCAAAGTGTTTTGGTTTCAATGTCATGCTATTTGCTACAGGTTATTATGCCACCCTTGTATATTCTTCATCAACTAGAAATGTTACTTGCTAGCTTCTTTTGGGGTTCTTCGGATGCGAGTAAGAAAATACATTGGATATCTTGGTCTGAGATTTGTATGCCTAAATTGGAAGGAGGCTTAGGTGTTAGAAAATTGTCAGACGTGGCAACAGCTATGGCTATTAAACTTTGGTTTCATTTTAGAGAACAAAACTCAATTTGGGCAGTTTTCATGGTGAAAAGATATTGTGGTGCAATTGCTCCAATTGTTGTTCCACTAAAGAACAACGTATCGCCTTGTTGGCTGAGGTTATGGAAAATTCGGGATGTTGCGGAACGTCATAGTGGTTGGATCCTTGGAGAGGGCAAGGTCAAGTTTTGGTTTGATAATTTTCTGGATAGAGGGCCTTTATTCCAAGCATGTTCAATTATGGGAAATCCTGATTGTTGTGTATCAGAATTCAGGGAGGATATGGGCTGGAATTTGATGAAGTATCAGCACCTTGTGCCGGCTGGAATCCAAGAAGAAATAGCTGCAGTGCCTTTCTCCCCATTAGAACCAGACAAACTGATTTGGAAACATAATCAAAATGGTAAGTTTTCTTTGAAATCGGCTTGAAATTGCATTAGAGAGGTAGATGAGCGGAATCCCTTTTCGGTGGTATGTTGGAGTAAGATGTTGGTAACAAAGATTTCTATCTTTTGTTGGTGATTCAGAAGACGTCGCTTGCCGGTAGAGGAGACATTAAAGAAAAGAGGTGTGAGCATAGCATCAAAATGCCAATGTTGCAAGGAGGAGGAGTCATGGGAACATTTATTTTTTTCTAATGTTGTGGCAAAGGAGGTGTGGGATCACTTTGCGGACCTGTTCGCGATTCATAATTATCATTGGTTTGATAGCTGGAAAGTAGGAAAAACATGATCACATCAAGGAAATATCAGAGAGATTGTACCTATATTGATTATATGGTTTATCTGGTCGGCGTGGAATGATGCTAAGCACAGAGATATAAAGATGTCAGGCAAGAAAATCATTAGACAAATGGTTAATTATGTTGGTATGGGCATGAGTGCAGGTTTAATTAAAGGTTATCAGTGGAAAGGGTTCTCTGCAGTAGCCTCCAAGTTAGGTTTGCAGGTTTGGTTAAAGGATTTTAATACCATTACTTCAGTATTTTGGAAGAAGCCTATGCTGGGATCATACAAGCTCAACACGGATGGATGTTCTAAAGGTAATCCTGGTTTGTCTTCATATGGTTTTATCATCAGGGATGGTATTGGACAATTGATTCAAGCGAGGTATGGTGTGATAGGGGTTGGATCAAATATTAGAGCAAAAATGTTTGCAATATGGAAGGGGCTGGAAGTGTGTATAGAGAATAAGTTTGTCCCAGTTTGGTTGGAGTTTGATTCCTTAGTAGCATTGAAAATAATCTAGGATCAGTCGGTTGGCTGGGAATTGCGTCATCTGGTGCTTAGGATAAAAAGTATCTTATATAAGCATCAATTTCGGTGGCCACATGTGTATAGGGAGGCTAATGTGGCGGCAGATTGGCTTGCTAACAGAGCCCTTGTGACTGGGGGAATAAGATTTGGAATAAAGGGGAGGAACATAAGGAATTGGTTGGGATCTGTAAATTGGACAGGTTGGGACTGCCATATATAAGGATTGTAACGCTTCAAAATTTCCATTTTAAGTCCTTAAAGTCCTTGAAATTAGTTAAAAATATTTTAGAAATATTCTAGATATTTTTAGGAATTTTTAGAATATTTTTATGGAATTTTCCGAGTCCGTTCTGGGTATGGGGGATTGTAACGCCCGAAAATTCTCGAAACTAATTTTAGAAATATCTTAGAATTTATTCCAAATTTATGGATATTTTTATAAAATTTTTTCGTAAACGAAAGTGACAAAAAGGGGTAAAAAGAGAAAAACACATAGGAGGGATTTGATCCCTCAACCTACACTATAAGAGGAGGAGGGGCGGACCAAGTGGGCTAGCTTGCTTTTGTTGAAATTGATTAGCGGAAATAATAGATAAGGTAGAATTAGTTAAATTTTTTCCATAAGTATAAAAGGGAAACTTAAGGCTTTTTTATTCATTCTTTCCCTCACATCCTCTCTCCGCCGACTCCCTCTCTCCCTCTCGCGATTTTTTCTTCCTCTCGCCCTCTCTCTCTCCCCAAGACAAAGGAGGAGCCAAGGGAAGGTCTCAAGAGGCCCTATTCTCTACGAGAACTCTCGTAGACGCGAGGAGAACGCCAAGGAGCAAGAAGAACGTCGAAATTCGACGTTTCCTCGGGAATTTCAGATTTTATTCGTAAGGAAAACCTAGCGCAGGAGGTAAGTACTGCTCACCTGCAGTAAGAGGCGGCTTTCCACAAGTTTTTCCCGTTAGAAAGTTAAAAATGTAATTTTCCTTTAGTTTATGATTTTGCATGTAACCTTAGTTTAATCCGTGCTTGTATAAGTTTAATTAAGTATCCTATATGAGGTTAGGGTCTAAGAAAAGTTATGAGAAAAGAAAAGAGAAGATAAAGACAAGAAAAGAAAAGGCCAAGGCCTTAAGAAGTCCCCAAAAGTCAAGACTTAGGGATTTGGGCACACAAGGTGCTCGTTAAAATGCCAAGGCATTCAAGATAAGAAAAAGTAAGTATTTTATTTTCTAAGGCCAGTACCCGGCGTCAAAGGGCGTCGTTAAAGAAATCCAGGTGTCCAATTCCAAGGTCTTGGCTCTGGTAGACCAAGGTCTGCTCTATTAGGATTGGTGGCTCGCTACCCCAACCTTTTAGGGAACGCGCATAAGATGGTACTTACGTCTTAAGTGGATCCAAGTGAGTTATTATTTTCAAGTATATGCTTTAGAAAAGTTTTTCTAAAGTTTAAGGAAGTTTTCTAAAAGTTAAAGAAAGATTTAAAGTTAAAGAATTGCTAAAGTTTCAAGTTAAGCCAAGAAAAAGTGAGTTAAGACTTATTAATGCTTGAGTATGCATGTTTTGAGTTATACATGTTTTAGTGTTTCTTTTAAGCATAAAAGTATCTCATGTGATTCCATATTGTTTAAAAAGCATGCCTGCACATTTCGAGATTTTGTGAGCTAGATAGTACTTGCTAAGCTTTATGCTTAATAGTTGCATTTCCTCTTACTGCAGGTAAAGGTAAAGACAAGCACTTCTGAAGGAAAGCGACGAGGCGGTGCTGAGCGACGTGTGTGTGGTGGCTGACCTTGGAGAGATCCTTGGGATGAGACAGTTTAGCTTATTTGAAATGCAATGTTTAAGATTTTCAAATTCCAAGTTATTGTGTTATGGAGTTTATTAAACATTTATGCTTCGGATAGTTTTACATGCTCAATTTTGTAGAATGAAGATTCCATGTCATTTCAATTAGTATGCATACTTTTGTGAATGCACTAGATGAGCAAGGGCATGAGTAGTTTAACATGTGGATACATTGCATTTTAGACTTATTCTTGAGCTTATTATTATTCCCTTTTGGACTAGGTCCTAATTGTACTTAAAATGCTTGAAAATTCGGTAGAAAAGTAAGATTTACATTCTATGAAGTTCTAGAAATATTATTGCATGTGCCAAGATGTTGTTAGTTTCGAATTAAGTCTTATTGCTTGAAATATGCTTAGAAAAGTTGCATGCATATTCCACAGTGCTTTAGTAATGTTATAGAACCTTGTGTGATGAGTTTAAATGGTTAGGATTGCTAGTAATGTGCCATTGTATCATGCATGACTATTAAAGTTAGAATATCATTTTTAGATAGATTTAAATACAAGTATTAAGAAAGTTCCGCATTTTTAGTCGTGCATTAGAGTCAAGAAGTAGACAAGTAACGGTCCGTCTAAGGTAGAGAAGGCGGGTCGCTACAGTTGGTATCAGAGCCAAGTTCCCATTCTCCAGCATCACACACACATCAGCATCAACCTTGCCGTCTTCAAGTAAGAAAGTTTTAAGTTTCAGTTTTTCTATTACTCCTTTATTTAATTGCAGTATAGAGAAATGCTTAAGTACTTACTCATATGTGCATAGAACAAGGAAGCATGTTTAATACCTTAGTATCACGGAATCATGTTTAATCCCTAGAATGGATATTAGGTTACTAAGTAAGAAGACAAGTTTATACTTAGAGATGTAGTAGTGATTCTTGTTCCCTTATGCATTATTAGATGGCAAGAAGAGGCCGAGCTCCTAATGCAAGGAACAGAACTCCAGTTCAAGATAACAATGAGCCTGGCACAGAACAGCCAAACCTGATGGCAGTCATTGCTCAAATGCAAGCTCAGATTTCAGAACAACAGAAGACCATCGCCACACTGATGGCAAATCAGCACCCAGTGCCCCCTACACCACCCACAGCAGGAGTGGGAACTCCAGTGGTGGCTGAAGTTCCACCAGTCACACAGGAGACCCCTGCCGTGAACCGAAGACAAGAAGCATACCTCGTCCAGTGGCAGAGGCTGAAACCCGAAAGCTTCTCAGGCACGATTGAGCCCTGGGATGCCCAGGCTTGGTTCAAGACTTTAGAGAGCACAATGGAGCTTCTTGACTGGCTAGAAGTCGAGAAGGTCAAATGTGCCTCCTTCTGCTTAACTGGAGATGCTCGTATGTGGTGGGAGCGAGTCAAGAGTAAGAGGATAGTCAACCAGATGAGCTGGGCAGATTTCGAGCAAGAGTTCTATGAGGAGTTCTTCCACATGCGGGTTACCAACAAGCACTACGAGGACTTCATGGAGTTCAGACAAGGTAACCTACCAGTGGGAGAAGCAGTCGCGAAGTTCAACAGGCTAGCTCGCCTCTGCCCAGAGCTAGTCAGCACAGAGAAGGAGTGAGTCAAACTGATGCTCCGCATGCTGAACCCTGAAATAGCACTCAACGTGAACAGTGGAACGCACCGACCCCAGACCAGCGAGGAGTTGGTCAGTAGTGCTCTAATCTCAGAGCACTATCTGAATAGCATCAAGGCACAGCAAACACAGCAGAAGCCAGTCCTGATTGAGAACAAGACAACCGGAGGCCAGAAGCCTCAGCCAAATAACCAGAACTGGAAGAACAAGAACCACAAAAGGAAGCAGTGGCCTGGCGGCCAAAAAGGAAACCCAGAGAACAAGCAAGCTAGGTATCCACCTTGTCCTAAGTGTGGGAGGACCCATCCAGGAGCATGCCTTTTGGGTGTAACTGGATGCTACTCATGTGGACAAGAGGGACACAGATCCAAAGACTGCCCAAACAAGTTTAAGGTACTTCCTCAGCAGTCCGTACAGTATGGAGGCAAGCCTCAGTTACATTACATGCCTACTATACTGGAGGGACCTCAGATCAGTCAGGGAAGGTTGGAAGCAGCACCAGTTTCAACCAATGCCAGAGTCTTTTCCCTCACGAAGGAAGAAGCTGCCAGCGCCTCCACGGTCATAACAGGTCAACTAGTTATTTTTCAGCATTTAGCTACTACACTGTTTGACACTGGGGCGACCCATTCTTTCGTATCAGTACCTTTTGCTAGTAAGTTACAGGTGCCTGCAGAGAGTTGGGAGTCCAGATTCCTGACAACTCTCCCTTCAGGGGAAATCATGGAATCCACCTAGAGGCTCCGGGCTGTGCCAATCAAGATTTCAGACCGAGAGCTATATGTCGATCTAATAGTCCTTGCGATGCAAGACTTCGACGTCATACTGGGCATGGATTTCCTCAGTAAGTACAGCGCTTCGGTGGACTGTCACCGGAGGAAGGTGGTTTTCAGTCCAGAAGGAGAACCACCGTTCGAATTTCAAGGAGCCCCAAGGAGGAAGACTCAGAAATTCCTCTCAGCCTTGGCAGCCCACCAGATGCTAGAACAAGGGTGTGCTGGTTTTCTTGCACGCATAGTGGACATAGAAGCAAAGGAAGAGCCCAAGCAGGAGGATGTACGGGTAGTCTGTGAGTATCCAGAAGTATTCCCAGAAGAACTACCTAGACTACCTCCCAACAGAGAAGTGGAATTCGAGATCGAGCTAGTACCAGGTACCGGTCCGGTCTCGAAGGCCCCCTATCGTATGTCTCCAGCAGAGTTGAAGGAATTACAAGAGCAACTCCAGGAGCTACTAGACAAGGGCTTCATTCGCCCGAGTCATTCACCCTGGGGAGCCCCTGTACTTTTCGTCAAGAAGAAGGATGGGTGTATGCGTCTGTGCATAGACTACAGAGCTCTGAACAAGGTAACCATCAAGAACAAGTACCCCCTTCCTAGAATAGATGATTTATTTGATCAACTCAAAGGGGCTACAGTGTTCTCGAAGATAGATCTGCGTTCTGGGTATCATCAGCTAAAGGTTAAAGAAAGTGACATCCCCAGGACGGCCTTCAGGACAAGATACGGCCACTATGAATTTGTAGTGATGCCTTTTGGAGTCACCAATGCTCCCGCAGTCTTCATGGAGCTGATGAACCACATCTTCAGGGAGTATCTCGATAAATTCATCATTGTATTTATTGATGATATTCTCATATACTCACAGACTCCAGAGGACCATGCTACACACTTGAGGATAGTGCTGCAGACCCTTCAGCAGGAGAAGCTCTATGCAAAATTCTCAAAGTGTGAGTTTTGGCTAGATCAGGTGTCCTTCCTAGGTCACATTGTATCCAAAGAAGGCATTCGAGTTGATCCAGCCAAGATAGAAGCAGTCAGCAACTGGTGTAGACCCAAGAATGCCAGTGAAATCAGAAGCTTCTTAGGCCTGGCAGGATATTACAGAAAATTTGTAGAGGACTTTTCCAGAATAGCCTCTCCACTCACAGCCCTGACCAGAAAGAATCAGAAGTTTGAGTGGTCAGATAAATGCGAGCACAGCTTCCTAGAACTGAAGAAAAGATTGACTAGTGCTCCCATCCTGACTGTTCCAGAGAGCGACAAGGCCTTTGACATCTACGGTGATGCATCCAAGATGGGCCTTGGAGCTGTCCTCATGCAAGACGGTAAAGTGATAGCATTTGCCTCCAGACAGCTCAAGGACTATGAGAAGAATTACCCTACCCATGACCTTGAGCTAGCAGCTGTGGTTTTTGCACTGAAGCTCTGGAGACACTACCTGTATGGAGTGCAGTGCAGAATCTTCACAGACCATCAGAGTTTGAAGTACTTCTTCACTCAGAAGGATCTGAATATGAGGCAGCGCAGGTGGCTAGAGTTGGTCAAAGATTATGACTGTGAAATTCTCTACCACCCAGGTAAAGATAATAAAGTGGCAGATGCACTGAGCAGAAAATCCTGTGCAGCACTGATGTCCCTATCATCACTGTCTCTACCACTTCAGAAAGAAATAAAGGATTTTGGAGTCGAGGTTATGGTTGGGCAATTTTCTGCATTGACCCTAGAGTCAACCCTGCTTATAGATATACGAGAAAAGCAAGATCAAGACCCAGAGATCCAGAAGATCAAGCAGGGGATCCAAGAGGCAGAAAATTTAGAGTTTCGAGTATCAGACAGTGGCATCCTCTACTGGAGACCGCCTTTGCGTCCCCAATGACGAGGAACTAAGAAAGAGCATCTTGGAAGAAGCCCACAATACTCCTTATTCGATGCATCCAGGTTCCACCAAGATGTATCAAGATCTAAGGAAAAGATTCTGGTGGTCTGGACTCAAGCGAGACTTGGCCAGATATATCAGTACCTGCTTGACCTGCCAGAGAGTCAAGGCAGAGTACCAGAGACCAGGAGGAGTTCTACAGCCACTTCCCATTCCAGAGTGGAAGTAGGAAGAAATATCCATGGACTTTATCACAGGTCTTCCAAGAACCACCCATGGACACGATGCAATTTGGGTGATAGTGGACAGATTGACCAAGTCTGCCCACTTTCTAGCCATCAAGGTGTCACACTCAGTAGAGCATTTGGCGCAGTTATATGTGAAGGAAGTGATCAGGCTTCATGGAGTTCCGAAGTCTATCATTTCTGACAGGGACGGGCGCTTTGTCTCTCACTTCTGGGAGTGTGTTCAGCACGCCCTAGGCACCAGACTTCAGTTCAGCACAGCTTTCCATCCCCAGACAGATGGACAAACAGAGAGAGTAAATCAGATTTTAGAAGACATGCTCAGGGCTTGTGCGTTGGACTTTAAAGGTAGTTGGTGCAAATTTCTGTGCTTAGCTGAGTTTGCCTACAACAATAGCTATCAGGCCACCATCAGGATGGCGCCTTATGAGGCATTGTATGGCAGAAAATGCAGATCACCCATATGTTGGCAAGAAGCTGGTGAGAAGAAAGAGATGGAGTCAGGACTAGGCAGCCAGACTGAGCTTATAGATGAGACCACTCAGGCTATCCAGATGATCCGCCAGAGGATTGAGACTGCCCAGAGTAGACAGAAAAGTTATGCTGACACACGCCGTAGGCCACTTGCATTCCAAGTTGGAGATTCAGTATTTCTTAAGGTCGCCCCTATGAAGGGAGTGATGAGATTTGGCAAAAAGGGCAAGCTGAGTCCTCGCTACATAGGGCCCTACAAGATTATAAAGAGAGTTGGGAAGGTAGCCTATGAGCTGGACTTGCCAGAGGATATGTCAGCTATCCACAGTACGTTTCATGTCTCCATGCTAAATCAGTGTATTCACGATCCCAATCAAGTGATTCAGCCTCAGTCAGTGCAGATTCAAGAAGATCTTAGCTATGAGAGCAGACCGACACAGATAGTGGACAAAGCAGTTAAAAGATTAAGAAACAAAGAGGTGCCACTAGTGAAGGTCATCTGGCAAAGTCAAAAGCATGAGGAGGCTACTTGGGAACGTGAGGACAGCATGAGAGAAAGATATCCAGAATTATTCTAAGTTCGAGGACGAACTTTTCATAAGATATGGGGGATTGTAACGCCTCAAAATTTCCATTTTAAGTCCTTAAAGTCCTTGAAATTAGTTAAAAATATTTTAGAAATATTCTAGATATTTTTAGGAATTTTTAGAATATTTTTATGGAATTTTCCGAGTCCGTTCTGGGTATGGGGGATTGTAACGCCCGAAAATTCTCGAAACTAATTTTAGAAATATCTTAGAATTTATTCCAAATTTATGGATATTTTTATAAAATTTTTCCGTAAACGAAAGTGGCAAAAAGGGGTAAAAAGAGAAAAACACGTAGGAGGGATTTGATCCCTGAACCTACACTGTGAGAGGAGGAGGGGCGGACCAAGTGGGCTAGCTTGCTTTTGTTGAAATAGATTAGAGGAAACAATAGATAAGGTAAAATTAGTTAAATTTTTTCCATAAGTATAAAAGGGAAACTTAGGGCTTTTTTATTCATTCTTTCCCTCACATCCTCTCTCCGCCGACTCCCTCTCTCCCTCTCGCGATTTTTTCTTCCTCTCGCCCTCTCTCTCTCCCCAAGACAAAGGAGGAGCCAAGGGAAGGTCTCAAGAGGCCCTATTCTCTACGAGAACTCTCGTAGACGCGAGGAGAACGCCAAGGAGCAAGAAGAACGTCGAAATTCGACGTTTCCTCGGGAATTTCAGATTTTATTCGTAAGGAAAACCTAGCGCAGGAGGTAAGTACTGCTCACCTGCAGTAAGAGGCGGCTTTCCACAAGTTTTTCCCGTTAGAAAGTTAAAAATGCAATTTTCCTTTAGTTTATAATTTTGCATGTAACCTTAGTTTAATCCGTGCTTGTATAAGTTTAATTAAGTACCCTATATGAGGTTAGGGTCTAAGAAAAGTTATGAGAAAAGAAAAGAGAAGATAAAGACAAGAAAAGAAAAGGCCAAGGCCTTAAGAAGTCCCCAAAAGTCAAGACTTAGGGATTTGGGCACACAAGGTGCTCGTTAAAATGCCAAGGCATTCAAGATAAGAAAAAGTAAGTATTTTATTTTCTAAGGCCAGTACCCGGCGTCCAAGGGTGTCGTTAAAGAAATCCAGGTGTCCAATTCCAAGGTCTTGGCTCTGGTAGACCAAGGTCTGCTCTATTAGGATTGGTGGCTCGCTACCCCAACCTTTTAGGGAACGCGCATAAGATGGTACTTACGTCTTAAGTGGATCCAAGTGAGTTATTATTTTCAAGTATATGCTTTAGCAAAGTTTTTCTAAAGTTTAAGGAAGTTTTCTAAAAGTTAAAGAAAGATTTAAAGTTAAAGAATTGCTAAAGTTTCAAGTTAAGCCAAGAAAAAGTGAGTTAAGACTTATTAATGCTTGAGTATGCATGTTTTGAGTTATACATGTTTTAGTGTTTCTTTTAAGCATAAAAGTATCTCATGTGATTCCATATTGTTTAAAAAGCATGCCTGCACATTTCGAGATTTTGTGAGCTAGATAGTACTTGCTAAGCTTTATGCTTAATAGTTGCATTTCCTCTTACTGCAGGTAAAGGTAAAGACAAGCACTTCTGAAGGAAGGCGACGAGGCGGTGCTGAGCGACGTGTGTGTGGTGGCTGACCTTGGAGAGATCCTTGGGATGAGACAGTTTAGCTTATTTGAAATGCAATGTTTAAGATTTTCAAATTCCAAATTATTGTGTTATGGAGTTTATTAAACATTTATGCTTCGGATAGTTTTACATGCTCAATTTTGTAGAATGAAGATTCCATGTCATTTCAATTAGTATGCATACTTTTGTGAATGCACTAGATGAGCAAGGGTATGAGTAGTTTAACATGTGGATACATTGCATTTTAGACTTATTCTTGAGCTTATTATTATTCCCTTTTGGACTAGGTCCTAATTGTACTTAAAATGCTTGAAAATTCGGTAGAAAAGTAAGATTTACATTCTATGAAGTTCTAGAAATATTATTGCATGTGCCAAGATGTTGTTAGTTTCGAATTAAGTCTTATTGCTTGAAATATGCTTAGAAAAGTTGCATGCATATTCCACAGTGCTTTAGTAATGTTATAGAACCTTGTGTGATGAGTTTAAATGGTTAGGATTGCTAGTAATGTGCCGTTGTATCATGCATGACTATTAAAGTTAGAATATCATTTTTAGATAGATTTAAATACAAGTATTAAGAAAGTTTCACATTTTTAGTCGTGCATTAGAGTCAAGAAGTAGACAAGTAACGGTCCATCTAAGGTAGAGAAGGCGGGTCGCTACAAGGATGGCATCTAGGATGCGACAAGACTCCATTTCTATTAAGGGTATTGGCTAAGGGATGGGACTTGGAAGTGGCTGAAGGTGGTTTGGGCCTTTTGCAATGGTGGAAGTTTCTGAAGGCTGTAAACAGCTTGTAGATATGAGGTTGTAAACTTGAAGTGTGGTTCTGTGTGGTCATCCATAATTTAGCCTGTGAAATCGGTGGGTTTTTGTGAAAGCGGTGATGGGGTTATTTTGCTGGAGTGTTATTAAGATCCTGTTGTTAAATGTTGATACAAGGTGTAATATCAGAAAAGATGGCAAAGGCTCAGAATGACTTCTATAGAAGATGGGGTTTCTGTTACCGAAGATGCAATGGTGGCAAGGGGATTATTGATCGGTGGTCTGAATGGAAACTGCTTGGGATTGTTATAGAGAGAAATTGGTTTGTTTCTGGGGCAGTGATCAGACAAAGCTATGGTGTTCAACTTGCTGGTGAATTTTAATCTTTGAAGGGTGTATCAGCTTATAGCTGATGTTTTTATGATTCTGCTATAATTATTTCTTTGGCTGAATATCCTGAGTTTGGTGTTTGGTCTTGACAGAATTTTTCAGAAACTACTGATAAAGTAATTGCAGTTATTATTATATTGTTTTCAATTGTTTTGCTGTGACTGGCCAGCTCATGGACTCCGGATACTGAAATTGAACTTTAAAGAATGCCAAATGTGCCAAATGAGCAAGATGTTCCTTGGAGGCTGATGTTTTTCAACTGTGTTGCCTAATCTAATTGTATTTTGTTGTTATGTGCATGGGTTGGCTTCTATTCCTGCAAATATATTTTTCAGAGATATGGAGGCTGCTGTATTTAGTCAAGCCTGAGAGAATCGGATATGCCAGATGGAATTTTGTTTATCAGGGAGGTGGTTGCTTGCTGGAATTCAATTAACTGGTTTGTAATGAAGGTGTAAATGTATAAACAATGGTTTGATACCGTATAGAGTTAGCTGCTGGGTGCCAATTTTGTTACCAACAAAAATAGACCTGTGGGGAGCTGTAAAAGCCTCGGTCCTGAGCTCCAAGTGTTTGATTGGCTTTAATATGCAAATGGGAGTTTTCAATACGCTGTTCAAATACAATATAAGGTGATGAAGAGGGTGGTGTTATGGCACAAAACTTGAAACTTCAAAACTTGTACCAAAGTTTTTTTTTCCGATGGAGGATTTATAACAATTGAGTTGGGCGGACTGTATCAAGAGATGTCAAGAATTTGTTACTTCTTGGTGTGCAACAAAGACAAAGAGTTTGCAATGTGTTGATTATTACGAATGGGTGGTGACTTTGAAAATATTTTTGAGTTAATAATACAGACAGTTATAGGAGTCTTGTAATTCTGGTAATTTTTGTAAATCTCTTTGAGTCCTGTAATTCTGTATTAGTAGGTCAGGCTTAGGCCCCCTTCTAATATGGGTTTTCTTTTCAGGAATAAAATATTCATCTAAGTAAAAAAATTAGGAAATAATATTATTTATATGGTGTGTCATTGATTATAGAAGAAAATTGTGTCCTAATTATTTAGGTTGATGATGTCCCCTTGAGGAGCTCATAAGGATTATCATGTAAACCCTGCAGGTGAACTTGGTCCGACATGATAATAAAGTTGAGTGGTACTACTCTTGGAGTTATATGTTAATTAATTGAATTGCCAGTAATTCAATTAATTAATGAACATACGATATCTTAAACACGGGGAGATAATGCACTCATAATAGGAAGGAGCCCATATTTTAATATGGGATCAGTGCGGTAGTTCAATAATAACCCTTTAGTGGATCGGGTTATTATTAACGGATTTATGTTAGTTTTTGGGTTGAAAACAAGAAAACATAAAAATCCGTTAGGAGGCCATAACCGACTCCTCCGTTTGGTCCCTATTGTAACCTATATAAACCCTCTTAAGCCGTCTATCAAAAACCCTACTATTCTCATATTTTCTAGGGGCGTGCGGCGCTTAAGGTGGTGATAAGTACTATTTTGTTGATCATTTCAGGTTCTAAAATCCATGTTTGACCCATATTTTACCTGCTTAATCTTGAATTTACCTTAGGTTCTATGAAATAATTCTATTTTGGACTTTATTGTAAATCTTGATACATTTGAATTATTTCGCCACTAAATTGTTAATCTACTTTTGTAGGCTTGGAGGGATCATGGACCTAGGTCATGCTGGGTCAAACTTGAGTCGGAAGTGGACCCGGATCGAGTGATCAAGAATCAGACTGATATGGGTCGTACGATTCAGAAACGGCTAGATCTGAGCCATCTGAGGACTTTTGATGCAATTCGAGCTAGGGTTAAGGTTAATCAAGCATTTGGATCTATATCTGAAGGTTTCATCCAAATCAGAGATTATTCAGCCGTTGGATCAAGTTCAGAGGTATCTAGACCGTCCATTCAATGATCAGGTTGATCTGAGTCATCCGTTGCAAATCTGGAAGATCCGAGTTACAGAGAGGTAGATCCTGATCTCTGATCAAGATCTGGAAGGTTTGATGCAGATCGGATAGGAATCAACTGTTGGATGAGTTTTGAACAATCTCAGCCGTCCAAATTAAATGGCATAAGTTTAAATGGAAAATTCCCTCTTCAGATCAGTGTCGCGTCTTCGTCGAGCTCAGTTCTTTGAGTTTTTTCCACTGTTCTTCGTTCTCTTTTTCAAATTTCTTCATCTGAGGGCGTGACCACTTCGATTTCAACATTGGATCAAGATCTAGATCGTCAGGATGAAGTTTCCGTGAAGATTCCAGCTCCAATTCTCCCAAGAACAGAGCTGATTGAGGATTTCATCAGCTCTGCCCTGCAACTGATTGGATCTCGATTTTGTGCCACTTTTCATCATTTGAGCGATTCGGAGGGTTCTCTGGATTGTTCTGATCGTCTCCAAATCATCACCGCAGTTCTACACCGCGAGATCGAGGAGATCGGATGGGGTTTTTCAGCTGGGAGCAGAGTTTGAGTTTGAATCAATCACGGGGACAGATTTTTCAGTGATCTGTTGAGCTAAGGGGTTCGAGGCTCACGCTTGTGTGACGGCAAGAAGATCTCGAGCTAAGGAAGGGATCGGAGCTTAATCTCTTTGTGAATTTCTGTCTTAGCAGTAGTTTCGAATTCTGCAATTCAATTACAGTTTCTAAATTTTGAATCAGTTAAACTTAGTTTTCTTTTCTGAATCGTTTCTGCCTTAATTAGAGTTTCAATTCTGCACTCTTATTAGCTAGATTGTTTGTGTAATGAACAATGGCATTTAGATCAGCTTGTTTCGCTTTGAATCAATTCTGAATTTGGTATCAGTTCTGCGCATCAACTCTGTTCCTGCGTATCAACTTAGTTTCTAATTTTGCAGCTTACTTTGAATTCAATTTGTGTCTGGTTTTAATTCTTGAGATTAAAGACAACATTTAGTGTGCTAATGAATTTGATCTGAGTTTGTTTCGCATTCAGTTTTATTTCTACATTTTCAGCTAAGTGTGCTTGTGTATTGGTTTCAATGGTTGTGTATCAGTTTTATTCCTGCAATTTCAGCTGATAGTTTCTGCAAATTGAGTTGAGTAAACATAGCTTTTCTGAGCCTTATCTGAATATTAGATGCGTGCACTTGATTTCAGTGTTTTGTTTGACTTTGCATCAAATTTGTAGCTGAATTTCTGCATACAGTTTCTACCTTTCTGCCTTTCATTTCTGCATTTGATTCATCTCTGCATATCAGTTGGGATCTGAATTTCTGTTTCACATTCATTCGTTTATGCATTCAATTGCTTCTGAATTCTGCAGTTTATTTGTTTGCTTTAAAGTCATTTGCTTTACATCAGTTTATAGTTCCGCATTTAGTTCAGCTTTCGGCACATATGTTTCCTTCTCTTTGTATCAAGTGCAGTTTAGGCAGTGTTTGGTATCAAGTTAAATGCTACTTTCAGTGTGCTATTGAACTTGAAAACAGGTTGCTTCACATCTAACTCGTTTCTGAATTTTAATTTCCATTTCGACATTAGTATCAAGCTTCATTTCTGCAATTTGTTTTAACATTTCTACATTAGTTTTAATTGAAAATGTCAGCACTGTTTTGATTCACTTTGCTTAGCATTTGGTTTTGCATTTGATAGCAAATTTGTCCTCCAAGTTTGGCTACTTTGCATTGGTAGATTTATGTTCCCAATTGTTTGAATTCATTAGTTGGAATTACTTAGCTTAAGTTCCATAGTTAATTTTTCTTTTCTTTACATAGCATTTTCGTTTCTATTTGCAATTCAAACCCAAATCTTATTTGAAACCCAAAAATATTTGACGACACATAAACTCGAGCTTGAATCAAACAACCTTAACTAGCCCTAGGAAAAATACGACTTGTGGCTCCTTTACTACATTTTTATTCTTGTTACCAAAAAGGGTTTCCAGCTTTACAAATATCTAAATTTGAGACCCACATTCGTGACACTTAGTCTCTTTTGGGTCCATCAAATTTTTGGCGTCGTTGCCGGAAAACACACTAGTTGAGTTGTTTGATTTTTGCTTGTGTGTTTATTGCTATATTTTCCCTGATCCATTTTTTGTGCTTATCTCTATATCTTGTGATTTACTTTATCTGCTTCATTTTTCTATACACGTTTGCTACGATTTGTTTATTTTATGACCAGGTCAGCAGGTGGTGATTTAGAGGACTTTGACCCTGAAATTGAGAGAACTTTCAGAGCAAGAAGGAACCAAGGCATATTTTCAGAGGCTATTGATATTCCTCCTCTTCAGACTATTCCTACTCATTCAGGCATTATCATGGTCGACCACCAGAAAACCATGAAAGAACTTGCAGTACCAGATGACAATTTTCAGTATTCCAGTATTGCTTATCCAGAGCTGACTGGTGATTTTGAGCTTAGATCTGGACTCATCCACTTGTTGCCCAAATTTCAAGGACAGACTGGGGAGGACCCCAACAGACACCTTCAGAGGAAGATATCAAGCTGAGGGTTTTTCCATTTTCCCTGACTGGAGCAGCAAAAGATTGGTTCTACTATTTACCTACTGGGCATGTGTCTAGCTGGATTTCTATGAAGAAAGCATTCTTGGAGAAATATTTCCTAGCATCTAGGACTGTAATCATCAGGAAGAGCATATGTGACATTCTGCAAGTGGTAGGAGAAACTTTGTATGATTATTGGGAAAGGTTTAACAAACTGTGTTCTAGCTGCCCACAGCATCAGATTAGTGAGCAGTTACTCATCCAGTATTTTTATGAGGGTTTATTACAGATGGATAGGATCATAATAGATGCTGCAGTTGGAGGAGCTCTAGTTAACAAAACACCAGATCAAGCTAGGGAGCTCATTTCAAACATGGCAGAGAACTCACAACAGTTTGGGAGTAGAGCTTTGTCTACTAGAGGAGTCAATGAAGTTCAGATGGTATCAAATGAACAAAAGGAAATCAAGAATTCATTGGTAGAGCTCACATCATTGATAAAGCAAATGACTCTCAATAATGCAAGCCAAAATCCCAACTCTTCGATACCTCCACAATCAAGCCAAGTGATGAGGGTATGTGGTATTTGCTCTAGTCATGAACATAATTCAGATTCATGTCCTAACCTCCAACAAGATGAGACAATAGCAGCATTGGTTAGAGGACAATTTCAAACCCGGAATAACCCCTACTCTTCTACTTATAACCCTGGTTGGAGGGATCATCCAAATCTGAGGTATGGGAATTCCTTCTACCAACAAAACCCACAACAACAATTTCAGCAGCCCCAACAAAATTTCCAGCAAGTTCAGCCACAACAACAACAATTTCAACCATTTCAACAATCTTTCCAACAATTTCGGCAACCTTATCAAGGAAATCAGCTACCTTTTCAAGTGAATCTTCAAGGTTATCAAGGGAATCCGAATTTTCAACAGCAAAATCAGTTTTCACAGCAAGGTTATCTGTTGGATCGTGAAAAATCGATAGAGGGGGGGTGAATATCGGAAATCGTTCTTTTTCGGAAAACTAAGAGTAAGTGCACAGCGGAAATAAAAATACGAGACACAGCGGTTTTTACTTGGTTCGGAGCCTGTGTCGACTCCTACTCCAAGGCCCACGGTCGTTGACCGTTTACTATGGGCAATTCTATATTCGTGCAAATAGATAACAATAATTTCAATTACAGAGATAGTGCAATAAAATAACAAACAAATATTAAGCTCTTCGTTACCGACGTCCGGAGTGTATCGACTCTTTTTCGGGGCAGCGGGACGTCGTAGGCTCGAGGTGAGGCGTTTTTGGAGCAAGGCACGAGCGTAGAGGAGCTTTGAGGCGTTGAAAGAATTGTTGTTCTAAGCCTGGGGTCGAGGGCCCTTTATATAGGGATAGGGGGCGCCCGGGACGTCGGGGGCGCCCCCCACGTGGCTTTTGATCCGCACAAACCTCGGTCGCGTCTGATCCTCTGGATCCGCTTTGACCGGGGCGCCCGGGTCGTTCGGGGCGCCCGTATTGACCGGGTCAAAACCTCATCTCTTGGTTTCGAAGGCTTCTGGTTCGATGTATGTGCATGGGGGCGCCCGCAGCGCAGGGGGCGCCCGGGAGCAGCGGGGGCGCCCGGCCCAGTGTGTATTCGAACCATTATTCTTGTTACTTGTTTTGTATGGCCCTTGGGGGCGCCCGGGACGCTCCGGGCGCCCTACTCAGTAACTGCCTCTCTCCTTTGAGGCTTTCTGAGCTGCAGACACACGTTCCTTCGGTCCTGCATCCAGGGTTAGTCCAAAACACAATGACATAATAATTTATTAGATTTATACAGCCTTAGCTGTCTTGGTTCTGACTTTGGTCTCCAAAATAGAGCCCTAGGTCGAACCGACGCCTACTGTTCCCTCGACGGGGAACGCGTCCTCACCTACTCCTCTCGGGAGAATTTACCTGATGCCAACCGTTCCTCTGGTTGGACTTTTGCCTGACGGTCCTTTGTCAGGTCTTGGATGCCGAGCTGCCCTTCGCCCGGTTCCTAGCATTCCTTCGCTAGGGCTTTGATACTGGCAGTCCTTCGCCAGTTGCCTAGCAGTCCTTCGCTAGGGCTTGGCAGTCCTTCGCCAGTTGCCTAGCAGTCCTTCGCTAGGGCTTGGATACTGGCAGTCCTTCGCCAGGTGCCTAGCAGTCCTTCGCTAGGGCTTTTTCTGCACACTCAGTGAACAACGTTAGATCACAAATAAACTTAACTTTGAATCCTTTGCCAATATCAAAACCAGGTTCGATATGGTGCTTCCTGCACCAACAATCTCCCCCTTTTTGATTATGGCAACACAATTCAAAGTTAAGTAAAAAACTTTATAACTGTTAAGAACATAATATAAAAATGAAGTATAGCAATTTTACACAATTCAATGTTAAGTAAAAACTTTATAACATTTACTAACACAAGGTAAGGGTTGAAAAAAACTTTATTTCTCATAAAAAAAACCTTTATTTCTTATACTCCCCCTAAAACCCTGAGTACTTGTGTTATACTACTTAACTTTGACCTTTCCTCCCCCTTTGACATATATCAAAAATAAACATGGGTGAACAAGGTATCTAATAGGGAGGTTTCAGTTTTACCAAAATAAATTTAAGTAAAGGAGTTCAAAAGCATAGTTTTCAAGAAAAACTTAACCGTAACTTACTTAGCCAACATTTTGAAAACAAGTTTTCCTTAAAAAGTTTCAACTTTTGCACTCATAGAGAATTTTCCTTAGAACATATTTTGTGCATTAAAAATCATTTTTACTTGGAAAACCTTTAAATAGACAAGTTTTTGCTGAAACATAGATTTGTTTGCTAAGAAAACTTTATTTAGAAATATTTGTCAAAAATTTCCAAAGGTTTTGCTCAGACAAACTTTGTTTACTAAGGAAAATTTTACTTAGAAATATTTTCAAAATAACTACACTTAGTGCTTTAGAGGTGTTGAAAGATGCTTAGACCAATTTTAAAGCACTTAAGAATACTTAGTGAAAACAAGATAAAATTTGAAATTTTCTCTCTTTTGGCCATATATCAATAAGGAACTTTTAAGGAAAAATTATGTGGATCAGAGCTTATGAGTTTTGAAAATATAAAAATACTTAGTATAATTTTGAAAGCACACAGATTAAATTGCACTAAAAAGACTCCGCTTTGAAAGATATTGTGCAATTTTGAAAAAGGATTTTGTATTTTTAGCCAAGTCTTTAGAAAATTCACGTACTTAGAACACTATTACCTTGGAAAAGTATTAGAACTTTTTAAAACATTATATTTTGAGATATTATGCAAATTTTGGAAAATATAAGTACTTTTGAAAAGTATGCATGTAAGTACTTTTAAACATAATATCTTAAAAGAATTTAATGTTATTTTGAGATCATGATACCTTACTTTGTTTCTTTTCCAGTATGACACAATCCTAGGAAACCTTGTTAACTATAAGGACATTTTCCTAAGTGTCCTGGAAATTTTTCAACCCTAGTAAATATTATTTCAAAAGGTATTTCAAACAAAACATTTTAAAATAATATTATTTTGTAAGACAAATGTTTTCGACACAATTTTGAAAATATAGTGTGTAAAAATATATTATTTAGAAATATTTAATAACTCTTTTAATTTGGCCTCCCCCTAAACTTGATACAGTCCTTGGAAGCTTGTTGACCACAAGTATTCTTCCTCTGAGTTCTTAGGGTTCAGTTCATATCAAAAGAATTACTTAATAATTTCAAAGATAAATGCCAAGGAAAATACTTGTTAGAAATAATTTCTTTTGGTTTAGACTCCCCCTAAATTTGACACATCCTTGGAGTCCTTGTAGATCATTAAGTAGACCTTCCTTTGTGTCTTTAGGGTTTACTAAAATCAAAGGAATAGTTTTGAATACTAGCATGGTAATAGAATTTTTAGTAAATTTAATTTGAGCAGAAACCCTGTTTTCGAAAACTATTTTGAAATAATAATGGTTTTTGTAAAGCATAATTTTAATTTTTAAAGAAAATATCGTGAGATTTTATTTAATGAACAACACAAGTCCTAGATTTCTCACCCAGTTCTATGTGATCAAGCATGTTAACCCTATGGGTTGTGTGAGACAAATATTTTGATTTTGAAGATAAATGATTGACAATAATTAAATTAAATTTTGAGTATGATTAAGAGTAATTAAGTTGAATTTTATTGAATTATTTTGAATTTGATTGAATTAAATTGATTTAATTAAGATTTACTCGAATTTAATTGATTTAATTGAATTTAATTAAATGAAGTTAATTGATTTAGTTGGTTGGGTTGGACTCAACTTTTAGGTCCTAAGCATCTCACCTATTTCTAAGTGACAAAACAGGATATCCTTAACTGTTTTGTGAGATGCATATTTTAATAAAAAGATTTATTTTGAAAAGGTCATGATTAATTTTGAAAAGTTAAATTAATTTTTAAACCCAATTTATTTTGAAAGGAGATATTTGAATCTAAAATTACCTGAAATTTGTGTTAGATTCGAATTTAACAAAAAGTAAATTGAATTTGAATTCAAAAATTGGCTTCCAGGTCTTGGCGAGGCACTAGGCCTTCTTTGGTCGTAGCCTTATGGGATCATCCACCCTTTCCTAGACAAAGCCTTTTAGTGAAATTTCATCTTCAAAATTACTTTTTGATAAATTCTGGTCTAACTAGTTTGGGTCTTGGATCGGTAGCTTCGGCTAGTTTCACCAGTCTAAAGAGATCAAGTAAACTTGATCTTATTAGAATTGGCTTCCCTAACGTACTATCATCTCACCACCACCCAATACTATGTTGTTCAAATTTCAGTTAAACCTTTAGTCCTTAAACTAAACAATCCTAATTTTAAGCAAAAAAAGCATAAAAAGAAACATACAATTAAAGCAAACAATTATCTAAGTAAGATCACTATTGGAGTAATACTCCGGATTTTCAAAATTAGTAAGACTATGAATTAAATTTTCTAACATATTAAATTTATATGAATTAATTACGTTGTTTGAGATAAATAATGGTTTTTTAAATTCTGTAAATTTACCTTTTGATTCCCGGTTGGGAATCTCCCCCTTGATACTTGCCGTCTTTCCTTTTTGTGTCTTTAGCATCTTGTAGTGATCACGAGCTGATCGGACCGATTTAGTTCGATCTCTTTCTTTGTCGTCAAATTCTGAGTCTGAGTTGGACTCAGGTATAGGTTGAATCTTCTTCTTTGGTGGTTCTCTTGGAGTTTTCCCTGCAATAA
Organism: Boesenbergia rotunda; assembly: GCA_024364735.1. Classification (NCBI taxonomy): domain Eukaryota; kingdom Viridiplantae; phylum Streptophyta; class Magnoliopsida; order Zingiberales; family Zingiberaceae; genus Boesenbergia; species Boesenbergia rotunda. The sequence continues at coordinate 5,960 of JAGFNQ010007300.1, read as the reverse complement.
AAACTATACCTTCCTCGACCATTATAGTATCAGTTTGATTATTTAATTCTAATTTTGAAAAGAATTTAAAATCAATTACCGTCTCAGTTAATTCGTTTTCTAAGTCTGGCTTGGATTCGGGTTCAGACTCTAACTTGGCTGTTTGTGCTTGGACCGAGAGTGCAAGACCGCTTACTTGATCTTCTTCTTCAAAGACCTCAATATTGGAGCTCTCTTCGTGTAGGTTGATTAGCTTCTCCCACATCTCTTTAGCACATCCATATGAACCGACTAGCTTGAGTTGTTCGTTGGTTAGACCACACTGAAGAATTGCAGTTGTCCTTGCATCTGTCTCAATTTGGTTGAGCGTTGGTTCATCCAGTTTGTCCCACGCAATTGATTGTCCATCTTCTGTAGGAAGGGAGAACCCTGTTTGGATGATCATCCATATATCCATATGGGCCTTCAGATGGAACTCCATTAGACATCTCCAGGAATTGAAGTTCTCGCCGGAGAATAGCGGCGGACGAACACTGTTCCATTCTTGATTGTCCATTAATGATAGATCTTGCACACAAAAAGAAAAAATAGAAATGTGCCAAGACTTGGTCTTGGATTAGTAGTGCGGGAGAAGAAAAAAATAGCCAAAAAAAATAGCACGAGTTTCGAGGCAGAATAATAAAATATTAAGAAAAAGTTTTGACTAATTTTTGAAAATGATGGCTTTATCAATTTTAATTAATGATGAAAAGATAAAACTTTTAATGTTGGGAGAAAATTTGCTCAAATTAATGTAGCACGATTTTCGAGAAAAATAATATTAAAATAATAATAAAAAAAGTTTATGATAAATTTTCAAAAATTATTCGTTTTATCAATTTTGACTTATAAGAAAAAAATGAGCATTCAAAATTGAAAAAGGCGTAAGAATATTTTAAATACACCTACAGATATTATTTATATGAAATAAAAAAGCGAACGAGATTGAGTGGTGTTGCACCAACCTCAATCAACGAAAAAGATTAAAAAAAAATTAAAATTATTTCATAAAATCCGAAAATACTCTCAAATTGGTGGTTGTACCAAATTTGAGCTTCCCAGCTCTGATACCACTTGTTGGATCGTGAAAAACCGATAGAGGGGTGGTGAATATCGGAAATCGTTCTTTTTCGAAAAACTAAGAGTAAGTGCACAGCGGAAATAAAAATACGAGACACAGCGGTTTTTACTTGGTTCGGAGCCTGTGTCGACTCCTACTCCAAGGCCCACGGTCGTTGACCGTTTACTATGGACAATTCTATATTCGTGCAAATAGATTACAATAATTTCAATTACAGAGATAGTGCAATAAAATAACAAACAAGTATTAAGCTCTTCGTTACCGACGTCCGGAGTGTATCGACTCTTTTTCGGGGCAGCGGGACGTCGTAGGCTCGAGGTGAGGCGTTTTTGGAGCAAGGCACGAGCGTAGAGGAGCTTTGAGGAGTTGAAAGAATTGTTGTTCTAAGCCTGGGGTCGAGGGCCCTTTATATAGGGCTAGGGGGCGCCCGGGACGTCGGGGATGCAGTGTGGCCCTGATTGTTGTTTTGGTGTTGACAACGATTTTAGTTTAGGTTGATGATTATGATGATTATGATGATTATGATTAAATCCTGATCGAGGATTAAGCATGATATTGGGAAAATCCTAACCTGGAGGGTTAGGTGTGAAAAATCCTAGCTTGGAGGGCTAGGTGTTGGGAAAATCCTAACCTGGAGGGTTAGGTGTGAAAAATCCTAGCTTGGAGGGCTAGGTGTTGGAAAAGTCCTAATTCGGAAGGGTTGGGTGAAAAGTCGTAGCTTGGAGGGCTAGGTGAAAAGTCCTAACTTGGAGGGTTAGGTGCAAATTCCCATCCTGGAGGATTAGGTGAAAAAGTCCTGGCTTGGAGAGTCATGTGCCTAGCTTGGAGGGCTAGGTTGGATGATATTCTAACTCGGAAGGGTTGGGTGAAAAGTCCTAGCTTGGAGGGCTAGGTGAAAAGTCCTAACTTGGAGGGTTAGGTGCAAATTCCCAACTTGGAGAGTTAGATGGAAAATCCTTAGCTTGGAGGGCTAAGGTGGATGGAAACTTAGCTTAGAGGGCTGAGTTTAAGTCTCTGGATCGGTCTGGTGACCGATCAGGGATTCTGGCACGCTGCTCCTTCGTGGATCGATCTGGTGACTGATCCAGCGATGACTGATCGGTCGGGTGACCGATCAGGGAGCACACAGTGAGGTTGGGAACCTACTGTGCTGCTCCTGATCGATCTGGTGACCGATCAGGGAGTATGCGTTTCACCCATTGACTGGCTCCTGATCGGTCTGGTGACCGATCAGGGAGCAAGCAGTGAGGTTGAGTTCACTTGTTGAATAGCTCCTGATCGGTCATCACTGTGCAGATCGTTCTGGTGAACGATCCAGCTTCGTGGGCTCCTCACTAAGATCGATCAGGACGGTTCCTGATCGATCAGGTGATGACCTGATCGGACTGCTGACCGTTAGGTGACACCCTGTTCGGTCAGATGACCGATCAGGAGGGTTAGCCTGCGAAACTCAGAAATCGCCCAATATAAGGGTGGATCGGTCAGGTGAACGATCCACGACCTTGGATCGGTCTGGTGATCGGTCCAGGAGAATCTCAAAGAAATCGCGATTTCTGATTGAGCGTTGGGGATCCATCAGGACGGAGCCTGATCGATCTGGTGACCGATCAGGAGGCTCTTTGATCGGTCTGGTGACCGATCACTTTAATTCAAATTGCATTGTCAGACGCTCTGATCGCGTCTGAACACAACTGATTCGCTGCCACTTTCCTCTGATATTTGATATGCTGTTTGATTTGCTGCTCTAATACTCTGATTAAGTTTCAGGTGACAGAGGAGGATTCAAACACTCAAGGAGAAGTCAAAGAGAGCTTTCCTTGGAGCAGGTTTGTCCCTTTCTCCACACAGGTTGCAACGGCTGGATGCAGGACTGAAGCTGCTGACTGAAGCTTGGCTGAGGGAGCTCAGGAAGTTCAGTTAGGGTTCAGTGTAGCTGGCGCGTTGGCAGTGAAGCAGTTGTAGGCTGCTAGAGATGAGATCATCTGTTGCTTAGCGGAGAAACAAAAAGGAACGAGGAGTAGCAGTGTTCAGCAAGCGCTTCATCCTTGTGTTCTTGAGGTTCTGCATTTTCTTTGCTGCTCCACATCAAGCTTGCTGTTCTTGAGTTCTTCAATCATTCTGAGCAAGCTATTGAGAAGCAATCATCATACTTGAGCGCTTGAAGGAGAAAACAAGAGGCTTGGAGTTCGACAGTGGGAAGACACGGAGAAGGGTTCTGCGTGAGATCGCCACTGGGTGGAGCTCAGGGAAGATTGCTATGTTTTTGTCCTTGCTAAGTGGTTGAGTAAGATCCTTCTTGTTGTTTCTTTGTGCTCATTCTATATCATTATTTGAAACACACTGTGGGGAGGTTTCTCCACCGAGAAGGAGGTTGCTTCATATCCGGTGATCACCTGGGCTTGATCTGCCGACGATCAAGGGATCGCCCACCTTAAGGGCACGCCAAGGAGTAGGGGCAAGTTATCCCCGAACCTTGTAAAATCTCCTTGTTAGCGATCTTGCTAATCTTGCTAGTTAGGTTTTGGTTTTTAGTTTCTGCAAGTTTTGTTTTCCCATACTTCCGCTTTGCTATTAATAACTTCAAGTGCAGAAATTTGATAACTCTTCCAAGAAGAAGTGATTGGCTATATTCACCCCCCCCCCTCTCTAGCCATCTCATTCCCAACAAGTGGTATCAGAGCAAGGGGCTCTATACACGGCTTAACAACCGAGAGTTCTCAACAAAATGGCTTTGAGAGAAGGCTTCTTCACCACCCGACCTCCATTCTTTGATGGCGCCGACTTCCAATATTGGAGATCAAAGATGGAATACTATTTGAAGATGGATATCCATACATGGTTCGCGGTGAAGGAGAGATTCATCCCTCCTAAGGATGATGAAGGAAAAGAACTTGAGTCATGGAGGTGGACTGCCGAACAAACAAGGAAGAGTGAAGCCGACGCGAAGGCGGTTGTCACTCTACAATGTGGCATGAACAAAGACCAACTCATCAAGGTTGGTCCCTTCACAAGTACAAAAGACTTGTGGAACAAACTCATAGAGCTCCATGAAGGCACCCGAGACTCGAGGATTGCAAAGAGGGACTTGTTCCTCAATCAACTTCAAAATCTCTCCATGAAGGAGAATGAGTCGGTAAGTGAGCTCCATAGCCAGTTCAAGGAAGTCCTTAATGGACTTCATTCAATTGATGAAAAGGTCGAGAATCGCGACCTTGTGAGGTATGTCTTGAAAGCATTTCCAAGGAATGCTTTGTGGTCATCCATGGTGGATGCCTACAAAGTATCCAAGGATTTATCTATTGTGAAATTAGATGATTTATTTTGTGAAATGGAATTGCATGAGATGGCTAACAAAGGCCCCAAGGAGAAGGGGATTGCCTTAGTTGCAGGGGATCGAGTCACTAAGAAGAAGAAGGAGAAGGAGGTCTCATCATCTTCATCTTCTTCCGGATCCGAATCCAATTCCGAGGAGGATGGCAGCGGCTCTTCTTCATCCGAAATGGCCAACTTTGTGAGGAGGATGATGCGAAGAGACCGACGTTTCAAAAGGAAAGGTAACACTAGTGAATTCAAGCTTGATAAGAATAATGCATCTTGCTTTGAGCATGGTAGGAAAGGGCATTTTAAGAATGAATGTCCGAAGCTTAAGAAGGAGGAGAAACCCAAAAGAAAAGAAGAGAAATCCAAGAGGAAGAAGAAAGCTTTGAAGGCTTCTTGGGATGAGTCATCCTCTAGTTCATCCGATGATGAGAAGGAGGAGAAGAGCACAAGGCAAGTGGCACTCATGGCTCTCGGAGAGGAGAGCAGTGATGAATCTTCAAGCTCCTCAAACGCGGCTTCATCATCTTCGGATGATGAAGAGGTAACTTCTCCCGATCTTGAAAAATGCTATAGAGCAATTGCATGTTTAACTAGATGCTTAAGAAATTCCAAAAACAAAAGTTAAAGCATTGCAATTAGAAATTGATCCAATTGAAAGCTTCTAGGGATGATAACATTGATGACTTGCATGTTGAATTACTAGAAGATGAAATTAAATCTTTGAAACATGAGATTGTAAGCTTGAAATCCTCTAAGGTTGAGGAAATCAGTGATTTGCATGATAATGTGTTAGTAGGAGGAAAACCAATCATTGAAGAGTGAAGTTGAGAAGCCTCAAGAATATTCTTGGAAATTCTCAAATAGCTCTAAGACCCTAGATATGATCCTAAATGCCCAAAGAGCGGTTTACAATAGGGCCGGTATTGGTTACCGCCCTAAGGAACCCTCATTTGTATCTCTCATGTCTAGGACTGACATGAGACAATCTAGGACACCCAAACTCAAAAGAAAGTTGTCAAGGCATGGGTGCCTAAGTCATGTTTAGTTGATGCTTTAGGTCCCAAGGTTTGGGTACCTAAGACTTCTATTTTTCGAATTGTGTAGGTTATGATTGAGGGGGAGCATCTATCAACTTGGTTTGTTGATAGTGGATGCTCCAAACACATGACCGGGGATAGATCATTGTTTACCACATTTCACAAGAAGAGTAGAGGTAATGTATCATTTGGTAACAATGGTAGCCTTAAGGTCATAGGAATAGGAGACATTCAAATATCCGAATGTCTTAGAATCTCAAATGTCCTTCTAGTCAAGGGGATGAAGTTTAATCTCCTAAGTGTCAGTCAATTGTGTGACACGGGTTACACAATTGACTTCCAACCAAGTCAATGTCTAGTTAGACAAAATGACACCTTGGACACGGTACTAGTAGGAGCAAGAGTAGACAATATTTATCAAGTTTCATTTAAAAGTGCTACTAATGCTTTTGCTAAGTTGATTTCATGTCAAAAGAAGAAGAGTCCACACTTTGGCACCGGAG